>CM067074.1:22463860-23063860 GCA_033980235.1 Diadema setosum
AGAGAGAGAGAGAGAGAGAAGGGGGAGCTTTAGAAGGCAATAGATCTCGAAAGGGAAAATAGAGAAGTACTCGATCAATCAGTGTCAGTCACTTTTGTCAGTAGGACAATTAAGTTATTCAAGATTAGTAAAGATATCAACCCGTTTCGCGCCTATACTCATTTATTTCCTGGAGATTGTAGATTGAGCAATATCTGTTTATCATTTGACAAGGTTCATCCGTGTTGGCCACTCCCAACCATGATCTCAACATTTCCTTATATAGACCAAATATCGGGACGATTATTTATTTGCCCAGCGTGACCATGAACCCAGACTCGAGCTATTATCTGTTTATTCAAACAAAATTGTCTCTCTGCGCAATATTTGTTATCATTTGCATCTCATACTCTGTGCAAAGAGCAAAAAGATAGGGCTTTGTTTTCACGTCAAGACAATCATAATCAGTCAAATAATATAATCAATGTGGTATTCCGTGTAGAACGACTTTGACGGTACACGGTTTCGGAATACTTATACCAGCAGCAGTAGTGTTTCCAGGTCTTCCGCGTCATGGATCTCTCGTAATGCGATAAAACTCCATCACTGGTGAAATCTCGCTTGAGATGAACAGGATGTGCAGTCTAAAATTTACGGAATCATAATTATTAAACACAGCGGAAGGCTCACATCTTGGCGTCTCTAAAATACTCTCTTGATTTTATCCAGCTTGGGCTTCTTCGTTGATACTTCTCAATAGGCCGTCGTGTCGTATTGTAGGCCAATGTAAATTCGTATGCGTAATCGTTGATCGTATAGAGACAAACATGATCCCTACAACGAATGTCTTGATCCGTGCGGTTGGTCTTCTGACTGTCTGCCTGATTACATCCCGTACCGCCATGGCGCAGTACAATCCGGAATGGAAGCGACTGGAGCAGTTGAAGAGAATGAACACACTAAGCGGTAAATCATTATCATTTTGCTATTTCACTTCTATAGAGGAATGTTTCTATTGTTTGATGTTGTTTTTCGGTCCAAATGACGGTTACTTATTCATACCTGCTTATAGGCCTAAATAAAGTCGGAGTCTGTTGACAATATAGCAAAAAATATAAATACCTGCGCTTTCAACAGGCAATAGAGAACTAGATGAATTCAATAAAATAGTAGTATGGAATCACTTATATTAAACAGTGTCAGTAAGGAAACTGTCAGGGATATTTACCTTCGTGTGTTTTTGTCCTCAGAGATCGTAGTGACGTCTTGTCGTCATGGATACAGCGTCAGACTATTATACTTGAGCTTATTTTTGTTTTGTTTTTGTTTTTGTTTTCAGATAACGACCTTTTTGATGCGTTGAAACGGTCTGTCACTGAGCAGGGTCTTAATTTTGAAGAAACTATGGAATTGCTTTCAGATAAGAGAAAACATCTGAAGGTACTATATAGGTATAATTCCTGCAATGAACATCAAATTGTACTTTTGCATATTGATAGGTTTATCGCATTACCGCTTGTTGTAAATCCCCTTTGGTTCAGCGCTCATCAGTATTATCATACATGTCATATTGTACAATATTATATTTACACACATCTCCACCAACACACTTTAGTAATGGTAATGCTGGAAAATAAATTGGGCAATATAAATAACAACTTGAAATTATTATGATATATTTTCATCGACAGCATTTAAGAGCTCATATGCATATATTATCTTAATTCTCTGTTTTCTATCAGTGTATACTTTTCTTTGCTGCACTGTGTTTACACAAGCCTTTATTAATAAATCATTAAATGATTCAGTATTATACTATTAAAAAAGCATTTCTTTATTGCGTATCACATGAATCGTACCCAAATTTCTGTTTCAGTTTCAATTGGACGAGGTAGTTAAATTAAAAAGGAACGCCAGGATAAAAGAGGCGCCATCGGGCAAACGATTCTACGTCTTCGTAGACGGCATCGTCTCCCAAGGCTGTCTCGACGACGTCGAACAATTCAACACCGACCTGGCTTCACGGGCTCGCTACGCTACACTCAGTAAGTTGATTCCCAGAATCATGTATAATTATGCTTGTCCTTGTGTATGTTTGCTTAAACATTTATACTACTTTAGAGTGGGCTTATTATCCTTATATTATTGTACCAATCGGAATGGAATGATGTCTGTTTTATTTCATACATTGCAAAATATGATATCTTTTTTGGCGCCATCCTAGGTCCAAGTCATTAGGTTAAAACAGAAAATGTCCCAGGCTTTCAGGACTCTGCTTTTATTTTCCACGATGTTCTTTATACAGCATCGTGGATGAATGCTATTATAAACTGTGGAAATCTGCTGTTGATTATGCAGACTCCTTAAAACATTAAGTTCTTGTCAATTTTGCTTGGATGCTAATCAATTGAACAATACAATAATGTTTATGAGAGATGCCAGGGCTGCCGAAGATTGTTTCCGCGTCGAGAAATCCATGTAGCGGAGGACTGTGGTAGAAACCATGCAGCAAAGAGTCTAAAACAAGACCGGCAAACATTTTGAATCATTCTAGAAAACTAACATACAGGATGCGAGTATAGGCTATGAGTAAGGTTCATTCCATAACATTGCAGTGCTTCTTCTTTTTGTATTTGGAGGTTTGTGTTTTTCTTGTATATTTGTATTGTTTTATGATTATCTAAAACTCCATAAAGTCATTCCAAAACATGAACTCTTCTCTTACGTGATTACGTCACAGTGGAACACTCCTACGGAGAACCACAATTGGATGTCATCCTAGACACGTGGCTACAAAAGTTTCCAGGAAACATCTGGCTCTGTGAGATGGTCAAGAAGAACGGGACTCAGCTCTGGTATGCGCCCTTCGACGGGAAGTACTGCTATCGGAGAACGCGCTTCAAATTATTCCAGGAGGTGCAAATCGCAGGAAAACTCTTTCACAATAACCTTATTTCTCTGTCTATCTATCTATTTATCTATCCATATCAATCTATCTATCTCTTTCTATCTATCCATCTACCTATCTATCTTTCTATCTCTATCTATCTATCTATCTATCTATCTATCTATCTATCTATCTATCTATATATCTGTATATATATATATATATATATATATATATATATATATATTTGCCTGTACTATATCCATTTATCTCTATCTATATAAGCTATATCTATCTTTCTCTACCCGGTATTATACCAATCTACAGTTCTGTATCTATGATTATAATCAGTATTCCTCTAGATTTCTCATCCTTTTTCTTCTTTTCTTCATAGAATTTTATAAATCCCACAGTTGTCAATATAGGAGAACAAGAAACTAACAAGCAAACAAAGAAATGACAAAGATAACGATACATCTAGTTAGTAGTATCAATTATATCGTACTAGCTCCCTCCTCGTTTTGCTCCTCGAATGACCACTTTGTCATGTCACGTGTTGTTCAATCTGCTGTTTGCTGTTGGCATAGATGCCGGACTACATCGGGTACGGGACCTGCTGGCCCGGGACGTGCACTCAAGAGGAAATTCAGATCCTCTTTCAGTCAAGTAAGAAACTCGAATTCTTTTCAAGATTAAGATTAAGATTAACAACAACAACAACAACAACAACAACAACAACAACAACAACAACAACAACAACAACAACAACAACAACTAAAAACAACGAACAAGTGGGGGAGGAGAAGTTATCAGCTGCAGCGATGGTCTCAAGAATGGAATGTGGTCTTTCGTAAAACATTTTTGGTTGGTGATATTAGAAGGATTCTCCGAAACCATATCGTCGGCGTGATTCCATTGAATAGGTTGTACCGGATACAGACAAGACCATACTATTGTTGTTGTTGTTGTTGTTGTTGTTGTTGTTGTTGTTATTTTTGTTTTAATCAGTTCTACTATCATCATCATTATGCTGTAACCATCGTTGCTATGATCATCATCATCTATACACTATATAGCAGTCATGTCAGTAGCTGAAAAAAAAAGTAGTCGTGATGTGATTAAAATACGTTCTAATTTGAGCACCAAATCAACGGAACAGTATAAGTGTTCTTCATTGTGTTGTAGTTTAGTCATCTATTTAGAGGAGTATAATACTATACTGATGTTAAACGTCATCTGTAAGAATGCGTAATAGGTGTGAACTGTAAACTGAGACAAGAGAAAGTAAAATGCATGTGGGTAACTCTTTAGCCCTTTATGCGCTAGGGCACTTAGCTGTAGTTTGGTCATGCTTTTACATTTTTCATTCGTCTCCGTAGCAGGTTCGTATATAAGTTAGCCAGCCCACTTGGTTACAGGAATGAACATCGACAGTTCTATACAGGAAGACAATATCAGTGGTACAACAATGATTGCGAATAATATTTCATAATCTCTTTTCATCGTCACCTATAGTTTCCAGAATAGAATATGCCTATCCATCACCAAAAGAGCACTCCAGTAGAATTGCAAATGGGCTTAAAAGCAAATTAACGGTTAATAATGATCAAATTATGCACACCTCCCCGCAGGTAGGTTTGCTGCCAGGAGAAACGAGACTGTTGAAATTGACTGTATAGAACCTCTGCCGTGGAGATCGGCCGATATTGCCTTCACGTATGTGCCTTCAGTATTTCTTGTATTCGGTTACCATGCCGTATTCAATTTTATATATACCAATATCTATATCTATATCTATAACATTATCTATATATCTATATCTACATCTCTCTCTCTCTCTCTCTATATATATATATATATATATAATATATATATATATATATTATATATATATATATAATATATATATAACATTATCTATCTATCTATAAATTATGTATATATGAAGAGTTTGTTTGCAAAAACCGATAAGTCCATATTTGCCAAATGGAGATATTTGCGATTAAAGGTCAAGAAAAATAAAGAGAATAATAAGAAAATTTTTGCTTCTTTTGACCATAACTTAAAAAATATACCTTTATATGTAGTGACCAATATATCATTTAAAATGTATTATTTTGTACTTTATGACAGAGATCGTACTTCAAAATCTTCAAAAATGGACTTATCGGTTTTTGCAAACAAACCCTTCATATATATATATATATATATATATATATAGGTCTTATATCTCTATATATAAATCTTAATCGTAGTGATGTTTTCTTATTTAACATCCATGGAATTGATTGTCTTTTCAGTGTGTTGTTGTTTTCTAAAGGGCTATAGATAACCAGTCACACACACACACACACACACACACACACACACACACACACACACAAATCATACGTTCGCATGGCCATGGTAAAATCATGACAATTTACAAAATACAATAAAATTGCAATGGATATACCCAAGGTGCAAAAGACAAGCAGTTGCGTCAGAGTGGAAAATTAAATGGGTAAGGACAGGTGGTACAGGAAAATGAGAATGGACAGATAAAGGAGCGAAAAATATCGTGAATATCAATATAATGAGAGATATCCTGTGTCTATGAAACTCCATCTATCCTTCGACCTTTTTATTCCACGAACTTGTTTATCAGTTAATGTTTAAATAGGAACAACCAACTAGCTCTTTAGCTATTACTCTGGAATCGTTTCAACAGAACAATTGTAGCTTTCCTTGCCCTACTGGTGGTCATGGGAACCTTGTACGAGACATTCGTGCGAGATCTCGTCTTGAAGAAGGTGGAAGAAGCCAATCACGAGGAATCTCGATCCACGGTAGCCACCAACCACGAACTCGGTCTCGAACTCGGTCCTCCCTCCGTCGTCATCCCCAGCAAAGTGTCAAAGGCAGTCGGCAATGACCTGAACATCGACGACGATTTGGAGCAAGATCGCGATTCCGCCCTGACGGCATCCTCGGCCGATGAGGTAGTTGAAGACAAAGGAGATGATGACGCCAAGGACTTCGAGAATGGAATGGTCAACGAGGGATTCGAGGGTAGCTTCGAGAAGGCGACCGTGGACGCGGGAGCAAAGGCTATGAGCTTTCAAGAATTTGGCAATGAGAAGCCTGGAGTTACCTGGAGTAGAAATAGGATTCGGTATCTTGGTAACTCTGCTTGGATATTCAAATTCATGAAATTCTTCCGTCGAGATGTTTTCATTGCAACTGATTGAGAAATTACCCTACATCGACGTAAATATTACTTATCGTACGTCGATGTAGGCCAATTTGTAAATCAGTTGTTATGCTGGGATATATTCTTCTTAAAATTGTAGATATTTACATTGTTGGCATAGACTTATTATAAGATTACAAACAGTACAACAATTTCCATCAAGGCATTGGATGCAACTTGAGTAATCAAATGATATTTTCTGTCAATTTTGGTTCTGCAATAGAAAAGAAAAAAAAAAGAATGAACGAGCCTTCTGTTTTCAGTTGATATTTTTTTTTTTGTGTGTACCCAGTGGCGTATCTAGGGAAAACGGCGCCCGGGGCAAGCACGAATATTGCGCCCCTAATTTCTGAACAAGTGTTCAACCCCAACACCATCCCGGTAGGGACTTTAAACAAAGTTTACATGATGCTTTTTCAAGCACTTAAAAGGGATCTTTTGAGGGTGATTTAAATGTAATGAATTTTGATAGATTTTGGCGAGCGAACGCATCGAGCGAGCCGAAAATTTTTGTATTTCAGCTTACAAAACATGGAATTCTTGTCATTTTTTGCTTACCAAATCTTACAATTCTAATCAAGATAATACCGGTAGTGACGGCCTTATACATAACGATTTATACCAAAAAACTGAGGACTTTAAAAAATATTCTAAATTAGTGAGCTGAAATTTGTATATGTCCTCGTCATCATCACGTATTGTTCTTATCTTTTTTATATAAATTTTGGCGAGCGAGCGCAGCGAGCGAGCCGAAAATTGTTGTATTTCAGCTTACAAAACATGAAATTCCTGTCATTTTTTGCTTATTAAATCTCACACTTTTAGTGACGACCTTATAGATAACGATTTATACCAACAAACTGAGGACTTGAAAAAAAATACTCTAAATTAGTACGAGCGAGTGAGCCGAAATTTGTATATTTCTGCGTCATCACTACGTTTTTTTCTTGACTTTTTTTTTGCACCCTCCGCCGTCTGTTCGAAACCGTTGGCGTCCTCTTTTGATCCAATCGGCGATCGCTTCAGAACGAATGAAATTGCAGTCGCTGCTCCGTGTAACACTTTTCCTGCTAAATATAAAACGACATGAGTGAACACAATAGACATTATCATTTTGTCCGCGTCATCGTCACGTTTTGTTCTTATCTTCTTCTCTTTTTTGTATACAAATTTTGGCGAGCGAGCGCAGCGAGCGAGCCGAAAATTTTTGTATTTCAGCTTACAAATCAGGAAACTCTTGTCATTTTTTGCTTATTAAATCTTACAATTCTAATCAAGATAAAGTGACATCCTTATAGATAACGATTTATACCAACAAACTGAGGACTTGAAAAAATACTCTAAATTAGTACGAGCGAGTGAGCCGAAATTTGTATATTTCCCCGTCATCATTACGTTTTGTTGTTATCTTGTTTGATTCGGGGTTTTTTTGCGCCCCCCCCCCCC
This sequence comes from Diadema setosum, assembly GCA_033980235.1. Classification (NCBI taxonomy): domain Eukaryota; kingdom Metazoa; phylum Echinodermata; class Echinoidea; order Diadematoida; family Diadematidae; genus Diadema; species Diadema setosum. Next base: position 22,471,405 of record CM067074.1, read on the forward strand.
CCCTCCGTATGTTCGAAACCGTTGGCGCCTTTTTTTTTGATCCATTTGGCGATCGCTTCAGAACGAAAGAAATTGCAGCCGCTGCTCCGTGAAACATTTTGCCTGCTAAATATAAAATGACATGTGTGAACACAATACACACTGTCATTTTGTCATCATCACGTTTTGTTCTTACCTTTTGGTCTTACCTTCTCTTTTATATAAATTTTGGCGAGCGAGCGCAGCGAGCGAGCCGAAAATTTTTGTATTTCAGCTCACAGAACATTTTTGTGTGAACACAATAAACATTGTCATTTTGTTCGCGTCATCGTGTTTTGTTTTTATCTGGTTTGATTTGGTTTTCTGCCCCCCCCCCCCCCACCACTCTCCCTCCCCCCTTCCGGGAGTTTTTTTTTTTCCTTCTTCTTCTTCTCCTTTTCTTTTTTTTTCTTCTTCTTCTTCGTTTTTTTTTCCCCCTTTTTTTCTTCTTTTTTTTTTTTCTTTTTTCGTTTTTTTTTTGCGCCCCCAAGGAGTGGCGCCCGGGGCACGTGCCCCCCTTGCCCCCCCCCCTCCTAGATACGCCACTGTGTGTACCTCATTTCATTTTGCAGCTACGAAAGTAGATTTTAATGCTGGCAAAAAAACCCAAAACAAAACATAACACACACATATGTTATTTTCTCATCAGCAAAAACAAAAAACAACAACAAAAAACATGGTGATTTGGAGTTCTTTTCTTTTCAGGGAATTCAGGACAGTTTAAATGTAATTCAAATGTCAAAACTTGATTTAACTAGTTGGTACTGAAAGAAACGCAAATTGTGTAACGTAACCGTGCCAAAGTTGATTGACACACCACACTAACAAACGCCAAATACTATGTCTCAAGATAGACCGCCAAAAAGTCTTGAATTAGAATGAGAGAGATATAAATTATATAGATCATATGCTAATGAAGATTGCATCCCGTTGGCTTCACAGAGCTCCTAGATGGCGTCTTGATCTCCTTTTCGATGGTCACCAACTGTAAGAAGATATTTAGCGCCAAGAAGACCAAGAACACCATGGCGTCGTTGAATGGAATTCGTGTTCTCAGCATGTTCTGGGTCATCCTCGGTCACACCATAGTATTCTATCAAGGCAGGATAAGTAAGTATAGTATACTATTTCCCTTTTGAAGATGAAAAAGTTAGAATATATGCATACTATGTGTATGATGCGTGTGTATGTGTGTGTGTGTGTTAATCTTTATTGTAAATCTTTTTTTTTGTAAATAATCTTTATTGTAAATATTAATTATTTGTATTTCCATAAGGCCTTTGAGCATTTTATTTTCTCTGCTTATTTCAAAATAGACTTCAACAAAAGCTTAACGTCAATGTTGTTAGAAAATGATGATGAAGTATAATATTGTGTATGCATTAATTGCATCACTGTACTTGTACATTTTTTATTTGAAATGAAAAGGAATGAATGAAATGAAACCAAACATCGTCTTAGAATGCAATGCTTTCATTAAATTGAATACCCGGCTTGAGCATATTGTAGATAGGCATTGTTCGACTTATCATTTTCATCACTATCATTAATGATTGTGTTGTAATCGTCATCATCATCGTCGTCGTCATAATCATCATCATAGTCATCATCATCATCATTGTCGTCATTATCGTCATCATCATTGTTATCATTATCATCATCGTTCTTATTGATTTACTTTTTTCTTTTCCTTCTGGACATCATTGTGTTGCGTTGATAATATTTCTTACATATTGATAGTGAATCCGAGGCAAACGGTGGAGCTGGTGCTGAATTACAGTTTCTGGGCCATCACCAAGGCAGACGTGTCTGTCGACACGTTTTTTCTTCTCAGGTAAGGGAAACTAAGCGATTACTTTTCTAAGTTCTGTCATCATGCTGACATTCATTAAAGGTGTAAAATTAGCAAATCAACATTTTGGAAAATCTTTAAAATCTTGAAGAGTGACCAAAATATAAATTTTAAAAGAATTATATAATATCATATCTTTATCATGTTTCTTGGTATTGCTTTTGAATTTTCAGTCGCGACATTTAATTAATTAATCAGTGACAGATGAAGTAAAGAAGACATCGCCTCAGAGCTGGTCCAAGAGTCTGCATTACTTAAAGTTATCACTAAATCTATATACTTCAACATGGCGCTGGACTTCTTGTGTGGCACGTACTTAGCAGTATTTTCATACCACCTATTATTAGTGTTATTAAATCAATTTCTGATCAGAATGATATTTTAAAGGACCTACTACCGCCACATACCTCATGACTGCACTTGTTTTTGTATGTGTTTTTCTGTTTCTGTAATATCAACAGTGGGCTTCTTGTCACCCATGTGACTCTTCAGGCCCTGAGTGCTCAGAAGCTCCGGACCGCCCGCGAATGGGCGTTGTTCTATTTTCATCGGTGGTGGCGCCTGACGCCAGTTTTGATGGTGGCCATCGGTTTGAACGTTCTGGTGGTTCCCCATGCCGGACATTCGGTGTGGACGGACAGAGTGAACGAGATGGTCAGGTCGTCGTGTCGTCAGCGTTGGTGGACACACCCACTCTACATCAATAATCTGTACCCGTGGCCAAACGTCTTGGAAACTATGGTGAGATTGTTTGTTTGTTTTTGTTGGTGTTGTTTTAATGGGTAGTCAACGAACGTTGTCCATTAACCCGAATTGTTATTCCTAAAACGAAGTGGCACGAGAAACGTATGCTCTGCCGCCCGTATCTTTGGCATTTTTTTACGTCTAATATTGCAACATGGTAATAGATCAAACAGTTCGTAAAAAAAAATAATTGGTAAACACAGTCACAGCTGCGTTTTTGTCAGGATTTTTGAATAGAACTTAGACCTTGATGTTTGTAATCTCTGATTTGATCCCACATTTTAATCGTAATAATTATCAATATTGATTTCGGGCTATATAGTATGCCATTGAAGAGATCATACATGACAAGGCATTATTGCAAAACTTTGGCAAATATGTTTCCTTCTCAGAGCCAAAGCGTTGTGGGTAATGATTTAATATACCTTCATGTACAATACAATGTCAACCTAGAGATTTGGTTAAGGTTGTAATCTTCATAAACTGTTGTTATTTATTTCTTCCAAATTGTGGTCAACCAGTGTTTCATTTCCTCAAAGTATCGCTCATTCTCTATCAAATTCGCAGTGTTTTGGGTTGTCATGGTACCTGGCTAATGATATGCAGTTCTACATCATCAGTCCAGTCGTCATAGTCCTTCTTTATAGGTATGAATTACGCACACCTTTAAATGTTACGGAATTTTCTCTTCTAACGTTATATACAGTTGTCTCGTGACAGTTTTTCCTTCAACTACAATGTACCATAGAAAAAAAATCAGTCAAACCTGTTGTGTTGTCCAATTCCTCGTAAAGCTCTTAACTATTCTAAAGTATGATTTTTATCTTTAAACTTTCCGCTTCAGCTAGAACATTTATAACAACCCTCTGAGAAAGCCCAATAAGAACAAACAACTAAATGTACAAACAAACTCAGAAAAGGAAAATAAAAAGAGGACAAAACAAGTTTAGTCGTGTGCCATAGGTATAAAACCCTCGTAACTAGCTTTGGAAGACCCATGAAATCGATTGTTTTCGAATTCAGTTAAGTCTGTCAACGTTCACCCATACTGTTCGCATGCAGTATCAACGTCAGTCCATCCGTCTAGCGCAGGGACAATGAATTTCGGCATTCAATATTCGACCAGCCACATCACACATATGATGCGCAGAATATCAATTCCTTCATCTTATTTTATTTTTTTTTTTTCAATGGCTACGACCAACACCACTCATAGCAGGAGCGGCTTTCGATTGCATGAAGTTTACGAGGGACGTATACCGAAAAGTATAAGATTTGTTTCACCAATGTGAAAGGTCGGCTTTGATTATTATTCGGTTGACAGTTGGTATTTACATAATACTCATTCAGTTCCATGGTTTGAACATGGCTCGTGTCAGAGATAGTTTCTCTTCACTGTAACACACGATGATTAATCTCATGAATTTGACAAACGATAAGAAACCGTATACATTTTTTTCCCTCTTCACAGAAAAGGCGTGGCGGGCATGAGTGTGATCGTCACACTTATGCTCGTGTCGTTGGGGGCGGTGTTCGGCATCAGCTGGTACTGGGGTCTAGCCATCAGTGGGGCGGGGTACGTATTATGCATGCACTCTCTCCCAACATATCTTCCTTTGAATTTACAGCTCATTATTTTCTGACGAAGTAGCAATATCAAGCTAAATTTGTCTGATTTTTTAGATCTTTCATCCACTTAAGTAAGGAGTAGACCTAAAAGAATGGTTGCTTAGTGACGGAGGCAGGCTCGACACTTTTCTTCGTTAACTTACTCGCATCCGTCGTCTCCGTCGAACTAAAAACATAAGAGAGGCCAGTGAAAATTTGTTCGCGAAAGGGTATAAAAGGATTGTGTGTTCAATTACGTGGACGATTACGTTTACAACCGTGTCTTCTGATAAATCCACACTCCTGATAAATGGATGGATGGAAAGATAATTCACATTTTTCAAATTCTTGAGTGCTGGAGTATGCAAGGGGAGCCCCACGCCTAGAAGTGGACATGAACGTCAAAAAGAGGAAGACATTTGATAAAATACACGACGGCTCATGTTGCATGATGTAAACCGTCTTACTTCATTCCAATTTTGAAAGTTCCAGAAAAGGTTTACATTGCATATACTTTTCTTTCCCCTGCTCAACTCGAGCAAGAGATCCCCAAAGGAAGCCGACAGTTTCATCACTTCAAAATTATAGCTGCGTTGCGGCCTCAATATGGAACTTTGAATCTATAGGTAGTCATAATTCTGCCTTTTAATGAGATGGTTTTCGTGAAAGAATATCCTCTTTATATATACAAACTAAGTACCGTAATTTACATCAATCTTGAAATTCCTTGTAATATTTAGAATGTTTTCTCCCAATATATTTCCAGTCTCGTTATTAGAATAAAACGATATGAATCAAAATAGTACATTCTCGTTATAATCTACCTTGTAGCTATCTATCCATTCTTACGTGGCACATGTACTATCATAATATTCTGTTGATCATTTCAGACCTTGGTATAACGAGAGAGTGCCGGATCCACCCAATGCAGATCTGACGTACGCCAAACCGTACACCCGTATCCAGCCCTACTTGGTTGGTATGGCGCTCGGGTACATCATCTTCAAAATAAAGGGAAAGAAACTCAAACTGAACTGGGTACGTACATCACAATGGCTGTCGTGTGTTACATCAGTCATTGCTTTGCACCATACCTCATTTATAGTAACACCTCCATTCACTGTTATTCAAATGCGTCTACTCATTCGAAAGCGTTGTATAACGACATTTGCGATCGTGTACCGACTTGTGTGTTTGATACTACGATCATTGTCATTACCAAGCTTCTCACTTCCAGCAACCCCTCTCCCTTCTCTCGAAATTTGAAAAACAAAATAAAAAGCTTTTAGTTCTTTGAATTCCCATTTATATAAGGCACAAAGAGGTTAAAATAAAGTTAAGAAAGTGTTAATTTGCGGAATGGAAGAGACGTGTCACGTGTACATACACATCTACGAAAGGTATGAAATACAGGCGTGTTTATATACAGGGAAAAGAAAATGAGCGTCATCTTTAGCGCTTTGCTAGTATGGATTCTGTTCCTAGTTTTCGCTTAATATCTTTTTGAATCATATTGTATTCTATAATGCGAGCAATGAAAATGTTGTTGACTTTGGTGCAGACGATGATTCTCGACAAACATACGAAATCATGTTAAGAAAAGGACATCTTTGTCACTATGTCGCTCTTCACCAAACGACAAACATGGCCAATAATGTGCAAGAGACAGATGGGCTTACTGCTCAGCGCTCTTTTATTCCTCCTGTAAGGTGTTGATGCTGGTCGGATGGTGCGTTGCCTTGACAACGCTCTACTCCGTGGTATACGGCCAAGCCTGGGTGCCATCAAATGACGTCTCCCAACCGGTGGCTGTCTTTTATCTCACCGTACACAGAATGGCGTGGGGTATCGGTGTGGCATGGATCATATTCGCTTGTCTGACGGGATACGGAGGTAAAAACAAACTCGCAAACAAAGCTTGGTGCCCTTTTAGAGTTTGACCACGAGAAATTTTGCCCGTAATCTTCAATCAGCGCATCTTCGTCTCATAGCATTCCTGCGCCCGGGGCTGGGGGTGGATCAGAAAGGAAAGAGGGTTCTAGATCATTAAGCTATGGGCCTGGATTGAATTCTCTGGCGAATGTATTTGTGCTCCGCGAAACATGAAAAATGACCCTCTAATCAAAGGTAGGCCATAAGTATTATACGAAAAGCTTCATCATGTCTCCTCAATAACAGGTTATACGATTTACCACCACCCTCATCTGCTTTTAATCTTACCTTTCTGGCAGCATTCTTTTCCTTCTTTTTTTTTTTTCCAGGACCAATTGCTGTTATCCTCGAGTGGCGTTTCTGGATCCCCATGGCTCGACTGACGTATTGCACGTATCTCATTCACTCCACACCCATGTTCACCAAGATTCTGTCTGATCAGGTTCCCTTCCACATGACCGTCTTAACTATCGTAAGCATTTCGCAATCTCCCATATTATATACAGGGAGAGATAGATAGATAGACAGATAGATTTATAGATAGGTATATGTTTGTTTGTTCATTTTTTCCACCTGAGAAGATGGCTGGATAGCCCATATTCACCACTTCACCGGGTTAAACACCCTTCTCTTTGCGATGAATAAATGAAGTGAGATCTTTCACGTGCATGAATTGTAACTCTCTCACACACGGGACCGCCATTTTATGTGCTATCCGAGGGACAGAGTATTTTGCCTCTTGCTAGAAGGGACGGTATTATTACACACTTTAACATTGCTCAGTGAGACTCGGGTATCGAACCCGGGTCACTTGGGTCGAAGGCAAACGCGCTACTGAGCCAACTCACCGCCCTTATATAGACATTGATAGATGGATAGATAGATAGATGCGGGGGCGGGGGGGGGGGAGCAAAGAGAGGGAGAGGGAGAGAGAGAGAGAGAGAGAAAGAAAGAAAGAAACTATTCCCTCAGAATGAGGTACTCAGTAAGTAAAAGACAAATTTAGTGACATTATATTCCTTTATTTTTCTTGTTGTTACATACATTCGTGACAAAGATTTTTTTTCCTTACCACCAGGAAGCCTGTCGGAGGACTATCTGACATTGTAACTGCTTATACTATATTCACAGCGCATTTCAAGTATTGAAATCAATTGAATATGTATATCAATGAATGAAGAGCTTGTTATCACCCCGTCTTCAGTGGAAAATGTCCATTGTATTGTCTGAATATAATTATTTGCAATCTGACTATACAATTTAAACAAAATCAATCAAATCTAAAATACGTAAAATACAGATAAAAAGAGAAGAAAGCATAATGCCCCAACCAAACCAAAGCAGACAGACATACAAGCCGACTGAAATAGACAATATCAAATTCAGACACAATAACTCGAAAATTTTCACGTCAGGCGCGACGACAAAATTGATCGTCACTTTGCATTTTGTGAAGATTCTCAAAGTTGGTCCGTCAAAATCCTGCCTCTGACCTCTTTGTGTGTCTCCTCATGTTACAGAGTTACTGGTATGCAGGCAACCTCGTGATCTCTTACGCCAGTGGGCTGGTCCTCTCTCTGCTCATCGAAGGGCCTGCCATGGGGCTGGAAAAGGTCTTTTTTGGCGCCCACAAGATGCCAAAAGTCAAACGTAACTAGAGTGCAGACGACAGCGAATAATATAACGGTACGCGCTCAGACTTACGTGGCAAATCACGGTGCAGCATAATTTCGAAAAAATACTGCTAACATCGCCTAAGTCGGGAGCGGATACGAAGGGACCGGAAAAAGTCCTCCGACTTACCTGAATACCGACTTAATGGTTATACAACAGAATCTACACATGTTTATCTTCATCCAGGATATGATTTTTCCTTCGACTTAGCCACTTATCTTTCGACATAGGCAAGGTCTACTATACATATACATGTGACTTTGCATTGACTGTATATGTATTTCTCATCGCTACTTCTGTGGTCAGCAAGAATTAACGGCTGCTTTTCTTCAATATCTGCAGAATTTCGAAGACCCAGTTGTAGGACACACTAGGATTGAGGGGAGGCTGTGAGTTAAAACACACTAAAAATAGTTTATCATCGCATGCAAGTCGCATGTGACATTTGGAGGGACACACATCCACATGTAAGGCCTGCATCTACATCGTTACCATGGTTAATGCAGTATGTCATGGTGATTTCCAATAAATTTTACCTGAGAATACCCGAGATGCGCTACCCGAATAGGAGGTCCCAATAGCAGCGTTTAAGACAACGTGACTGTGTAATTCTTACCACTTGATGTGTTGGGAACCCTCCACAATACAATATCTTCAAGCTAGTATCAGATGACCATATGCCTACACATGAAGACTTTAAATTACGATTAACATGTCACTATCATTGATTTCTGTTGCGTGCAAGATTTGACTCATAACTGCTTTAAAATTATTACAACTACTAGCACATTGTACTTCCTCAAAGGAAGGGCGGGTTAACTTCAGGGATTTCTCGGTACCTTAACAATTTCAACCAGTCAACTAACATAATTATATTACTATTCACTCTAATGATGTATTCATTTCGTACAATCTGCGCCTGATTAAATTTGCATCTCGTAATATTTTTGTCTATTTGGACGGCTACAACATCGCCATTTAGGGGTCCTATACTTCACAAAGTACTACAATGTATATTAATATTCAGGGAGGAAAATTTTAGAAGAATGATGCGAAGATAAAGTAAGTGTTGTGGATTGACAATAAAATCTGACATCTGCTTATTCCACTGAATTCCTTGTTGTATATCAGGAAAGTGTTAGTGTGTTATTTTCAAATCAGTGTGGGAAGCGGCAATTCAAGTTGCCATCCCTTGTGATGATAATATGTATGATGTTTTACAGGTGTGACGCCATTCATGGTGCAAGTTTGATGTGCCGTAATTTAAGATCTATTTCAGAGGTATCTGGACGCGGGTACAGTGAATATGTTTTCCGAGTGTCTCCCCCCCCCCCCCCCCCCCCCGCGTTCACACGCAGAAACAGACAGAAAGCAGGAAAGACATACACACACACACACACACACACACACACACACACACACACACACACACACACACACACATTCCATAGAAACACAGGAAAATACGTGAATCAAACTCACACGTCGGTACGGGTGTACATATTTATCCCCGAGAGCATTCCAAAACATCCACATCTCGCTTTCAAGCATGTATTCACATGCCCAAAACTCCTGCATATTCTGCATTCTTCCAATTGATTTTGCTTTGCAAATATTGATTTAGATATGTTTCTGCTACAAAAAAAAAAAAAAATGTAAATTTATAATTAATCTTGTAAGAACGTGGTGTAATGTACGGGGGCCCGTTTCATAAAACTTGTCATCAGTGACAAGTTGTCATAGATGTGACAAGCTACTGAAATCCTTGCAACTGATTGGCTGAGAGCAAATTTGTCACAGAAATGTGGCAGTTGTCACTGATGACAAGTTTTATGAAACGGGCCCCTGGTGTGCATTATTTTCATTGACTGTGACTGGGTGAATTATGTGCACAAATTTTGATTGACAAATGAGGACCACTTATATACATACAATCATTGATGATAAGTATATATTTTATTGCAAAATACATTCCTACTTGTGCTCACATTTTAAGCCAGATAACGAGTATCAAGTGTCTGTGTAACACAAGTACATAGAAATACATCAGTTTAGAATACAGTCCTGGAATATTTTGAAACAGTTATGATACATGTACATGTATTGCAAAAATACAAACATTTCTGACACAGTGAATGAATACAAAGGTACACAATGGGTATAAAATCATGGACGGTGCTTCATTTACATCTCTACCTGTGTATGACATACTGTATAGGGATACTCTTGACAGAAATGGCTAATTCTAAGCTAACTTTCAAAATACAGTGTACAAGTAAATACAATGCCTATGACTGACTGGCTGCATGAATTCCTGATCTCTAAAGCAATAAAAACTTATCCAAAATAGAAAACCTTGACCAAGGTTTGAATGTGCAACTAAAGTGCACAAGCAATAAATCATATTTCTATCTTTCTATAAGGGCTCTCATGCAAAACATGTAAAACAGGAACAATACACATACCTAGTTTATATAGAAGGCACAAAACTCAAAGCACTTGTATCATATTCATACACAAAAAGGCAAAATGGACATACAATATACCTGGAAGTGTACATTATATTTTCTCACTTTGACATTTATGTTTTTGGTGTCCTACCTGTGCCTCCACTTTAAATCTTACTTTGATGTGTAATAATCAATGACACACATTTCACAAGTAATCTTTCAGATGGATATTTACATTCTTATTTGCAGCCATGAAAGTTAATATTCAGATATGAATTGGCTGTTTATGAATATCATATGATAACATTTAATGGAAGAACAGTCAATGATAAATAATTCGAAGGTAACGACTTCTAACACATACACTCATCAATTTTTTTTTTTAATGTCAAAATGTGAGGACCCATATAAACCCATCCTGTAGTGTAAATAGACATTACTGTTTTGATTTTCTCAAAAATGGGGTTGAAGGTATTCATAAAAACAATTTGTCTCACTTGAAAAGATTAACTAATTTGAATAGATGAATTGAGAACTTACATTTCATTTGTATCCACACTTCATACACAACTAGAATTCACAACATATAGCAAATGCTTTATACTTGAGGTTCATGCAAGCCTTGCTTGATTTTTAAACAGCTACAGAAATTGCACAACACATTCTCTGACTAGAACACAGAACTTTACAAAGAGCAGCAGGTGGAGTAAATAGTTCATCACTACACGAATGTAAATGTATTGCATCAACTCACACGATACCAAACAAGACTGACTGCAACCATGAAATTTGAAACAAATTTTGTTGACACTGTTTTAGTTTCTTGTCGCATCTAATTGATGAATGTGAATGACATCATGAAAACTTACAAGTAAACTCAAAGTTCTGATGCAAACAATCAGGAATCTTAAATTTCTGGTGCATGATCATAAAATCCTTGCAACAATCATTGAAAAATAACATTTGTACTTTGAAATTTAACAGCTTTAATATATTGGACATTCAAAGTGGCACATGTCAGCTTTTAACTTGATTTTGCATAAGGCTTGCCTCGCTGCAACTATTCTACATATGGCTGTAGTTCAGAAATATTAAGCACTTGGGAAACAGTGCAAATCATTGAATTTCAAGAAACAAACAAAACTTAACACTTGCTCTAAAGCTATCAGTATTCCCACGTACAACTTTTCACAGGCAGTGCAGTCTGCACAACTGCCAAACTGAATGATGTCTTAAAATTTTGTGTAGAGGAATCCGATCACATGCCTCATGTGAATAGTCCACTTTGCTTTACTGGGTGGGCATCATTGGAAAAAGAAAATATTCACATATGTCAGACATTTTGCAGACAGACGGGTAGCCCAGTCTCCAGCCTAGAATCGAGGCTACCATATTGGCAGCGACAATGTCTAAATACACACATGCCATCTAGGCTATTAGCAGCCAGCTTGGTATTGCTGGGCTAATGCACCAATTTTATATAAAGACACTTTATACCAAAACACATGGCAAAAATGCAAAGGGCATATTAGTCTCATTCAAGACTGATGCATGTGTGTCATACACAATTTGTATTAAAGGAAATGTTAAGAGCTTATGTCAGAGAAGTGAGGGTTTTATAATGGCTGGCAAACCCTGTCTCCCTCCTATGTTTACTGCCTGTGCATGTGCATTATTTACATTCAAGACTGAAGTAATTGTCTACACAGCATCAGGATAATGTTTGACCTCAGAAGGCATAATTTGGTAAGTTGTTGTAGATGTACTCTAATCCAGCGTTTCTCAACCTTTTTTAATCCAAGGCCCATTTTGGCTCCTGCAATAGTCCAGTTAGATCGAATACAAATCTTTTTCAATTCATTTTTGGCCGAAATTGCAGCCCACCGGAGAGAGTTTTGCGGCCAACCGGTTGAGAAGCACTAATCTAGTCCATTCTCACAGGGCCTCAAGCATGATAGCTAACACACTCCATGCATATTTTGCCTTTAACTGTGTCAAAAAAACAGAGCAGTACTGCATATGCAAGACACTTCTGGGATCTGGCTGTGTAGTAGTGTTGCAATTCAAGGAAGTGGTTCAATACCCTACCATGAATAGCAGCGGTGGATGGAGAAGTGAGTGTCAATCCTCTTCAAGGAGCACGGTTAGGGAATTTCCCCTTTTGAAGATGATGAAAACTGCATCACTGCTCATACACAGGGGACAATATTAAGGGGCGTTTCACACGTACACAACCACCATGGAATGTATGATGAACACGGATATTCATTCATGACTCGTACATGACACATCCCATCTACCCAGGGTTGCATCATTTATTAGAAGCTTGCATTTACACATGATGACAAACAAAAATGCCAAGTATGTTACATCTCTGGCAAAAAAACAAAACAAAAACAAAACAAAACAACAAAAACAAAACAAAACAAGACGAAGAAAAAAACATAAATATCTGGAATGTCCAACTCTCAGCTGAGATCTCGATCGATGGTCAGCCCTCGTTCGTCTTCAAGCAGCGTCTCCACCCTCGATCTCTGTGGGGAGGATATACCAACAAAAGGCACGGTGAGATTTCCATGGAACATGGTGACATATCTTTGACATTTACTCCATCTGCAACGTGTTTATGGCCCATTGTCAACAATTGGATGCTTGATTTTATGTCAGTGAAATTCTGTCAACATTGCAGAGAAAATTTATGTTGAGAGTATACAACAGACCCAGCTGATTTTTCTGCAAGTTATGTCAGTACCAATAAATTGCAGTTGTTCTCTGTTGTTCAAATGTAAATATCTAAAATCAATTAAATACTGCATGCTCAAACAATCTATATACACACTTTCTTACGTACAGCAAATAGATACATACATCTGTAAATTCACATCTCTTTGTCTAACTCTCTCAAATTTACTTTCTGTTTTAATATGTATGTGCTATTTGTGTGTGTATGCATTTAATGTATGTACATTGCATGATCACTTGGTATACACAAAATGAATACATCACTGTTTGATTACCCTAATGGACAAGCATTGCGAAAGAAAATTATAATTGCAATGACATCATTTAAAATCAACTTCAGTAGCATCAATGCAGTTGGATATCATAGCAAAGACTGCAAGGCTCCATATGTGGGGGGAAAGAAGAGAAGTGGTGACCTACCTCAAGTTTGTCTAAACTGTCCCCTGGGCTGGACTTGTCCGGAACGGCTGGAACCATGGCTTGGAGACGTACTGCCTTGATGGCTGATGGCTGGCAAGATATGAGATGTTTGACCTCTTGGGCCTGGGTTGGAGAGATCAGAGAGATATACATTGGTATAGAACATGTTGGTATACTGGAATAGATGTGCAGTGCACTCCTGTTATAATGAACACGGTTATAATGAAATTCTGGTTACAGTGAAGTAAAAATTCAGGCTGGAAAATTATCCGCTCTATCTCTTTTCCCTGTTTATTTGTCCAATTATAACAAAATTTCAATATAACAAAACAAAACTACCAGTTCCTAGGACTTCGTAATAATTATGGTTCCCTGTACTTGTACTTAATCATTACACATATGATATACACTACACACACATACATAAATATATACCACCAACTAATATACAGTTAAAGATAATAAAAAGTTTTGGTACCTCAAAAGTGTCCTTGAATTTCCTTGTCTTAGTTTGTGTTTCAGGTTAAAGTACCTTTCGTATAACTAACACTGTGAGACTTACTCGCCCCAAAGTGCTCTCATGTCTTAGTAATCATGCAATTAACTGCGACCAGCAGCCCCATACGCATAGCGACCAGCAGTCCCATACGCATAGCGTAATCGGGCTTCGCATTGTAGCATTCAGGATCATGACAGATTTAGTATCGCAGGGTAAATGTCAACTTCAAATCCCATAAATTCTTCAATTTGAAGACTTACCAATTAAGTTGAAGTATTGAAAACAGGCTTCGGGCAACGTTTGGTTCTGCCTATAGTCCCTTTCTGTTCGAATTGATGACTGAATGTGACTCGGTCGACAGGACCTCAGGAGAGCTACATACAGTACACTAAATACTACAGCCAGTGCATGCGAACACATCGCATGCACACAAATTTCAAATCCATGAACGGATAAGATGTTTGTGTGTGCATGCGCTGGCCATGGTATCCAGTGTATGTAGCTCTCCCAAGGTCCTCTCGACCGAGTCACATTCAGTCATCAATTCGAACAGAAAGGGACTATTGGCAGAACCAAACGTTGTTCGAAGCCTGTTTTCAATACTTCAACTTAATTGGTAAGTCTTCAAATCGAAGAAATTTTTGGATTTTAAGTTGACATTTACCCGCGATACTAATTCTGTCACGATCCTGAATGCTACAATGCGAAGCCCCATTACGCTATGCGTATGGGGCTGCTGGTCGCAGTTAGCTATGCGTACAATGGGCTGCACGCTGCTGGTCGCAGTCAGTGGTTTCGTACAATATTTATCGACGCTGTACAGCGTCGGCTCTGGTACGAAACCATTATTGCATGATTACTAAGACATGAGAGCTCTTTGGGGCGAGTAATTTTCACAGACAACGTACTTTAACCTGAAACACAAACCAGGACAAGGAAATTCAGGGAAGCTTTTGAGGTACCAAAACTTTTTATTATCTTTAACTCTGTCTGTGAGTCAAATGTCATGTCCTTGAAAAAGACAGAATAATACACATTTTGTTTGTCATTGTTTTCTTTTATTTTGCTCTCATGTCAAAACTAAACACTTTTGTGCATTTCCACCAAAAATTCATATATACTGCGATGATATCAGCAAATATTGAAGGATGTTACAAGCACACTTAGTATCTGAAACATTTGGCAAACATTTCTGTAGCATGCTTTCCTGTGGAGAATGCAAAATATATCATTTTGATATTGCTTTTTCTTTATTTCAAGTCAACTATTTGAATAAGAAAACAACAACACAAAACAAACATTCTTGTGAAATATATGTCACTAAGTTTGTCACTGATTACCCAAGGCACAAGTATCAAAAAATGTAAATATGTTTCTTGCTGACATGGAAGGGAAAAAATACTCACTCTGTTTGCTTGGTATCTTAGCCTCATGACTCGTAATCTGTTCCTTGCCTCTGCAGCTCTGCATTGACAGAACGAAAGAAAAAAAGATATAATCAAACGTCTTTCTTCAAGCAAACCTGGATGAAACGAAAGTTTGATAAAACCACTAGTTTTCAGCATTGGACCTGCTGATGATACTGGCTTGATTTCACAACAAATTTCTACTGAATTTAGGCAGATTTTCATCAGGATGCTTGATATATTAGTTTTTGCTTTCTGATGTCACCTCAATTATCCAAGTCTACATGTAACAGCTTTCAATGTCAAAAAGACATCATAAGTAAACGCAAAATCAGTGGACTGCAGTGGATTGACTGCTCATTCCAGTCTGCAAATTTACATCTATGGAGGATGTCTGATCTTCACACATCAAAAACTGCCACAGGTAAGTCTGGGTTTTAACCATGATATGCAAGCATTCAAGCCAGATTTCCTCTGCACTTTAACCAATAGACACCTGCCTGAGTATATTTAGGACTAGTCGTCAATGGGACGGGCTAATGTATGACGTGTGTTGACTTACTACGTGTCCAATCCTCGCGACAGCAATCATTTCCACATTGCAACATGTAGTACAGTTGCAATTGTATCATTCTTTATCAAATGTTTTACATGATCCAAACCACAGCGAATAAATGATCTGACGAACGAAGGATTGTCCAATGCGCTTTTTCTGATAATCATTCTGGCACTCACCAAGAAGCAACAAGTAATCGACTTGTAGGTTTATAAAGTTTCTTTGTAATCAAAAGTATATTGCCCCTTTGAGCTGAATTCACACTTATAGTGAGTAAGTTTGCTAACAAGGCAACTTCTAGTACACCCAAAATGTAAAGATTCAGTTTGGCTAAAATCAACATAACCTGATATCCCAGTGTACTTGTACTGAACGGAGAAATGTACACGGGTACGTTTCACATCCATATCGGGATCAGAGTAAATATTTTCGCGTGTCTTTAATTTCGCGAATAGCACCCGACTTGCAAAATTCACGAAAATAAAAACCTCGCGAAATATTTGGCGTATACAGTAGTATATTTGAACAATCTACATATTACGTGTAAGACTGTAGTTTTTTGCACATCCTTGGTATTAAATGTTAAACCTTTGTCAAATATCAAGGCTAATGTACTCACTTGAGTTGGCCTATCAGCTGGTTGTGCTTCTCATTCTCCAGGTCCACCTGGTTCTCCTTTCGTAGGTCCTCGGCCTGCTTCTTACCCAGATCCTGGACCCGCTTCTTGGAGTTGGCAATGGCTTCTGCCGTCTCCTTTGAAGGGTCCTCATACTGCAATAAAGGCAAATTATTGACAATATAGCAACTTACATGTGATTTTTTGAATACGAATATTGCCCAAAGCACTCTTGTAAAGTATGACGATTACACTGTAAGTGGACATGTTTCAAGTCCTATACGTATGTCTCAGTTTTGTTGACAATCTTCGACTATACCCCCGTCTCCAAAATACACCTTGTTTTGTGATAGCAGACATTTAACTAATGATTTCAACCTAGACTTGACATTTAATGAAAAAAAAAAAAATTAAAATTTGACAATAACCATTTACAACTAATCAAGGAATATTGCTCTTTTAGTACTCTTGTAAAGTTTAATGCTGAAGTGGACATGTTTCATGTCCTATATAACAGGGCTCCACACTAACTTTTATTTTTGGTGGCCCAAATGCAAACATCCGACCTTTTTTTGGTGGCCCGATCAGGCCACCAAATTCTTCATTTCTGAAATTTTGGTGGCCCGATGTGCGTTTTTGGTGGCCCCGGGCCCCGGGCCACCGTTAGTGTCGAGTCCTGTATATAATCATGCTCTGTTTTGTTGACAATCTTTTACCATACCCCATCTCCCAAATACACCTTGTTTTGTGACAGCAGACATATAATATAACTAATAATTTCATCCAAGACTTGGCATACTAAATCACCATGTGAATATCTGTAGCGTCTTTGCTATTCTTTGTATTTTTGCCAAGTTAATGTATCACTGGATTTCAGTAAAATTTTCCTCAGCTAGCCTCAGACAGTGAGAGTGGAAATTTCCATGCTTAGTTTGCTGACCTTCTATTTGAGTTCAGACCAGTTATCTATAAACTTTGTTGATGTTACAGCATGCCAACACAAATGCTTCAACTCGCAGAGCTAGAGGCAAGTTCTTTTAAAAGCTCTGTGGACATATGGTGTGACTGAAAATTTGTCAAAATTTGTGCAATACATATTTCCATTTGCTACTTCTTACTCAAAAGATTATTGTGCATCATGACCCAGTACACTGACAATGTTCAATACTTTACTAGACACAACTCTTAAAACACAGCATGTCAATTTTTTTTTTCAGGGATCAGTCACTTACAGCCAAATATTTACTCCTCTGGGTTGGGTGCATGGCATTTAATTCTCTGGGGTTCAGTTTCTTCTTATTTCTGTACTTGAATCCGCCACTTTTTACGCTCAATGCATCATCCTTTGCCTGTAAAGAAAAAGGGGGATTAAAAAAAAAAGAAGTGGTAGATAAAACATTGATGTTCCAGTAAACTGCTTTTTATGGACTATTGATTGTGAAAACATAATTAATACAATTGTAACATCTAAGTGAAATTTTGGAGGTAGGCCTAGACCTCTTATGTAAGATTTATACAGCATACACAAATATAAAACTGCTGTCATTTAATAATCCCAAGACATTTGATAGGTAACCTACATGTACATTCTACAATTTCATATGCTGCACACAGCCACGAAGATACAATGTACATCTCCCTTTTACAGTAACTTATATATATATATATATATATATATATATATATATATATTTATATATATATAATACATAGTGTACACACACACACACACTAAATACAAAGAAAATCTTAAATGAAAATCAGTACGCTGGTAAAGATTACAATGTACAGTAGAGTGTTGTATCTATATGTATCAAATAGATGAGATTCTGGATTGTACCCTGGTCCCTGGGTTAAATCATTGTTACTTACATCTCCCATCTTGGTCCTTTTCTGCAGGCTTGTGTGTCGGAACTGTCAGCTTCTTCCACTAGACTATAGTGAAGTAGTAATGCTGAGAAGACTTGATTTTCGGTCAGTTCGGTCAAATGACTGGACAACCCCTGCCAAGACACAAGTGTGACAATCAGATCCAACGTTACACAGTAGACATCGCAAACTAGCTACATGTAGATAAGATTTTGAGAGAGAACAGACAACTGATGTTGAAAATTCAGTACAGTAGGAACCTACACAGTCTACATAATCAGGAGGTTCATGTACGTGTATGATTAATTGAGAAATAAAAATGCAGCTCGTGTTCGCATTAGACTGTAACTAAACACAGCCTTGTTGCTGTAAACTTACTATAAAAAAAGTTAGTCAGGACTGTAATGTTGGTTTAATTACAATGAAAAGTGGCAGTAAACATAAACAGCGAGTGTTTAGAAATAACATTACTTAGGGCCTAACGTTAGAGTTCTACTAGCTTCGTTGGAGGAACGTTCTAATGTTAGCTTCCTGATCCTGTTTCATGGTTTACAGTACAGCGCATGATAAGGACCTACTAGATAGAGGTCTAAATTAATAGGTTCTATTAAATATCGAAGTCTGTCTCTCCTGGTGATTTTGTCTTTAAAGTTTGATAGAAACTCTTACATTGTAAATTTACATGTAGGGCCTACTTTAACAACACACACAGAACTACGACTTAAAACTTTTTTGTACTTTACCTGGTTGCGGTAGGACTCTTGCTTGTGAAGTGCTGTAACTCTTAGTAGGGGGACTAAGTTGACTTGACAGATAGGCCTGTATCTGTGTATATCATTATTATGTAGATTCACAACGCGTTTGATTTGGCAGCACCATGCACTGCACTAGCTGCTACCCTTTTAGTTCACTGCATGCATGCATCATCATCACCCACACGGCCGTGGTCTCGCTAGCTGCTAGCTGCTGCCTCTATGGATGTTTATGCGTTGCGTTGCGACAGCATCGACAACCCAATGCGTATAGCCTTTTTGCATGCGTTTTAATTTACTTTTACATTCATTAAGTATTTTTGAAGTTTAGTTTGAAATATTATGACGTAATATAATTTTTTTAATTGTATTCAATTTTTATTAAATGATTTTTTGTTAAAAATACCAAATAATTGACAAATTTACATAAATATAACAGCTAGAGTCTTTAATGCAGTCTATGATAAAATGATAATGATCGATCATGAGTACCACTTGTTGAATCGATAATCAGATGTCAGCTGGTGTCCTGTGTCAGGTGACTTCCCTAACTTTTTCAGGAGTTCGATTGACAGGTAACCGGTGCTAGCTGTGTTTTGTGTGTGGTATACACAGTGTGGAGCTGCAGTCTACTTCTACACTTCTCATTTATATCGCGCGCTGACAGTAAACGTTGTGGAGGGCTGGTGGAGCTGGTAGGGGTGTATGTAACTGTGGTCACTGCACTGATTGGGATCATGAGTATCAGCTGGGCCTGGGTACAACTTCCGGACTTTCATGGATGAAGACAGGGACGAGACTGAGAATGCAGCACAGTAGTTATCACCTTGATCTTTCTTCAATATCTAATCCTGAAGCCGCGTCATGAATGTTTGATTGACACTGCAGCATGCAGACTCATCTCGACAGATAACTGCGACCAGCCCCAACGTGCAGACTACAGACAGCTAGCAGCTAGACCTCGCCAAGAAAGCCAGGCCAGGGCAGCAGGAGATTTCAGCTGGCTGGGCTCTCTTCTACCACTTCCATACAGTTCAAGAGTTCAGAATACTCTAGACCTCTGGCTCTTTCTAGATCCCAATATTTTTCGAAGGGTACCTGGTTAGTGGTGGTGTTCAATCTGTATTAAGATTCTGCATGCATAGATTATAGATCTAGACACTATAAACAATAAAATCTGGAATGACACTGCGATTGAGAGGGCTCTACTCGTGGTACAATTAAGTATAAACAGTGCAGTAGTGCCAGTAGTAGTGGTCCTTACATCTTTCGACCATCTCGACCTACCTAGCACCAAAGTAAAATCACAAAGTTGTGTAGAGAACTGGGCACTTCGGCTGATATTCAGTGAGAAATTTTGATATGGATGAAGCAACTGACACGACACCGTTGCAGCCCCAGGTAAGGAAAACATTTTTTTTTAACAAATTGTAACGTTACTTAAAAGAACACATTTTTCTTTTTAATTTTGTATCATTGTAGAACAATAAAAAGCAGATCAACGTAACATTGTATAGATCTACAATGTATAGCATAATTTTTCGATCCTACACTCAACACTCCCACAAAAGTAATTTTATAAATTAGAACACTCTAGAGCTGAACTACACTTGTATGTACACATCTAATTTGCTTTGTCATTCTTGAGAAGATTTTTTTTTCATCTATTTTGGACAAGTTTTACAAAATATAGATTGTGGGCATTTTGTTTTTAAACTTTGTCTATAAAATAAAAAAGTCACATACAGTTATTGTAGTTGTCATAGACATGTTATGAAATATCATTAATAATATCAATTTTGTAAATTTGCTTAGACTACAGGAGTCATTTATTCATTATTTTTTATGGAGACAGCTAGGATCTATATAAATTTGATCTGTACAAATGATTTATGTGAACAGCAAATTGCATGGTAACTTTACTTTCGAATTTATTCTTGATCCTCTAGTTTCTATGGTTTTTCATGACCTGCCCTGTGTTGATTTTTTTTTTCAAATTCCAGTTCTTGAATTATATTATGATAAACTCAAACAGCAGTAATTTAGCATTAATTTTCAAATGTGATATGACAATTATTATATGCAAATTATTTTGTTCAATGAGATTTCTAAAGTGTTGCATTACTTCCTTTGTTTACTCTGACGCGTTGTCATGCATCTTCTTTATCCTATGACATATATTGTACATTGATGAGTTGTGCAGTACGGTACTGAATTTTGGCTACTATCAAACATTTCATATTCTAGTACTTTAGTATCCACTTTCATGCTTATCTATTGATTCTAGGCTTGGCGATCAGGGTATACATGTACAAGCATATAATATTCATGGAATTAGAACTTTTTATATCATTTTCTTCATCTTTATCCCCACTATAAATATCAATCATCACTATAATGAAAGATGGAAAAAAGATGAATGATTAATGTTTAAAAGTAAAGAAAATGAAGTTTGCAACTTTATAGTGTGCATTGATATAAAACTACATTTTTGCACAACTGCATGTCATGCAAGTGTGAATGTTCAAAATTATACAAATTAATGTCACTTGTCCACCCAAGTGAAGGGCTGCCACTAAGCCCATGTATAGAGAATGGCAATTGATAATTCATGGCACTTTTAGTCATTTGTATGGTACACAGTCTGTCACAGAGCATCATGTATTTTTTCTCCAAAATGTTCGTATTTAACCCACACTTCTAATTTCATATTAGCCTATTTGAATATTTATATAGTTTTAAAAAGTAAAAAAATTCTCAATTATGCAAATTAGCATCTTATTTGCAGATCTGCTGCAGACACATAGATTGTGATCGAAATTATTTTACTGACATAGTGACATGAATTGTAGGAAATAAACTAAACTGTGTTCTTTGAAAGATTGTGTGAAGAATGACACAGAAAGAGTGCTCAATGACAATGCAGAATGATAATACAACGTGTAGGGTTGGGGGTACCACCTATCGACACCCTAAGGATCTGTAGCTTGTTTATTCTAAAAATATAATACAAATCCGCCTAATTCTTACCTCAAATATGCCATAAATACTGCAGTTTTGAATGTCGTGACTGTCTCGTTGATTATGAATCTCCGTTTTAAAATAGCGCAATTTTAGTGCGTGCGTTCCGTTTTTTTCGCGCAGCTAAAAAGGGAACCTTGCGATCGGCACCCCCTCTCCTCCATAGGTATACACGTGAATTTCACAGCATAGGTAATACACGTGAATTTCACAGGCCATAGGTAATACACGTGAATTTTACAGCCATGCGTCGTTCCTGATCGGATGTGTAATTTTTAGCTTGGTTTGTTTGAGTTTGATTTTCGTTTCTTCGTTTTTATTGTTTTTGTAGCTAATGACACTTAATCCCGCGCGTACTTTTTCGTTCTATACGCAAACAGCCACGATACGCAGGGTGTCGATGGGAAGGTGCCCTGTCGATAGGTGGTGCCCCAACCATACATATTTTGTAAAGAAATACCATGCTGCATGAAAAGTTGTATCATAGAATTTTGTTGACTTACAATATAGCACTGTACAAAGTAACTTTTTAATATTTTCCTGCTCACAATCGTTTTGAATTCTTTTCTTTATTTTCTTCATCCCCTAAACGACTACAATAACAACAACAGCATGAGCCACAGTCCGGCCGAGTGAATTCCGGGGGTAGCTTCAGAACGACCTTTGGCACGATCCTGACATGTGTAGGATGCATGGTTGGCACGGGAAATATATGGCGCTTCCCACGCATTCTGGCCAATAACAGTGGAGACCAAGGTAACTGGGAAATAATGATGGCCAGCACATTTTGAACAAGTTTCAATCAAAATCATCATCCTCCCCTACCATGTATTGGATTTGAGGATTTGTCAATGGCTTAACTTTTTTTTTTCAAGGTCTTTTGGAGCAGTGGTTTCGTTATCATGTTTTATAAAATGGGTTCAAGAATGTAGCCAATTGGAAGCGCTGAAATGAGTCACGTGTGCGTGCATTAATTTCTTCAGGTATGCACTAAGAAGAGTCTCTCTTCCACCTCCCTGGCCTGACGTACGTCACAATGTTTACACTAGCAGTGCGCACTCAATCAGTTGTTACAAGTGCGTCACGCGCTACTATACGCGCTGTCAATCCTGTAAACAACTTCTAGTTCGGGCCGCGGGCTGCCACAACAGCCGGCGGCCGGCCTTTCTTGTGCATAACAGTACGTGGCGTACGTATACTCTTATACGTACGTACAGTACTTATGTGCGGGATTTCCGAGTGCGACGTGCGTAAATGTTTGGGACGAACATCTTCGGACATCTTGACTTTTGAGCGAGTGCTACATGTAGCTGACTGGTATTGACCCACAAAGGTACGTGAATAATGCTGTTAGTTTTCGACCCATTTTATAAAACAAATGATGCACAGGATTATTTCGTGGCGTTAGTGAAGGTGCGGCGCACTCTCGAGTATTGACAACGGTTGCAAACATGCACTCGGCTGCGCCTCGTGCATGTCGCACCATTGTCAATACTCTCGAGCGCGCCGCACCTTCACTAACACACTCTATCCTGTGCATCATTTGTATATTGAATACACTTGCATTATAGATCTGTACCGATCTATGTGCATTAGATCATAATTTTCAATAAAATTATAATTCTTTTGCAGCTATTTGGTTTTTAGCACATTTGAATAGATTTGCATATTTTGAAATTGTTAGTACAATTGTACAGTACATGTATACATTGTACAGTAAGTCACATTTTTTTTTTCATACAATACCCAGACACCTAGACAGTTTTGTAGTACAAAATCTGTAGGAATAGTTTGCCTGTAAATAGACCTTGTCATCTTCCTTTTTGGCTAGGTGATGTTATAGACATTGCTGGTAATTTATAGTAGAGTGGCCTTTACACAGCAGTACAGGATATAAAACCATGGATGATAAAATGAAGCAATTTTTAGAGATCGTACTGTCTAACATCTATTTACAGTGTATTAGAGGTGGTAACCCACTGCAAAAAGCAAAATCAAGGTACTGCTCTCAGGGTCATCATCCGGGTGTTTTTATTTGTACTTTACAGTGCTGTATTTGTCTATTTGTAAGTCACCGAGACATTTTATGAACACAAACAGACCCAGGGAAATTCCTGCACACAGTTAACAGTATGATCCACTGCTTGTCCTTGTTTCAAGGTTTTTCAAAATGACAGCTAGCCTAACCTATTAGTTGATTGAGACTGAACTTTTGTTTTTTGTTTACACAACATTTGTCTTGGCTGTGTCATTGCTTGGTACTGTCACAGATATCAGTGCATTGTGTATGTGTTGTGTATCCGATATTATGTTCCAAGAAGGAAGACAAACAAAGCAAAATGTGAACGTGTTTGTAGCTGTACATAATGTCTCTTATCTGGTAAACTTGACCTTGGAAACTTTGTATAGGTACTTGCTTTGTCATGATGATTCCATTTTTATGCACTATCTTCAAAACTCATACAGCAATTATCAATCAAGATGAACAGTATGTAAACTAAGTACTCTTCCTTGAAGTGGTATGATTATCTTTCAGGAAGATGAAAAATAAAACTGAATACAGACTTTGTTGATCATCCACTAATACACGTAAGTGGGCCTACTGTAAAGCAAGATATTTTCACGGCACAAAATTTTTGCGGATTGCCACTGACATTCAATGCATATAATGTAGAAGAACTTTTGTGTGCATTTTGATATCACAAATCTTGGCTCTCACAAGATTTGCAAAACTAAAATGCACGCAAACATATCTGGTTTTTCAGTTAGTCGATTCTCCAATGTAATTAGTGCTAGCCCTGATGTGTACTGGTATGGTATGTCTTTGAAGGATAGGTCTTGTGGTGTGTGACTCATGAGCCCACAAGAGACAAGAAAACTCGGGGCAAATAACCTAGTGAACATGAAAGTTCCCGGCAATACACACACTATGCAGCAGTATCAAAGCGAAGATACCGGCCACAATCTTAACCCATGCAGGGGAAAGAATGACTGTGCAAAAAGACCAGAAGCAAATGCCATCCCCCCCCCCCCCTGCCAAAAAGAAAAAAGGGACACACACAGAAACACACTCACACACACAAATATACACACTAACCCAGGGGCCACTAAGATCAAATACAATTGTATACACCATTTATCTCCAGTGTAAACAATTCTTTTTCATTGACATGAGAAGGTACTGGTGCGTTTACACTAAGGTTGGTTTGTATTCACCAGGCTCAGCCCAGTACTATTCACTTAGTGGCTGCAAACACACAGCATTTAAATACATAAATAGTAAATTAATGATAAATTCATCACAAAACAGACACTCCAAAATGACAGACAGTTCCCATGAATTCCACATAAAATGCTGATGTTAGGATGTAGCCTCACTTAGCCCTATGCGTTAGGGGTGGATTTAGCCCTTTGCAGGGGGGGGGGGGTTTGACCCAATGACGATGAGTAATTAACAAGCAAGGAAAAAAAAAAGGGTCTTCGCATATTTGTTGCATGCTGCCGCTTCTCTCCCAAAATCCGCTGACAGGCAAAAACAACAACAAAAAAACAAACCAAAAACAAAACACACCCTAAATCCACTAAAAAAATAAGCCAGTGGGGGTAGGGGTGTTAACAATACTTCCACATCTCCCCTTTCCACTTGTTTCCAGAACATTCATGTGATGGATAACAAAAAAAATGTGAAGAGAACCACTGAGGTTGGCATGCAAATAAGTGCTGATTTTGTGCATATATGTCTTTGAAAGAGCTGCATAACTCTGTAAAAAAAAAAAAAAATGTACAGCACACACTCAGCTGATATTCTGTACAGAACACTGTTTACTTTTCCAAACCTGGAAGTGCTCAAGTGATGAGGAAGCTGCTAGCTTTAATATGAACATCATCTTTTAGCGAAACTGAGAGACAAATTCCCACTTTGTTCTACCCAGTGTTATTGCAAGGGCCACTGACATTGTCTGTGTATACTCTCTCTCAAACACACACTACACATTCTGAATACCTGGCAGTGCTTTATCTCTTGGTGCTACTTGTTTTAAATAGCAAATAATCAAAAAGCATCCTTTGCAAAAAGTTTGTTATGATGCAAATTGATCAAAGGAGATTGTGCAGTTAGCGCAAAAGTGAAAGCAAGTAATTTGGATGAAAACTCAAAATGATGAAAACACTGTACCAAAATCGAGTTAGCCAGCTGACAAGAACTCTGCCATGTAAATTTCTCGAGATGATGATTAATGGTATCAAAAAGAAAAAGATGTGTGTCATAATATTTCCTTGCTGCGTAGATACAATAGATGATCTTTTCCAGTGAATGGGCATTCATGATCACAACTACCCACTTGCAAACTACAATGTATATAGTTCTCTACTTATTTGACTCATACAATCTCTTCATCTCCTTTAAAGGACAAGTTCACCTTTTTAAATTTTGGATTAATATAATGCAGTACATGTATATTAGTAGAACATATCAGTGAAAGTTTGAGGAAGATCGGACAATCCATTCAAAAGTTATGAATTTTTTAAGTTTCTGTACTGCCCATTGCTGGATGAGAAGACTGAGTAGTCTTCTCATCCAGCAATGGCAGCACAGAAACTGAAACTATTAAGTTGTAGTAAATATTACAACTTGTGATGCCAGTTTAGTACTTGTCTCTTCCTGCATATGTGTCTGTCCTCCCCACTGACTTGCAAATTGAGGATGTTGTTTGCTTTTAATAAGTGGATGGTGACTCTCCAAGTTCATGTTGACTAAGATTCTACAGAGAAGTCAGAATCAAACAAAGTTTGGCAAATTCAAGTAAAAGTTAAAGTATTGGAAAGCCACCTGTGGAATTCTAATAGAGAATTTTGTATTTTTGTATGTTTTCACAGAATAATGATATTGGTCATGTTAACCCGTTGAGGACGAGTCCCGAGTGTACTCAGGCAAATGTCTAGATGAGAAATGCATTTTGTAGCAAAATCAGCACTCTCCTCAATGGGTTTAGATACATTGTATAATATCTGTTTAAAGGGCATGATGTCATTATCTCATATTACTACCCTGGGTATGAGAAATCTCTGTCTTCAAGTACACACATTATAGTGTTGTGATATTCAGTTCTAAATTCACAGTGCCATCCATACAACTTATACAATAAGTATGCAAAATGAGAATGTTCCCTATAAACAATGTGGAATGCCTCAGCCATAACCCCTTGTACTGTGTCTGCACATGATGTATGTGCAGATTTATTTTATTTTCTTTTTCTTTTTTTGTCACTATATGCATTATCTATTACATTTGAACGAAAGCTAAATTTCATTTTTATTTTGTATTAGAGTTTGATGTTTGACATCAGCTGATCTCATACATTTTGTACAACTGTACCTGTAAATATGTAGACCCAGCTGGATGGATCTGCTGCACAAGGTCAGGTCCAGAAGCTCCTGAAACAGCTTCAAAATAAGGACTGGAAAAGTCCCCCAAAATGTTTTCACCTACTCTATGTACACATCCTCGTCCACGCTTTCCCTAATAACAGTGGTGTCGCCCCCTTGTAGTCAACAATTCTTCCCCTCCATTGCCATCAACTTTGCTTCGGAGTTTACCATTAAGAAATAGCATAATTTGTATAGATCTCTCTTAACAATTCCCTGTGTCTTTATTACATGTCATTATGTTCATTGCATTGTTGTACTAATTTTTATGTCATTACTTTTATACCCAAACATGTCATTGTATCCTCAATTTGTTGGAGATGAAATAAAACAAACTTGAACTTGAACTTGAACTTTCTGTGACCACACCCTACAGGATGCCTCCAATTTATGATTGTCTGGGTCGTCTTCCTCTTCATCTGGTCAATCCCTCTCATCCTGATCGAGTATGGCACAGGACGCTACACCAAGAAGGCCACCATTGGGGCCTTCACGGAGCTGATTGGGCCCAAGAACGGCTGGGCAGGGGCCTGGGTGGCTCTCGTAGACTTCGGAATAAGGTACAGATTTGTTCGACTCCAAGCTTTTTCGTCATACAAGGTAGCATTCGCAAGCAGCATGTCTGTTTAAAACCATTCTATATTTGCCAGTTCTTACATTGGTTCACTGAGTGTGTGCTTTTATTTTCCCCCCAAACTTGATGTGTATGCCTGGACATTGAAGCATCGGAATTCCTGATTCGCGAAAATTTAGACTCGCGAAATATATGGCATAATACAGTAAAGTTACAATGTAGTAGTAGTATAATCATGAGAGCATGCCAAATGTTATTAGTTGGATCATACCAATTTGTAAACTCTCATTCACATTGATGCATGAATTATTCCAATCTAAACCCCACCCCTACCTACAGTAGTTCTGTTCCAGATTCATTACTTGGCACAGTACAAAGTTGATGTCTACAAGTTTGTATACATCAAGTCAGACAAACAGCTCCTCAAAGTTTAATCATTTATGTACCGTTTCCTGTGCAAACTCGATGGGAATTTCAGAATCTCACATGGAAAGGGTTAACAGGTAATTTGCCATTGAAAGTTGAGAGACGGCTCTCGTGTAATATATTGGTTTAAGGCAATTAATTCTTGCTACTTTTTTTCAGTGTGAAGTGGTTAGTCATGATGTAGAAAACTCCCCCCAAAAGTTTATTTTCATTTCAAGTAATGAACCCCAAAATTCCATGAAAGATTCCAGATAGGACAATGACTTATTAAAGTTTTGTCCTGTTGTTTGCTTTTGTTTAAATTCTTTTAATACAATGTATATACTTACTTCAGAAATATGTGTTTTTATATTTGTTTGTTTCATTCTGT
The DNA here is from genome assembly GCA_033980235.1 of Diadema setosum. NCBI lineage: Eukaryota > Metazoa > Echinodermata > Echinoidea > Diadematoida > Diadematidae > Diadema > Diadema setosum. The sequence goes on from CM067074.1 coordinate 22,500,358, forward strand.
ATACTTCTAGTTCTTCTTCTATTCACATTTGTCAGCAAAGCTCTCCCTTGTATTTTTTTTTTCAACTAGAATTGACCAGATACGTGTATGTGTAGACTTTACCTCTGCAATACCCATAAATGTTTACCACCTATATTCCCCATCTATAGTGGTTACTACTGTGTCATCGTTGGCTGGTGTATCTACTACCTCATTTTCTACATTGGCCACGATCTTCCAGAGACCCTCACTGCAAGCAACCAAACATTTCAAGACTTTGCAGTGGTTAGAATCTATTTTGTTACTTTTACAGTGATTATTATTGAATGTTTTACATATTAGGTGGGTAGTCTCATATTTCCATTTAAGCACGCTATTTGATATTCATTCTTATGTTTTTGATATCAGAAATAGAGCTAATGACAAATTCCTGGATGTAAACACTGTAGATTTTAATGCTATGTAAACTGAATGTCATTTACGTCAATGTAAATTGACCCATGCAAAACAAGTTTTTGCCCACAACATGGCCACTTTAACATTCCCAAGAATAACCCACATTTGTTCATTTGCTTGTATTATATGATCTGTGTGCAGTCTCTTTTCTGCACTATATTTGGTTTCAGTGCGTGTGTTTGTTGTTTGTCCGGTGTGCACCTTATACACGTAGGTTTAAAGGTGCGCTTCAGTTTCTGGTGAACCATATGATAGTGCCCAAAATGACATGGCCACCATGTAATGTAGGATAGAATGGGTGTTATACAAAACTTTTTCTTTATTGGTATCGACAAAGCTCTAACTTAATGAATAATGACTACATGATATTGAGGATTAAAACACAGTTAGTTCACATATTTGTTACTTAGGTGTAGTCCAGATGGGAACCAATTCAGGGCAGGATGTAAACATTGTTGCAACATAAAGCTTTTTGAGCTGCCAGTGATGAGGCAGAAAACACAGGGGGTGACTGGCCATGATGTAGCAGAATTTCCTGTTTGATGTGTCAACAAACTTCCCAAATCTTCCTCAAGTGTTTGTTCTGATATTCATGGCTGGGATATATGCTGAGCTCAGGTTAATTATAACACATTTTGTAAGCATGTTGGCTGTTACAAGTTTGCACCACCTCCATTTAAACTAAGTATAAGGTCTCATGCTCCCTTCAAGTCAACTCAGGAATTCCCCCTCCCACCCCCTTCCCCTCCAATCCCCCCCACACCCCCCCCCCCCCCCCAGAAAAAAGAAAAGAGACAAAAAACCCCCCAAAACACACACACACACAAACAAAAACAAAAACAGGGAACAAGAGAAGAGGTGCAGAGAAATTGGAAAATGCCATGTTTAATTAATTTGACTTGAATAAAATTTGAGGACAAGCAATAGTAAAAACTAAATTTCTTTAGATTAGCCATACAGTGGTATGAGTTAATTATTTTTTTTTTTCACTGTGACAATATGGAAACAGCTCCCGATAATGTACAGGTCAAGGATATGTGTAGGAGACTTTGCCAGTTTTTCTTTCAATTCACTAATCCGCGAGAAGAGGTGTTGTTTTAATCATCTGGGTGTTTAAGGCAACTAGCTTAAATTTTTGTTTAGTGATATTGATGATTCATATACCTTCTTTGACAAGAGCATGGCAACATCCAAAAAAAAAAAATCGAAAAAACAGAAGGAGGGATAAAATATTTTGCAATACAAAATTGTAAAGTGAATCCATAAAACTACACTTTTGCTTTTGTGATCTTGTGTCCATCAGGACTCCGAATGGCCACTTCTCTACCACACCGTCGCCATCTTGCTTGCCGGCTTGACCGTTCTCTGGGGGGTCAAGAGCATCGAGGTGGTCTGCTCGGTCATCGTCTCGGTCTTCCTCGTCCTCGTCATTGTTTGCTTCATCTGGAGCATGACGCTGCCCGATGCCGTCAGCGGCGTCCGCTTTATGTTCACGCCCGACTGGGGTAGGTGCATCTTTAACAACAGTTTACCAAAAGCTACAAAAGATGTACACTCAACACAGTAGTTGTTAAGTACATTACTATATACTGATTTGGAGCAGAAAACGAATGATATGGAATTTCACAATAAGGATGCACATTTTGTGTCGCGGAGTTCTTATTACGATTTCATGAAATGACTGATGCAACATACCAGGTTGGCAAAAATCACATTATTTTTTCTTGTCACTTTTGATATTTATCGTCAAGTCATGTGACTGTTCTTTTTTGTAACATTTCTGTTTACTTCCGCAATGATTCTGAATATTGTGAAATTTATGTGGATGGATAATGGTTGCACTTCAGTGTGTTTTGTCAAGTATGTGATTTTACCATTAAATGTGAAAGGAAATCAGAATTAGAATGAAATGTCATACAGATCTTTTTATGCCTCCGCCACGAAGTGGTGCCGGTGGCATTATGTTTTCGGGTTGTCCGTCCGTCCGTCCGTAATGAATTTTGTGGACAAGGTAACTATTGAAACCTGTTGAAGTATCCTAATGAAACTTGGCATGTATGTGTATTAGTGGGTGAAGTTGTGCCTATCAACTTTTTGGTGCACATGCTCAAAGTCAAAGGTCTAAAGGTCAAGGTCAAATACATAAAATTTCACTATTTCCACCATATCTATTGAATGCCTGAAGATATTTTCTTGAAACTTAGTGTATACATGTTTTACCCAATTAAGATTCTCTGATGAAAGTTTGGGTCATGAGGTCAAAGGTCAAAGGTCAAAAGGTCAGGCTCAAATACATAAAATTTCACTATTTCCACCATATCTATTGAATGCCTGAAGAGATTTTCTTGAAACTTAGTGTATACATGTATTACCCAATTAAGATTATCTGGTGAAAGTTTGGGTCATGAGGTCAAAGGTCAAAGGTCAAAAGGTCAAGTAAGAATATTAAAACTTCTTTTTCTCCGTACCTTGGAAAATTGTTCTCTAGGTATCTTCATGGAACATAGTATATACATGTACTGACTGGAAGTGATTATCTAGAGAATGTAGGGTTCATGGGGTCAAAGGTCAGGGGTCAAAGGTCAAGTGCAAGACTTCAAAATTTTACTATTACCCTCATATTTATGCAATGCCAGCAGGGTTATTTTTTTACACTTGGTGTATGCGTGTGTAACCTAATAGAAATTCTCTTGAAAGTTTTTTTGTTTCTCTCTTTTTGCCTCAAAGGTCAAAAGGTCAAAGATCAAGTGAAAGTGCTGAACTAACTTTTTCCTCCATATCTCGGAAGTGGCTCAAGTTACCTTGAAACTTAGTACATATTATGCATGTTCTACCTGAAAGTAATTATCTTATGAATTTTAGGGTCAAGGGCCAGATGAAAATGGTAACAATTTACTATTCAATTCAGAAATTGCACTTTTTCTCCACACCTGTACCTTGAAAATTACTCAATGCCTAAATGTATGAATGGGTCAAAGTCAAGTTTAAGTCCTTAAATCCCTAGATACATGCTCTCCTATTCATCCAATTAAACCTACGTCAAGGCAGGTGAACATTCAACACATTTGTGACAAACTTGTCATTCCAATATTTTGCCAATTTTGTGAAAATGTAATCACACAGTGTCCACATGTACTATCCAGACCTATTGGGAAAGTCATGCATTATGGCGGAGGCATACCAGTCGCCAAAGCGACATTTCTAGTTTATGTCCTCACTTAGTGTAGGTTGGCAGTTGTTAATGAGGAGAGGTACATGTATTCAATATGCTGATCATGAATTCTACGAGAGGACATAGCAGTGACTCAAATCCACAGTAAAGTTTAATAAGCTGAAAGGCTATGCAAGTCATCATTTACCCCCCCCCCCCAAAAAAAAAAAGGAATAATTAACAACAGACATCAAATTGCAGTTATAAACCTTCAGCTTGATAGGATTTTTGTCAAAGAAGAGCCACGTGCAATTTGGTTTGGAGGGTACGAAAAAGAAGGATCCTTCTGAAGGCTTTGAAGTGCTGTGGAGGAAAACAATAATACTTATAGAAAATTCTAAAATATATAACATTATATTGATATTGCTGCATTCACTCAATCGTCATGCATTTTTGAGTTTCATTCCCCTATCAATTGTGTGTGTTTATTGTCTATAATCTGTTTTACTCTATTTCTTATTTCTTTCTCTCTCTTTGTAATATTTCAGCCCAATTTGGCAATGCAAGGATGTGGGTGGATGCCATAAGCCAGAACGCATTCGACACGGGCGCAGCGGCGGGTCTCTTCGTGTCCTACTCCGCCTACATGACGGCTGATCACGGCATTGTTCGCTACGGCAACTTCATCCCGATTGGCAACAACTTGGTCAGGTATATAGTTCAAACTTGCTATCTGTTGATGCGTAGGTACTGACGATACGGATTACTTTAAAGGGCTGCCAACTGCACCTGTAACAAGTGCTGAAACAAGCACACAAGTATACAATGTACCTGTTGATATACTGAGGCTCTTAACCCGTTGAGGACGGTTTGATTTTGCTACAAAACGCATTTCCCAGACGCTTGCCCGAGTATTCTCAAGACTCGTCCACAATGCCAATGGGTTAATTACTCATGGGGTACCAACTGCACCCGTACCAAACATTTAAATAAACACACACGCACTATGATTGAGCCCATCATATATATATATTAGTTTACTCATCATGATTAAGACTGACCATCAGCTCTCAGCTAAGATTTTTTTTTTCTATGTAAAAAAGTTGAAATACAGAGAAGACATGGTGGATTGCATTATCATAAAAAAAACAACAACAGTGTTTCTTAGAGGGCAGACCTCTTGAGCAACCACTTGTATTATCTGTTGTGATTTGAGTGTTTGTATGTTATTGAATTAACTGTTGCAATACAGCGCAATATCTGCACTAAAGCTATCAGTGTTTTTGATAGTTACGACATTGAATGATACAGATTCTGCCACAAAAACATACACAGTCAATTCATATATCTCCCATGAACACCATGCACAAATCCTGTCAAGCATAGGGGAGCACTAGAGTAATACCAAAGTCTGCAGCAGTTTTTCACTTCTCTATCAAAACAGAAGAGTTTCTGTCGCTGCCCGTAATGACGTTTTAAAATTGCCCTGAAGCCGGGAGCATTGAAACCGAGAGAGAGAGAGAGAGAGAGAGAGAGAGAGAGAAGGAGATTGATTGCTCTGCACTTTCACTACCTTGTGATAATGAGATACTTTTGGCATCATGACACTCTTTTTCCCTTTCTATCTCTCTCCCAGGTTGTGGTTTGGGCAGAAGGGTTTGAGAAGCTTAAAGGGATGGTACAGTTTTGGTTGAGATGGGGCTTGAGGTTTCCAACATTTTTTGATGATATTTTTTTGAGATAATGATCCTTTAACCTCTTATTAAATACGGGAGACCATATAATTCTAAGACAAATTTAAAGTGTATTTGATGAAAATTGGCTCCGGACTGGTTGAGATATCCAAAAGTGACCCTAGGAAAATGTTGGACCTACCTTTCAAAAGGATCACCTTGTTTTACTTTGTTTTTGGATATCTCAGCCATTTCAAAACTGATTTTCATCAAATTAACTTTGATGAAAATCAAAGAGAATGGATCAAAGAGAATCAAAGAGAATGGATTAATGTCAACACGGGGTTAGAAATAACATTTATGACGGAAAATAAATTATTTGCTTTTGGGGGTAAGTAGATATGGGTTAGACTTGAGCCATCCAGATTGCGCAATTGATTGCACCATCAGTTGTATTACGTAACAGGGGCTATATTAGGCAAATGATGACATCATTTCTTGCGTAACGGATGACCTCATCGATTGCACCACAGGGTGACATCATGGCCGCGTTTATATCATGAACTCATCGATTGCAACACATGGCGCAAGAAAATATTTATTATAGATATCCGCAAATGTCGCAACATGTCGTGACATAATATGAGATCATTATAATGATCAATTACGCGGGTATTTTTGAGGGGATGAGATAATCGATTGTACAACGGGGCTGGAATGACGCTGTGCTCACCACATGGCGCAACATAGCGTGACGGACGTGGGCATACATAGTGACAACATGAGGACCTATAATTCGGGGTGATAGGGTAGCTCGCAGCAGCGCCGTTTGATGATTATGATGAGCATATCGCAGCATCCTTATAGCCGGTGCATTGAAGTGAGTGAGCGATGTAAGTGAGAGGGAGGTCAGGAGCCATTAACGAGGTCAGCTGGGTTTGCTTCGGTCTCTGTGCGAGGGGAGAGGGGGAGAGAGGGAGAGAGGATTGGTAACGAGGTCAGCTGTGCCTGCTACGGAACTGGGACAGTCGCGTGTCGTCTATGTCAAGAGGTCAATCGTTGCACCGTCTGAACTGACCATGAGTCATCGGGAGTAACTGAGGTCATGGTGGGAAAATACCGGTTTGTTTACTTCTGGGAACGCTGTTGCGTACAGGTGGCGCAATTGCGAGTATTGCGAAGCGCTTAGAAATATATTTTACTGTTTTTAATGTAAGTATAAGCGGTTAGGGAGTATAACGGTCAATACCATTGAGGTCCAATCGCCGGTCAATCGCTGCAGCGGACGCGTGTATTAGGATCTAACCTATAACAGAATAGCGAGTACAAGCAGGGAGGTGGAAGATTATCCACCTCCCTGGTACAAGTAAGATGGTGTGCGTAAGATGCCGATGGTATCAATAATATAGGCCCTAGATAGATGTGTGAGTATAGTTGATCGTGAGCACGAACATTTACGACAGTTCTACAACGACTACCGGGGAATTTCTGTCGGTGTAATCCCTGCTGGAATTTTATATAATTTCATACCTACCATGAGAGCGTATCGACCCATTGTTTGTTTGTTTGTTTGTTTTGTTGTTGTTGTTGTTGTATGTGTAGTGGCTCTTAAAAGAGCCTTTGGCTTACCAAAGCCCGAGAGATTTAGGCGTTGAGTTTCCGACGGTTCTCGTCGCGAAGGTAGTCCACTAGGTCCAGGAAGAAGAGTATGAGACCACCCTGCCTAGGAAACAAGAAAGTCTTGCTTGTCGCGCACAGGACACGGGAGACTATGCCGAGGCACATCGTGAGATGAACGATTCCAAGACATAACGTAGAATAAAATGACATCATCCACACATGGCGCAACATAATGCCATCATTTGGTTTGATCGTGGATAGTGTCGTGGCTCGCAGAAACGCCCTTACATACTGCCCGATGGGGAAAGTGACTTGAAGAGAGTGAGTAGTTAGTGAACGAGAGAGGGGCATTTTTTTTTTCAATTAGGATATGAAGCTACATTTTGTATGAAGCTCCATAATACGGAAACCTCTGCCCCTAAGTCGTCTGCCGCTGAGGTCAAATGGCAACCGAGAAATGAGGGAGAGGAGGTGGGTCAACAGGTCAATCGTTACACCGGTCGCGTGCCGCTGCTATTATGAGCTTTGACCGTGATCCAATGGGGGAAACTGATGTCATGGCGATATTTAATAGGGAAAATTACCTGTTTGTTTACTTCCTTGGGACATTGAAGTCGCGTTGCGTACAGATGGTGCAATCACAAATATTAAGAGGCACGGAGAAACAGCTCAGAGAAAGCAAGGCTTTATTATTTCATCGATGTGACTGTGTTGTCGGCTGCATTGGCCACTTTCTAGCTATATATATCAGTCAATTTACTGGACAAGACATTAGTAAGCGTCGTATGTACAAGTGAGATGATCGATAGGGAGGGGGGGGGGGGGAGCCCACAAGCTGCCGATGATGGTATCAATAAATAAGACGCATGTATATCCCAATGACGAGTTGATAGTGAACGCGAGCCTACAACCTTTATACAATGACTACCGGGGAATTTCTTACAGGATTATTTAAACATAGAACTTACCATTTGTCTTGCCCTGCCATAATAGCATGCCACGATAGTTCATCGTAATTCGTTCTTTCTTGGTGGCTCTTCAAAGAATCTTTGGTTTACCAAGAGGGAAGTTTGGGCAGATGATGGTATCAATAAGCAAATACAGACAAGTGTCGGGATGACTAGTTGATGAAGAGCACAAGCCCACACCATTTTCATCCGACACGTGCCGCAACTTTTAAAAACGACGTCATTCATTTCGACATGTGGTGCAATGTCATAGCGATGTCAAGGTTGAGCTAAACGCTCTGCAATATTAAGAGGATACCATCATTTTCCTAAAAGCTGTGCAATGTGCACGTACTTCGGTCTTGAGCTCGCCATAAAGAAATAAAGGATATCATATCGTGGTAGACGCGTGTCGCTGACTTTAGAATAGTGAGCAAAAAGTGATCGTTGGGCCATTTTTGGCTAGGTTAACCACCGGCTAGTACGATTCGACGGGGCAATGAGAGTCACTTCGAGTGCGGGTAGTTTTTTTTCTTTTTCTCTGCATGTGTGTATAGTGTGTGTGGCAACATCGTTACTTCTAGGTATAACAGAACAAGTAATTCAAATCGTATAGTTAATATTACAAAACCTAACGTTTGGTCCGAATTAATAGCAACTCTCGCTGATGCTAAATCCAATATCCCATTGGATGAAGAAAACGCGATGAAGTCTCAGTGACCAATAATAGCTTAACAACCTTACGCACTGGTCTATCAACGTTGTCTCATACGAATCATCATCACCGGTTCCCTGGGTGTCGATATAGAATAATTTCAAAAGGATGATATTCGCCCATAAATTTGCTGTTAACACGCCTTTTACAAGTCCATTTTTTTCTTGCCGGCCACAGGCACTTTTCAGAATGCTGCAATGGATGAAACAAAACGTGTATGGTATACGTGTACATGGTAAAGTTACATGCCTAAATGGGCCGGGTGAAACTATTGGTACAAGAACAGGGGCGTATGATAGAAACATGTTGTAAGAATCGGTCTAATGAGAATTGCCAACCGAAAACCCTGTTGCAACCGTATGGATATTGCTAAATCACAGGTTCGCGTCACAGAGGTTGTTTATAAAACTATTTGAGCGGAATATTTGAATACTGCATTGACTCCCGAGGCGAATGAGTTGTAACGTATAGCCATGTATACAGTGATTACGATGGCGCCATGATTTTATGCACGTTATACACGAAGAAAGAGTTTACATGGGATATTACGTGATTGCGTATACCTTGTTGTCAATGGGAGGTAGATTCAATATACGGTATGTATGACAGTCATTTTGTGGCATGCAGAGTTTGTGATTACACGACAAGGACGCCTACTAAATCGTGTGTCCTGTGGTGACTGATTAATTACATTGGAAAGAAACAGAAGTGTCGAATTATGATACTAGTACGCGAATAATCAGAACACCAAAACATATTACATTCAAACATACATGTTCAACTGTAGCTTCTGGTAAGAATAAAGATATTTTCAGAGAACTCTAGTAATCCTTCCTTTTTGTCTCACGATTCACTTTAAGAGTTTGAATGAACAGAATTTTAACCCCGAGATGCGTTCATTCTCAAGCTGTCATTAAAGACTCAGAGTAGGAATCAATCATGAAGGGCTTCGTCTCCTTTCGGGGAACATTGGGTCAGTGGGATCATCATTTTCATAACGGTGGACTGGAACCTCATGGAAGTGATAGTGAGTTTTCAACACCTCAGCTTGTCTACAGCCAAGCATGTCCACTGCGAAGAACAGGCGCGTCATTGCAAAATACTGTTAGAGAAAGGATAATGAAACTGTTTTTTCTCTGACATGGACATACTAAGTATCCAATGATATTCCAATAAAGGGGAAAATATAAATCGTTGACATGGGTGTATCATCTCAGTAGGTCTTTGGCAGGAAGAGCAACCGACACGAGCGATGAAGATGTTCTTGACTTGCCCGGCAAATACATCACACTCCCCTGGCATGAACGCGGCAATTCGAAACAACAGTTCCAGTCATATACCTGCGTTGTCACTGGTGGGCATGTTCGCAGTTAGAACGATTATACCTGTAAGAAAAATATAGTAGGTTAGGACGTTTCACTCTTCAAGTTGAAGTAAAGCGTTTTTGTTTTGTTTTTCATAGTACAGTTATCATTACGGATAGAGTATCGCTAAGCAATCGCCTTAAACTCTAGGAGAGGCATTTCAACAATTATTACAGAAAAATATTGCATTGCAGAAATGCAGGCGTATGAGAGGTTTCAAAGGTGAAAAGGCGATGTGGAAATCAAAGTTCTGAAAATCCTGCGTGATACACATTGCAAAACACGACTTGAAGTGGTAGGAATCTTGACCAATATAACAACGGAATAGCACAGTTATCGTTCGAGTGTATACACACGTATTATTCCGAGCTTAGTTCATGTTTGATCAATGACAATTGTGAGCGACACAATCATTTAATTTAAGAGTGTTTTCATTAACCGCAAAAAGTAGAAGTCGCAGAGATTGTGTTGACTGTCCCCTATAGAAACGCATGCACTTTACAATAACTCAGCATATTTCCAGTCATTCGTAAAGCTTGGCAAGGTTGGTTTTTGCGACTGATGCGTTAAACTTTCTCAATGGCATGGTATCAGAATGAGTATAGCTTTGTGCAACTTTAGTGGACATATTGTTATGCAGTCTTTGATGTGTCTATCTGTTAAAACAAAAATAATTCATATGATTCGCCAGAGTTCTTTGCTTATCTGAAAACAAGAATGTAACCAAGCATTGTATTTCTCTAGTTTGTTTTCTGAATGCAACAATAGCTGCGAAGTCAGCCTGACGGGTATAAAAGGTTTAATTTACGTACAAAAAAAAAAAAAAAATCAGTAGAAGGAAACAGACGTAGCCTACCTTATGATTAGACTGGCATGACCAGTTAAATGATAGTAACAGTAAAAACACGAAAGACAAAAGTTGCGTTGGGTTTTGTTTTGTTTGCGTTTATTTGATTAATATTTCTCCCGAAGTCAGGTAGCAACAGATTTAACGTCCTTGCAATGAAATGAAATGACTGATGTATTACTGTGACACGGCGTGTAACGATTTGATTTATATCAAAGTTATTTCATGTTAGCCAACAGAAGTATAAATCCCATAATAATGGCAAACGTAATCTTGCATTTAGCCGCGTCAATAGCTGATGACAAAAGATTCGATCGAAAGTATAGTAACCGCCTTAATGTACAAGATTTAAACACGCATTGCATTATATATAGTATGCTCGTCGGAGGTTCAGTTACGTTTGAAATGATGATTAAACCACGCATACTTTGATCTTCAGTCACCTTTTGCAAATATGCGTTTCTGCTTTTGTGCTTCAAAATACTTATAATGAAACTTGTGATAGAAAATACAGTTTGTTACTGTCATAAGAAGAATGCAAATACAAATTGACAGCATTCAGATTAACACCCACTTTTTTGCATTAGTAGTTCAAAGTTTGCTTGTTTTTTTTTTTTTTTGGTGTTGTTGTTCTTTTGAAAGCAACTCAACACTGTCTCACATGAAATTATGTTATACACACTGAATTCGAACGTTAAAACCAGTGGTAACTTCACATATTACTCGGTTTCATACGTGTAGCTATCATTAATTGTTCACTCCTATTATACAGATGGAATAAATGTATTTCAATTTCCTCGCTCGTTTGAATAAGATATATACGCGTCCATCGAATTTCATATGAGTGAAGCTTTAGCACTGCAAAGACATTCGTCAACACACACACACACACACACACACACACACACACATACGCAAAAAAAAAGCATTGGTCAAACGTAAAATAGTTGCTGAAGATTTCCAAATCACAAATCGCGCTAAAGTACAACTTTGTTACAGTTAACAAGACCTATGATTTGATTCACAACTGATATCATTATGAGAGATAAGATATTTCTCTGTTGAAAAACAGAAACTAATAATTGCGGATATATTTTTCAAAGTGAACTATTCATTGAACATTACTGAAAACGTAAAAAGTGCATCCTGATAATTGATATTAGTCTTTTAAAAATGCAAACGGTCATTGTCAAATAAACGTTCACCACAGTGCACCCTGCTAGCTCTGTAAAGCAAACATCATTCTGCTTGAGTCATCATGAAGTATTCGATATTTGAAGAAATGAACAAATCGCTTGTCATTGTTCCCATACAGCGATGAACCATTAAACGCCTTTGCAACGAGTCAGATCATTAAAGTGAGCGCATTATTACTGCATGCTGCTGAAAGAAAAGACAAGTATAGCTGTGGTTCAGTTATCAACATGCAATGCACGCATGCACTTTTGTAGTTATAAACACAGATTTCAGGTATGGCTTGACTAAATAGTTTTCACATCGATGGGTTGGTATCACAACATTTAGTAATCACGCATTTGAAGACATGATATCTGTATGATTAGGTGAGTTCGTTCTTCAGTCTTTTATAGTTTATAAGTAGAAGAGCTGGTGTGTAAACGTAAATACTTATAGCATAATGATGTAATGGTAACGAGTGATTTAAGGTTAGGGGATATCCACAATCATGCCACGTTGCAGTGTCAGAACAAGTTAGGTTAGCGAGAGAATGATTTCAGACATCTTGTGAAAAGAACTTTTTCGTAGGATTAAAAAGAAATCGGTCATTCATCCGCGGGAGAGCTGTAAATAATAACGGTATCGAAGTGGCTGATATAGCTGGAGCAGAAAAACGTTCCAACGAAGCCTATGTGTCGATTGACCCCCGGTCTCCCGTACTTTCCACGTGTTAACCAGTATTATCAAACATCTGTACTTTTGAAGGGGACGTCAAAACCGTATCAGGCAATGCACGCAAGCGGCATCATAAGCAGAGTTTCTTACTAATCATACCTTTCGACTGATAAATCGAGTGCTGTCAGGTATATCTTCATGGCTACCTCTTCTTCTAATAGGTATATACGTCAAAATGCCTAACAGAAGATGTACTTTCATTTGACCCCAACAGGACATAATGATTATCGATACATCTCTATGAGGTAACTCGATCAGAGCATATGTGTGGTAGCATCAGGTTGGTACTTCAAGGAAATGGTACTCCAAGGTAAGAAAATGACTCGGTGAGAATAGGCATGCAGGTTCATGTAATATCACCTTCAGCAGCACTCGTGGACTTAACCGTTTTCACCATCGTTGCTGTTGGAAGGAAATACCCAATCAGTTATATTACAAAACACGAGTGCAATATCCTCATATTGCTTTACATTATTTTGGTAGGGTTACTTGAAGAAAGGCTGGGCGGACTCGTTTTGCGAGGAAAAGCTTTCGATAGCGTTACACTTAATGGACTTTAAAAAAATAACTATTACACTTGACGTATTGAAGAGGATCAATTTTGGAGACTTGTGGTGTAAATTCGATTGGCGCAATCTATACCGCTATTGGAAAATTACGTTACAAATAATTCTTATTCTCTGTTGTGGATATAAGAGAGCACAGAACGGTTTTGTGGAATGATTCTATATTTGGTGGTTTACGTACTGTAATTGACGCTTATGATATTTGGTTTTGTGTGTGTGTGTGTGTGTGTTGGGTTTTTTTTTTTTCATTCACCCAGAAGACGCAGTGGGTAACATATTTATTGAATTAACTTTATGTAACATCGTGGTTTTGCACAAATATCGGTATATCGTTGGAGTTAAAGTCGGTACAGTTACAATTATCATAAAACCGTCCTTGGAAGAACCCAACTTTAGTCACAACGCAACGGAGGTTGCTCCATTTCTCTGTAAGACATGGAGTTGCGAGTGAAGTTTTCATTGTGCCGCGGCATTTGGCGATTTGTAGATCGGTTTGGGCGGGATTGTGCGTTCAAGCAAAGTACCTTGAAATAACCTTGAAATGAATAGCCAAGGATGGGCTTGTGAGACGTGGCGAATTAAAACAGTAAAGCCATGATCATTTTGACTCGTTCATGTACAAGCGTAAGAAAGTTTGATTGTTCATTTTCTTTGGCGTGATTGGTTTCTTAGTCACTGAAGACAAGATACATGAAATGTGACGCGCATGTATTGGACATCGTAACACTAAAGCTATGTGAAATATATTTCTCTGGCAGATCGAATCGAGTTTGATTGATTACACGATGAAAGTCGACCTGTGACTGACGATTTAAATACAGCTTCGGTTGTAAAACGCAGTCATTTGTTTTTACCGTCAGTATAATAATCATACAATAACTGATTGTGTACGAAGATTAAGCGTGGCTGACTATACAGGACAAACAAAGATTCCCTTTTTTTCTATCACATTCGGCAGCACTGAGGCTTAAACACACGATGGAATTCAAGATGACTTAAGGTTGTTCAAGATTATATTCAGACAGGTATTAAAGTCACAGGATAAAGCACATTATGATGACTTAACAACTTTTCCATTGAACAACATGAAATCTTGAGATTTGTGGTAAAACATATCCATATAACATTGTCTAGAAAGAAAATAACTATTCGTGCTGCGTACAATGAATCAATCAGAACACGAAGATTCACCAAAAGTTGACAATATGAGTGACAAATTGCAAGTGAATAATGCATCGGCTCACTTCAACAAAATCCAGAAGAATACCAATATATTCTTGATATTTGATTCGCGATGGCAATAAGAGTGCTGAGTTTTGTAATCTTTTCTTTTTCTTACACCTGATTCCTGATGATAGTTTAGAAGATAAGAAATGAGATTTTATTCAAAGAAAATGAACGATTTATTTTCCCAAGACCAACATGGCTTTAGGAAAGGTATATCACGTATAACTCAACCGCTGGAAGTGACAGAAGGTCCGAAGCTATGGATAACAGGTTGAGGATTGACTACATGTATACTTAGACAATAGCAACGTTTTCCGTGTGACATCCTCATATTATGAAGAAAAATGCTGTGAAAAAAAGAGATTCACGTTCAACGTCGAGCACCAAGTCTATCTCATAACTGTGTCTCCTGCGACGTCTGCAATACGCATCACGCCTTGAACACATATAGCTACCTTTATTATAGCCTATACAGATAATGACAGACGTCATAGATCAGACATGGTACAAACCTTAATGGTACGTGTGCAGGGAATTGACGCTCTCCGGTCAACTGATTTCTTTGGCTTTTCATCTACTAGCGGCCGAACAAAGAGCTCATCCATTTAAGATCTCGAATGAGCATTTCAAGACAAAGTTGAGGCTACACTCTTTTTTCTTTTCCAAGAGTGATAACAGAATGGAACAGTCTAACACCTTACGTAATAGTGAGCTCTTCCATTGACACATTTGAAATAAATCTTAAATATGGACAGGTTCCACTAAAATGCCCCAGCTGTGCAGAGCCTTTCACCCAGTAATTGTTCATCTTTTTCAAAAAGTCCACTTCCAGGGTATGATTTCGTTCGCATAGTTTGCTTGAACGCACAATCCCGCCTACAGATCTACAAATCGCCAAATGCCGCGGCACAATGAAAACTTCACTCGCAACTCCATGTCTTACAGAGAAATGGAGCAACCTCCGTTGCGTTGTGACTAAAGTTGGGTTCTTCCAAGGACGGTTTTATGATAATTGTAACTGTACCGACTTTAACTCCAACGATATACCGATATTTGTGCAAAACCACGATGTTACATAAAGTTAATTCAATAAATATGTTACCCATTGCGTCTTCTGGGTGAATGAAAAAAAAAAAAAACCAACACACACACACACACACACACAAAACCAAATATCATAAGCGTCAATTACAGTACGTAAACCACCAAATATAGAATCATTCCACAAAACCGTTCTGTGCTCTCTTATATCCACAACAGAGAATAAGAATTATTTGTAACGTAATTTTCCAATAGCGGTATAGATTGCGCCAATCGAATTTACACCACAAGTCTCCAAAATTGATCCTCTTCAATACGTCAAGTGTAATAGTTATTTTTTTAAAGTCCATTAAGTGTAACGCTATCGAAAGCTTTTCCTCGCAAAACGAGTCCGCCCAGCCTTTCTTCAAGTAACCCTACCAAAATAATGTAAAGCAATATGAGGATATTGCACTCGTGTTTTGTAATATAACTGATTGGGTATTTCCTTCCAACAGCAACGATGGTGAAAACGGTTAAGTCCACGAGTGCTGCTGAAGGTGATATTACATGAACCTGCATGCCTATTCTCAACGAGTCATTTTCTTACCTTGGAGTACCATTTCCTTGAAGTACCAACCTGATGCTACCACACATATGCTCTGATCGAGTTACCTCATAGAGATGTATCGATAATCATTATGTCCTGTTGGGGTCAAATGAAAGTACATCTTCTGTTAGGCATTTTGACGTATATACCTATTAGAAGAAGAGGTAGCCATGAAGATATACCTGACAGCACTCGATTTATCAGTCGAAAGGTATGATTAGTAAGAAACTCTGCTTATGATGCCGCTTGCGTGCATTGCCTGATACGGTTTTGACGTCCCCTTCAAAAGTACAGATGTTTGATAATACTGGTTAACACGTGGAAAGTACGGGAGACCGGGGGTCAATCGACACATAGGCTTCGTTGGAACGTTTTTCTGCTCCAGCTATATCAGCCACTTCGATACCGTTATTATTTACAGCTCTCCCGCGGATGAATGACCGATTTCTTTTTAATCCTACGAAAAAGTTCTTTTCACAAGATGTCTGAAATCATTCTCTCGCTAACCTAACTTGTTCTGACACTGCAACGTGGCATGATTGTGGATATCCCCTAACCTTAAATCACTCGTTACCATTACATCATTATGCTATAAGTATTTACGTTTACACACCAGCTCTTCTACTTATAAACTATAAAAGACTGAAGAACGAACTCACCTAATCATACAGATATCATGTCTTCAAATGCGTGATTACTAAATGTTGTGATACCAACCCATCGATGTGAAAACTATTTAGTCAAGCCATACCTGAAATCTGTGTTTATAACTACAAAAGTGCATGCGTGCATTGCATGTTGATAACTGAACCACAGCTATACTTGTCTTTTCTTTCAGCAGCATGCAGTAATAATGCGCTCACTTTAATGATCTGACTCGTTGCAAAGGCGTTTAATGGTTCATCGCTGTATGGGAACAATGACAAGCGATTTGTTCATTTCTTCAAATATCGAATACTTCATGATGACTCAAGCAGAATGATGTTTGCTTTACAGAGCTAGCAGGGTGCACTGTGGTGAACGTTTATTTGACAATGACCGTTTGCATTTTTAAAAGACTAATATCAATTATCAGGATGCACTTTTTACGTTTTCAGTAATGTTCAATGAATAGTTCACTTTGAAAAATATATCCGCAATTATTAGTTTCTGTTTTTCAACAGAGAAATATCTTATCTCTCATAATGATATCAGTTGTGAATCAAATCATAGGTCTTGTTAACTGTAACAAAGTTGTACTTTAGCGCGATTTGTGATTTGGAAATCTTCAGCAACTATTTTACGTTTGACCAATGCTTTTTTTTTGCGTATGTGTGTGTGTGTGTGTGTGTGTGTGTGTGTGTGTGTGTGTGTGTGTGTTGACGAATGTCTTTGCAGTGCTAAAGCTTCACTCATATGAAATTCGATGGACGCGTATATATCTTATTCAAACGAGCGAGGAAATTGAAATACATTTATTCCATCTGTATAATAGGAGTGAACAATTAATGATAGCTACACGTATGAAACCGAGTAATATGTGAAGTTACCACTGGTTTTAACGTTCGAATTCAGTGTGTATAACATAATTTCATGTGAGACAGTGTTGAGTTGCTTTCAAAAGAACAACAACACCAAAAAAAAAAAAAAAACAAGCAAACTTTGAACTACTAATGCAAAAAAGTGGGTGTTAATCTGAATGCTGTCAATTTGTATTTGCATTCTTCTTATGACAGTAACAAACTGTATTTTCTATCACAAGTTTCATTATAAGTATTTTGAAGCACAAAAGCAGAAACGCATATTTGCAAAAGGTGACTGAAGATCAAAGTATGCGTGGTTTAATCATCATTTCAAACGTAACTGAACCTCCGACGAGCATACTATATATAATGCAATGCGTGTTTAAATCTTGTACATTAAGGCGGTTACTATACTTTCGATCGAATCTTTTGTCATCAGCTATTGACGCGGCTAAATGCAAGATTACGTTTGCCATTATTATGGGATTTATACTTCTGTTGGCTAACATGAAATAACTTTGATATAAATCAAATCGTTACACGCCGTGTCACAGTAATACATCAGTCATTTCATTTCATTGCAAGGACGTTAAATCTGTTGCTACCTGACTTCGGGAGAAATATTAATCAAATAAACGCAAACAAAACAAAACCCAACGCAACTTTTGTCTTTCGTGTTTCTACTGTTACTATCATTTAACTGGTCATGCCAGTCTAATCATAAGGTAGGCTACGTCTGTTTCCTTCTACTGATTTTTTTTTTTTTTTTTTGTACGTAAATTAAACCTTTTATACCCGTCAGGCTGACTTCGCAGCTATTGTTGCATTCAGAAAACAAACTAGAGAAATACAATGCTTGGTTACATTCTTGTTTTCAGATAAGCAAAGAACTCTGGCGAATCATATGAATTATTTTTGTTTTAACAGATAGACACATCAAAGACTGCATAACAATATGTCCACTAAAGTTGCACAAAGCTATACTCATTCTGATACCATGCCATTGAGAAAGTTTAACGCATCAGTCGCAAAAACCAACCTTGCCAAGCTTTACGAATGACTGGAAATATGCTGAGTTATTGTAAAGTGCATGCGTTTCTATAGGGGACAGTCAACACAATCTCTGCGACTTCTACTTTTTGCGGTTAATGAAAACACTCTTAAATTAAATGATTGTGTCGCTCACAATTGTCATTGATCAAACATGAACTAAGCTCGGAATAATACGTGTGTATACACTCGAACGATAACTGTGCTATTCCGTTGTTATATTGGTCAAGATTCCTACCACTTCAAGTCGTGTTTTGCAATGTGTATCACGCAGGATTTTCAGAACTTTGATTTCCACATCGCCTTTTCACCTTTGAAACCTCTCATACGCCTGCATTTCTGCAATGCAATATTTTTCTGTAATAATTGTTGAAATGCCTCTCCTAGAGTTTAAGGCGATTGCTTAGCGATACTCTATCCGTAATGATAACTGTACTATGAAAAACAAAACAAAAACGCTTTACTTCAACTTGAAGAGTGAAACGTCCTAACCTACTATATTTTTCTTACAGGTATAATCGTTCTAACTGCGAACATGCCCACCAGTGACAACGCAGGTATATGACTGGAACTGTTGTTTCGAATTGCCGCGTTCATGCCAGGGGAGTGTGATGTATTTGCCGGGCAAGTCAAGAACATCTTCATCGCTCGTGTCGGTTGCTCTTCCTGCCAAAGACCTACTGAGATGATACACCCATGTCAACGATTTATATTTTCCCCTTTATTGGAATATCATTGGATACTTAGTATGTCCATGTCAGAGAAAAAACAGTTTCATTATCCTTTCTCTAACAGTATTTTGCAATGACGCGCCTGTTCTTCGCAGTGGACATGCTTGGCTGTAGACAAGCTGAGGTGTTGAAAACTCACTATCACTTCCATGAGGTTCCAGTCCACCGTTATGAAAATGATGATCCCACTGACCCAATGTTCCCCGAAAGGAGACGAAGCCCTTCATGATTGATTCCTACTCTGAGTCTTTAATGACAGCTTGAGAATGAACGCATCTCGGGGTTAAAATTCTGTTCATTCAAACTCTTAAAGTGAATCGTGAGACAAAAAGGAAGGATTACTAGAGTTCTCTGAAAATATCTTTATTCTTACCAGAAGCTACAGTTGAACATGTATGTTTGAATGTAATATGTTTTGGTGTTCTGATTATTCGCGTACTAGTATCATAATTCGACACTTCTGTTTCTTTCCAATGTAATTAATCAGTCACCACAGGACACACGATTTAGTAGGCGTCCTTGTCGTGTAATCACAAACTCTGCATGCCACAAAATGACTGTCATACATACCGTATATTGAATCTACCTCCCATTGACAACAAGGTATACGCAATCACGTAATATCCCATGTAAACTCTTTCTTCGTGTATAACGTGCATAAAATCATGGCGCCATCGTAATCACTGTATACATGGCTATACGTTACAACTCATTCGCCTCGGGAGTCAATGCAGTATTCAAATATTCCGCTCAAATAGTTTTATAAACAACCTCTGTGACGCGAACCTGTGATTTAGCAATATCCATACGGTTGCAACAGGGTTTTCGGTTGGCAATTCTCATTAGACCGATTCTTACAACATGTTTCTATCATACGCCCCTGTTCTTGTACCAATAGTTTCACCCGGCCCATTTAGGCATGTAACTTTACCATGTACACGTATACCATACACGTTTTGTTTCATCCATTGCAGCATTCTGAAAAGTGCCTGTGGCCGGCAAGAAAAAAATGGACTTGTAAAAGGCGTGTTAACAGCAAATTTATGGGCGAATATCATCCTTTTGAAATTATTCTATATCGACACCCAGGGAACCGGTGATGATGATTCGTATGAGACAACGTTGATAGACCAGTGCGTAAGGTTGTTAAGCTATTATTGGTCACTGAGACTTCATCGCGTTTTCTTCATCCAATGGGATATTGGATTTAGCATCAGCGAGAGTTGCTATTAATTCGGACCAAACGTTAGGTTTTGTAATATTAACTATACGATTTGAATTACTTGTTCTGTTATACCTAGAAGTAACGATGTTGCCACACACACTATACACACATGCAGAGAAAAAGAAAAAAAACTACCCGCACTCGAAGTGACTCTCATTGCCCCGTCGAATCGTACTAGCCGGTGGTTAACCTAGCCAAAAATGGCCCAACGATCACTTTTTGCTCACTATTCTAAAGTCAGCGACACGCGTCTACCACGATATGATATCCTTTATTTCTTTATGGCGAGCTCAAGACCGAAGTACGTGCACATTGCACAGCTTTTAGGAAAATGATGGTATCCTCTTAATATTGCAGAGCGTTTAGCTCAACCTTGACATCGCTATGACATTGCACCACATGTCGAAATGAATGACGTCGTTTTTAAAAGTTGCGGCACGTGTCGGATGAAAATGGTGTGGGCTTGTGCTCTTCATCAACTAGTCATCCCGACACTTGTCTGTATTTGCTTATTGATACCATCATCTGCCCAAACTTCCCTCTTGGTAAACCAAAGATTCTTTGAAGAGCCACCAAGAAAGAACGAATTACGATGAACTATCGTGGCATGCTATTATGGCAGGGCAAGACAAATGGTAAGTTCTATGTTTAAATAATCCTGTAAGAAATTCCCCGGTAGTCATTGTATAAAGGTTGTAGGCTCGCGTTCACTATCAACTCGTCATTGGGATATACATGCGTCTTATTTATTGATACCATCATCGGCAGCTTGTGGGCTCCCCCCCCCCCCCCCCCTCCCTATCGATCATCTCACTTGTACATACGACGCTTACTAATGTCTTGTCCAGTAAATTGACTGATATATATAGCTAGAAAGTGGCCAATGCAGCCGACAACACAGTCACATCGAAGAAATAATAAAGCCTTGCTTTCTCTGAGCTGTTTCTCCGTGCCTCTTAATATTTGTGATTGCACCATCTGTACGCAACGCGACTTCAATGTCCCAAGGAAGTAAACAAACAGGTAATTTTCCCTATTAAATATCGCCATGACATCAGTTTCCCCCATTGGATCACGGTCAAAGCTCATAATAGCAGCGGCACGCGACCGGTGTAACGATTGACCTGTTGACCCACCTCCTCTCACTCATTTCTCGGTTGCCATTTGACCTCAGCGGCAGACGACTTAGGGGCAGAGGTTTCCGTATTATGGAGCTTCATACAAAATGTAGCTTCATATCCTAATTGAAAAAAAAAAATGCCCCTCTCTCGTTCACTAACTACTCACTCTCTTCAAGTCACTTTCCCCATCGGGCAGTATGTAAGGGCGTTTCTGCGAGCCACGACACTATCCACGATCAAACCAAATGATGGCATTATGTTGCGCCATGTGTGGATGATGTCATTTTATTCTACGTTATGTCTTGGAATCGTTCATCTCACGATGTGCCTCGGCATAGTCTCCCGTGTCCTGTGCGCGACAAGCAAGACTTTCTTGTTTCCTAGGCAGGGTGGTCTCATACTCTTCTTCCTGGACCTAGTGGACTACCTTCGCGACGAGAACCGTCGGAAACTCAACGCCTAAATCTCTCGGGCTTTGGTAAGCCAAAGGCTCTTTTAAGAGCCACTACACATACAACAACAACAACAACAAAACAAACAAACAAACAAACAATGGGTCGATACGCTCTCATGGTAGGTATGAAATTATATAAAATTCCAGCAGGGATTACACCGACAGAAATTCCCCGGTAGTCGTTGTAGAACTGTCGTAAATGTTCGTGCTCACGATCAACTATACTCACACATCTATCTAGGGCCTATATTATTGATACCATCGGCATCTTACGCACACCATCTTACTTGTACCAGGGAGGTGGATAATCTTCCACCTCCCTGCTTGTACTCGCTATTCTGTTATAGGTTAGATCCTAATACACGCGTCCGCTGCAGCGATTGACCGGCGATTGGACCTCAATGGTATTGACCGTTATACTCCCTAACCGCTTATACTTACATTAAAAACAGTAAAATATATTTCTAAGCGCTTCGCAATACTCGCAATTGCGCCACCTGTACGCAACAGCGTTCCCAGAAGTAAACAAACCGGTATTTTCCCACCATGACCTCAGTTACTCCCGATGACTCATGGTCAGTTCAGACGGTGCAACGATTGACCTCTTGACATAGACGACACGCGACTGTCCCAGTTCCGTAGCAGGCACAGCTGACCTCGTTACCAATCCTCTCTCCCTCTCTCCCCCTCTCCCCTCGCACAGAGACCGAAGCAAACCCAGCTGACCTCGTTAATGGCTCCTGACCTCCCTCTCACTTACATCGCTCACTCACTTCAATGCACCGGCTATAAGGATGCTGCGATATGCTCATCATAATCATCAAACGGCGCTGCTGCGAGCTACCCTATCACCCCGAATTATAGGTCCTCATGTTGTCACTATGTATGCCCACGTCCGTCACGCTATGTTGCGCCATGTGGTGAGCACAGCGTCATTCCAGCCCCGTTGTACAATCGATTATCTCATCCCCTCAAAAATACCCGCGTAATTGATCATTATAATGATCTCATATTATGTCACGACATGTTGCGACATTTGCGGATATCTATAATAAATATTTTCTTGCGCCATGTGTTGCAATCGATGAGTTCATGATATAAACGCGGCCATGATGTCACCCTGTGGTGCAATCGATGAGGTCATCCGTTACGCAAGAAATGATGTCATCATTTGCCTAATATAGCCCCTGTTACGTAATACAACTGATGGTGCAATCAATTGCGCAATCTGGATGGCTCAAGTCTAACCCATATCTACTGGGGTATTAACAAATCGGCATTGAATTGTATTACCATGCTTGTGAGATATGAAATTTATGTTTGTAAAATAAGAAAAATAATACCTCGTTTTGATTTATGTAAATATAGTATGAGGGAATATTATGATGAAGAGAAATTTATTGCAAGAAATAATCATAAGTTGCAAGTGTTTCAGAAAAAGTGATGTCTCTTTAAACACCTTTTTTCTTGATGTATATATTATATTGTAATGAATTTGAAAAAGTATAATGTTATTTGAAATATGATGTATTACATGTACAGATGAAAGAGAATAATAAATATCCCAGTGAGGGGGAAAAAAATTAACTTTGAATTCCCCTTAGAATGGTATGCTTCTTATCATTTCATGAAGTGGTTTCTAAGTATATTGCAAAAATTTAGAAGCTGAATTCTCACCTCAACCAGTACTGTCCCATCCCTTTAAGCCGTTGAAGACTAGTCCTGAGTATACTCGAGCAGGTGTCTCTGGGGAATGTTACAGCTAAAACCAGGTCGTCCACAAAGGGTTAAACCATGTGGTTTGGTGTTTGTAATTAATGGCTCCAATATCCACTACAATTGGTTTTGAAATGACTGAGATGTCCAAAGACAAAGTAAAACAAAGTGCTCCTAATGAAAGATTGGTTCCACCTTTTATCTGTTTTACGTTGTTTGTACATATCTCTGCCAATTCAAAACAGAGTTTCATTAAACAAACTTTTAATTGTCCCCGCCGAACGAGTTCGAGCAGGGGACTATGAAACGGGCTCCGTACGTGTGTGTGTCCGTGTGTCCGTCTGTCCGTGCGTCCGTGTGTGATCAAAATGTTCAAAATGCTGCTCCTTCGCCATTTCTAAACCGATTTTGATTCTGTTTGCTTTATATGATAGCACTACATGGGAGCTTTGAAACTTCTATACAGAATTTCAGTTGTGACCTTTGACCTTGACCTTTGACCTATATTGTACATTTTGCTTCAAAATGCTACTCCTTCGCCATTTCTAACCCGATTTTGATTCCGTTTGCTTTATGTGATGGTACTAGGTGAGGGCTTCAAAACTTCTACACAGAATTTTGACCTTTGACTTCTTTGACCTGTGACCTTGATTTTTGACCTATATTGTACATTGCCTACAAAATGCTACTCCTTCGCCATGTCTAACCCGATTTCGATTCCGTTTGCTTTATGTGATGGCACTAGGTGAGGGCTTCAAAACTTCTACACAGAATTTTGACCTTTGACTTCTTTGACCTTTGACCTTAATTTTTTACCTATATTGTACATTTTGCTACAAAATGCTACTCCTTCGCCATTTGTAACCCGATTTCAATTCCGTTTGCTTTAAGTGATTGCACTAGGTGAGGGCTTCAAAACTTCTACACAGAATTTTGACCTTTGACTTCTTTGACCTCTGACCTTGATTTTTGACCTGTATTGTACATTTTTGCTACCAAATGCTACTACTTCGCCATTTCTAACCCGATTTTGATTCCGTTTGCTTTATGTGATGGCACTAGGTGAGGGCTTCAAAACTTCTACACAGAATTTTGACCTTTGACCTCTTTGTCCTTTGACCTTGATTTTTTACCTATATTGTACATTGGCTACAAAATGATACTCCTTCGCCATTTCTAACCCGATTTCGATTCCGTTTGCTTTATGTGATTGCACTAGGTGAGGGCTTCAAAACTTCCACATAGAATTTTGACCTTTGACTTCTTTGACCTTTGACCTTTGACCTTGATCTTTTTACCTATATTGTACATTTTGCTACTAAATGCTACTTCCGGCGGGGACATATATTACGCAACGCGTAATTTCTACTTTTCCTTGTTTCTCTTGGGATTGTATGATCTTTAATATTTCATATAAGTGGTTTCTAATTATCTTGCAGAAACTTAAAACCTGAATCCCCCATCTCAACCAAAACTATGCCATCCCTTTATACCTCCCTGATTGCTCTGTGGAGTCCCCATGATTTCAGTGGGTGAATGTTGGCAGCCCTGGGTTAGGTAATGCTACAGAGGGAATACAGGATCCAGGCTGAGAAATAATCCCCTACATGTCAGCCATCTTGGTTGCCAATACCAATAAATGCTGTGAAATTGTGGTCGATCGAACATAGGACTGCTCTTTGCATTCTTTCTTACAAGGGTCTAGCTTCATTGCACATTTCAATTAGCTATTCAGAATCGTTTCCCCCCCCCCCACATCTCAACCATTCATGGTGTTGTTTCTGCTCTTGCTAGGATGATATCTTTAAACACATTGGAGCTGTTCAAATGCTTAGGAAAATATTGCCCTGAAACAGTACAGTGCATTGTTAGTGGCACTATTTTGAGAAAGAACATTTTGTGCATCTGGGTGTACACATCTTTAAAGACTCATTTTCCCCTTTATCAGCCTCTGCAAATGTATGTACAGGGCGCAGCGTTAGCACCTACCTGGGGCAAGTGAAATTGTATGTTGGGCAATTGAAAATATTAGAATGCTAATACAATGTACATGTAGTTACTCTTCTGATCAGGCAAGTAAAATGTTGATTTTAGCATGAAGATCAAAAGCTCCTCAAGTCAATTGATTCATTGTTGCCGTTTTGGCGACAAATACTTTTTTTTTTTGTTCTTGCAAGTAAAGATTTGAGAATATTTTTGTGATTTTTACCTGCCCAATGGGCATGTGAGAGAAAAAAATAAATCTTTGGGCCCTATTATGTATATAATGATGTAGATGTGTATCTTTTTGTACCTCCACCATAGTCTTATCTGTGGCATGCTGACATACGCCACCGTCTTCTCAACACAAATGGCGGAGAACAAGACGCAGACGGAGATTGTCGAGCTGCTGAAGACAAATGGTCCCGCAAACACCGGGCTCACATTCATATGGTAATGATCGCTGCTTTAGATTCGCATTTATGCCTGCGGTACTTAGTTTCGTGATATATCGTCGCCGGTCACACGAACCGACGAATCACTCGATTTTGGGTCAAATTTTCGATTTTGAGATTTTCAATCATTTCGATAGTAGACATTCCATACTACATATTCTGAAATTCTCAGTGTGTAATTCGGTGTAATTTTTACGTAGTTGTCACTTTTGTAGAAGTATGTAATTCCATTTGTGAAAATTATTTGTTTTCCCCATAGACGCGTGTGTTAAACAATCAGGCGATTCGACGGTTCTGTGACCGCGCGTACTAGTACGCGCGGTCACCGAACCGACGAATCAGTGCGCATTGACTTGTGTGTAGTTTTTGAGATTCAACAGTTCATTGACTGCGCGCACAGTTCGCGTACTATGTAATACATGCGTTGACAATAACAACGCTCAATGTACATGTACATACATGTATGGACACACATGGAAAATGACAACGTTCTTTGCAGACCGAAAATACATGCATGCAGCTCTTTGACGATTTCCCTGTCGTATAAAGCACAATTTTTGAAGCATGTCGATTATCATACTTGTTATGTATTTGTCCTACCAGCTTTGGTTGTGCCTGGGAACAGTCTTTATGTTGGGCTCAGAGAAGGGATGTGTTTTGTTTGTCTGTTTGTTTTGTGCTTTCAGCATGAAGATGATGAATCCAGCGCACAGTGTGAGAGCCAGATATCGAAATGGTTGATAGAATTTACCACTGACAAAAGGGATTTTTTTTCCCTTCTTTTTTAAGCAGGCATGAATGGTTCCACAATGGTTTTGGCATACTTCCCATCAGCTTTCAATGTACTGTGGTATTGTCTTTTGTAAATGAGCATGCACAAAGATAGTTTAGCTGTGTCCATAGATTGTTTATCCTGATATCTGCCATTGTGTAAATATGAAGGTGTAATAAAAAATAAAAATAGGTTTGAGAATATGATAGTATCAGCATAATTCTGAAAACTTGTTTATGCTGGAGTTTGTTTGTTTGTTTTTTTTCACATATTTGAATTATTATCATCGATGTCTCAGTCAGCAAAGATTGGCAATATGTAAAATTACGCCACCGCAATGTCAAACATCCTCTTCAAGGTTTTATTCAATAGTTATTCAATAATATGAATTTGTTTAGTGCCCATTACAAAAAAAAAAAAATCTAAGCTCTTTACAGTTCAAAATAACATCGAATGAACACTACCAACTCATAAAAGAAGCAACATATACATGTAAGTAAATTACAAGTTCGAATAATACATGAATTACATGATCATCAATATTCTTCAGATAGGTGAATCCTGAGTTGCCACAGATTGCTACTTCTTGAGAAGAAAGTATCCATGGATAGTGAAACTTCTTTCAATTTATATTTCGATCTATTGCTTAAAAATGCATTTCTTACATTTTGCTGATTGTGCTCCTTTGCAGGTTTCCCCTCCTCTTTGAGCAAATTCCGGGAGGTAGATTTTTCTGCATCATCTTCTTCATTGCCCTGATGTTTGCTGGACTCAGCTCCCTGCTGGCCAACATCGAGCTCTTTGTGAAAATCTTGGAAGACTTTGGAGGTACATGTAGAACACTGTTCCAAGTATAAACTCGCTTGTTTGCTGAAGCCCCATTTTTTAGCCTCTATTTTCTGTAGAACTTCTTCTGAAGTGTTTGTCTGGATATACATGTAAGTTTGTAAGCAAAAGTACAAAATCTTTGAATTTCAAGCAGTTTCCAATTCTCAAGCCAAAACTGGATGCAAATGTACTGGGAATAATTTTTTCCCTTGCTTACTTTGTGTATAGTATAGTATAGTGTTTTTTATTTATTTATTTATTTGTTTTTTAGTGCTGTAGTTTCAAACTGGGTATAGTAAAGTGAAAGTCACTCTTGTAATGCATAGCAAAGCCATCTTCATGATGAGGGATTGTCAGATGTACATTACCCCCCCCCCCCCAATTGATTGTTTTCGAAAACACAAAATCATTTGTTTTGTCACTAATTACACAATGTACACTTTCACTTCTGCTTTATTCAATCATCAGTGTTAGTTTATCATTGTGCCAAAACTGTACATTGTGAATGATATGAGTGTTTCTTCTTCAGATTGTGTGAAAAAAAAGATATGTGTGTATATTTGAAGAGTCTTATTGCAAAATGAGCTAAGCATCATTTTTAAACATTTCAAAGTAGTTCCATTAAAATTAAACTTTCCAGTACTACCTCACTTGTGATATAATGAGGAATATTTTAGAATTATGAATAAAATACCCTGTATTTTCTTATAATTTCTTTGTTTTTAGCAGCTTTAATCACAAATATCTTAACCTAACAAGGATGGAGTTAGCTCATTTTGTGATAAAACTCTTCAGTTGTTATTCAATAGTAATAATTTGTGGAAGTGACTTTGAATAAGGATTGGATTCTAGGTGTTTGAAATGTTATGATTCTTCTTTGTCTCTGCAGTCAAACGAAAGTTTGCAACCCTACTTTGTTCTACTGCTCTCTTCCTGTTGGGCATCGGTTCAGCGATTAACCTCAACTTCCTCATCAATCAGGTGACCGCAAGCATGCCAAAGTCACATGATCTCTCATCTGATCCCTTGAACTTTGGGAAGTCCACATATCTCACATGTCAAATGACCATGCACATACAGTGTATCAATGTCACATGACTCTATATTGGCTGGGCTTGTCAATTCTGCATGTGACATCAATTAAGTGGACATTTACATGTTGGTATCAATCATCATACAACTTTGTTTTTGCCTGCGATTAGCAATTCTGCATTTATCATGACCTCATATGACTGTGTATACATCACACTCTCACAACTGTACATAGCATATTATCTGCTTGTGGCTTAGTACAGTTTTACATGTGTGACATCAGTTGTGTATCAGGGCAATTAAATTAGAGTAAAGATTAGGATTAGGGATAGGTTTAGGGTTAGAGTTTGGGTTAGGGTTAGGATTAGGGTCAGGGGAAGAGTCTGGGGTAATTGTCCAGGGGTAATTGCCTGGAACAGGTGACCATATTACATGTAATGCTATCACATGACTTTGTATTTGACTGGGTTGAACTATCATACATAGAGATTTAGTTTGGTACCATACAAACTATACAATGATATGTAGATTATGTCACTCCATACACTTAAATAGATTGCTTGGCTTGTGAATTCTGTACCTAGACTACATGCTTGGTGCCATCATACTGTAAATCTTTTATATTACAGTGACAAAACCTCACCTTACTCTCATTTGGCGCTTTTACAACACGAAGATCTGTCAGTGTGCACTAACAATTACAAGTTATAATAATATTGTATTACAATGTCATAGAACCTCTCTTGGTCGTGTATAGATTACAATCCCTCGTCGGCCTCATGCCAGAAGGGCCTTAACACCATAGACTTTGTACACTGTTAGGGCCCTTCTGGCATGAGGCCGACGAGTCATGTAGATCTATGAGAGATATTAATTGTGGAGTTATTCTACAGTTGTACAGTGTAGCTATAACCATGCAGTATCTTTGACTGAACAACAGGATTTCCTTTGGGCAGATATTTACTAGTATTTTTAAAAAATGCAAAGGGGCTGATAATCATATGTTCTGATTTTTTTTTCAGATTCTGGAATAATCAGTATGTGTACATATACCTATTATTTCCTGAGGATACGTGTACATACATGATTTTCACATGAGTAAACATGCACACAGGCAAGAACATGGAATAGAATTATATATATGGAAATAAACGTATTCATCAATATGTTCTTATTTTAAAAATCACTGACCAAGACTGGCTGCATACTACTCCAGCAATTTGAGGCAAAAATTAAACATGTAGAAAGATGACAATCACAAACACAATGCTGGATGTTTACAGGGGATTTAGGGATAGGTGATGACTATGATAGCAAAAGCAAAATTTGCAGTGGCAGTAAACCGATGAGACTAGACTAGCCTCTCAACATTGCCGTAAGATTTTATGTTTTGTCACTTCATTTGTATTTATTTTTTTGTTCATTCCTAAAAGGACTTCGTCTGGGGATTTGGACTTCTCATATCCGGCCTAATGTTCCTCTACATGGTAATCCGATTTGGCGTGCGGAAATTCCGCCGACTCATGTTCAATGAGTACAGCAACAACGACTGGCATCTATATGGTGTATTCGACGTGCTTGTCTTGTAAGTGTCAATGTTTCGCACATTGTTCGAACTGTGCCCACTGGTTGCACAAAAGCTGCATAAAGTATATGTCTGGGTGCGGTTTATAATTGATGCCTTTGTATTCCCTTGTAGAAAGATAGCCTGTCACTTTACTTACCCATTCTCTTGACAATTGGACAACATGTTACTACACATGTAGACACCAAATACAGACATACATACAAGTTTTGTACATACATACTTCAATAAAGTATGCATCTGTTAATTCCTCTTTTTTTAAAACCAGTATAGTGTACAGAGCGCTCCTGTTACAACGGACATGGTTTTAATGAAATTTTGTCGCAACTAAAGTAGAGATTCAGGTCCACAAATTTTTGTCATTAAAGGGAACCCAAACCCCGAGAGCAGTGTGGATTGAGTGAAAGCAGCAACATTAGTAGAACACATCAGTGAAAGTTTGAGGAAAATCGGATAATCGATGCTAAAGTTATGAATTTTTAAAGTTTTGGTGTTTGAACTGCTGGATGAGGAGACCACTAGAGGTTATGACATATGAGTGGACAGCAATATAAAGAAAATATAAAGAAAATTCCACAGAAATTCATTTTTCATGAAAATGACAAATTCCATCAACTTGATACTGACATATGTTATTGGTAGCAATTATTCCCCCTGCTTTCTGAAAGCGGCTAGTCAATTGCTCTTTCATTATGATAGAAAAAAGTGAATTCTTGTGGAATTTTCTTTATATTTTCTTCATATTGTTGTCCATTCATATGTCATGTCCTCCAGTAGTCTCCTCATCCAGCGGTTCCAACACCAAAACTTTAAAAATTCAAAACTTTTGCATCGATTGTCCGATTTTCCTCAAACTTTCACTGATGTGTTCTACTAATGTTGTTGCTTTCGCTCAATTCACATTGCTCTTTGGGTGTGGGTCCCCTTTAAAATCTATGGTGCAAAATCCCCTTCAGCTATGAATAAATTTCTATATAAGGACAGAAAACTGTCATTACTATATATTCAAGGACTTTGTTATAACAGGAGTCACCTGTATAGCAGTAGTCAACAGCAGTGACAAAAAGCCATAATAAACCTGTTTCGTAGACAGGTGTAATGCACATTAGGCTTACTCTTCTGTAACTGATCTGGAGGAACTCATTCGGGTTGTCACCTATCTCCCACTTTTTTTTCCTTTTTTTTTTATCCATTCAGAGAAAGTGTGGTACGTTAAAGGCATGCTGAGTTGGTCTGTGGATCAGTTCCTAGTCTCTGCCAATTTCATTGCAATGTTTTATAGCTATTCTTACATATATATATATATATATATATATGTACCTGCATACATACATACATACATACAAACACATACATACATACACACATAGAAACATACATAGTTATATAGATACATAAGTATGTATGTGCTTATTCTTATTAGTTCATAGTTTCAGCCAATCTCATCACGTTTTGGGGGGTAATCATTTTTCTTCTCCTTCTCACAGAGTGGTAGCTCCCATCGAGGCCATTGTCCTCATCGTCTGGTGGGGGGTGGATACCATCCAAGCCTCCTTGGAGCCAGGAGCAGAGCCTTGGTACCAGTTCTCTCCAGAGAGCTTCATGGCTACCATTGTACAGGTATTGATAGTGAGCTCCTCCTACAATTAACCCATTAGGAACTAAACCGCCCAAATCTGCCTGTCAGATTACTCCCTAAAATGCCTGAAACCGCCCCTCTGTTTGTTTTTTTCTATAGTTTTATGTTTTACTATTTTTATTGTTTCCATATAGAATGTAAAATTATGTAATTGGAAACAGGTCAAAGGTTGACAGAAGTATGCCAGAATTATTTCTGTGACACACAAGTCTCTTGGTAAAGTCTTAAATAGGCTTTCAAATAAACTTCATTTGTAATAGACAAAAATAGACATGCAGTGATCCATTTTGTATAATTTAGAAAGTTGTCAAAATGAGAGTAATATTGCTGTACCGTCTAGAGAACAATAGGCCATTATGTGCAGAATCTTCAGTTGCTGAAGGGTTAGACCTCCCACTCTTCCTTGAAATCAAGGCATTGCCGTAAAGTGAATTAATACTGCTAATTTCTCATCACGTATTATGCATTGAGTAGCTAGATGCTTTCAAAACTTTGTTTCCCTGTTGCACATCATTTTCAGTGCACTTTCTAATGATCTCTTGTTGATTTTGTTTCGTGCGTTTGTAAAATATTTCAGTGGGTGGGGTTCCTCGTCATTCTCATCGCGATCAACATGATTTTCGTCTACTGCGTCGCTCCTCGTCGCGAGCAGAAGTCGCTGCCAGTAACGCAGACGCACCTGTACTTCAACTCTCGGGAGGACAGGGAACCCTTGGATAAGGTCAACTCGCACGCATACAACTACAGCACTTTCGACACGCGCGAAAGCTCTGCGTGATCGCAGTGGTGAAGATGCAATAATTTTCTGGACTCGGTGTTTTTCAACTCCTTTCTTGTTGTGCCTTAGCTAGGTCATCACCAATGGGTGCAGTAGTATGTATTCTTTTTTTAAAGGTGTGGTGTAAAGAGTTCTAAGTATTGGCCTTACTTTTTTTCCTTTTTTTTTTTTTGAAAGAGTATCTATCAAGTGCTACTATGTATGACTATGATTAACTTGCTTATCAAAACTAGACCAATGAAACAGATGCAGGTTTCAAGGGCTGTCATTGTCTGAAAATGAATGACTTTGTCGTGTGTGTATATGTGTATGTGTGTGTTTGGTATTCTTCATGGAAGGTCAGTATAACAATTTATGAAATGGGTCATGAATATTCACGTGACATGGTCACATGGAGGTTGATTGGTAGATGTCCAGAGCTATTGATACCCTACAGGATGACCACTAGTCAGCCAATATCGTTAGTGTGAGTAATGCTATGCTGCAGGGGAAGAAATAGCTGTCATTCTAGTAGGAAGAAACATTTGCATGCTGCTGGGAAATCTTTTAAATTCTAATGCAGTTTGCTTTCTAGTACTATTAGGACTTGGACCAATTAGTATCGTCCAGCAGGTACCTCTCTTAAAGGGGAATTCCAGTGCAGTTGAAAGTTAGTTTGAAAAGAAGAAGTAAAATTTTCCCAGCACAACGATGAAAATTTGATCAAAATTGAATGAAAGATAAGGAAGTTGAATGACATTATGAATTTTCACTAATTTTTCAGTAAACAGTTCTTGAACAGTCAATATGAATACACAAATAGTGAAGTGATGATGTCGTCCCCTCACAACTTGCCATATAAGTTGTAAATTTTGATGCAATTATGCAATTACACCCCACTCTCAAATCCTGACATATCTAACTGTTCATTATTCTGAAGTTATTCAGCCGAGAATAACATCATGTTTTACACTTCAGTAACAGAAACATTGAATTTTTGTCCCTTTTGATTTTTGTACATGATCAATGGAAGTGAAATTGTACTCTTGTATATCAGACCAACGTCTTTATCCTTACAAACCTGATGGTAGCCGTCTAGTCTATTCCTGAAATTCTGAAATCTGTTCTATTCTGAATACTTGTGAAGTGGGGTTGAAGGATGTATTGGTTTTTCTTTTTACTTGTTTTTATCCAAATTTGGTATAACATTTTTTCACAGATCATAATTTTGATATTTGGCAATGGAACATGTTTTCAACATGTGCAGAGTATTACAGCATTTTGCATTTGCCATAATGTTTCTTTTTTGTGTGTGCATGCATTAAAATCACATGATTTTCCACCTGTACTACACACACTGGAGCAAAGGATAGGACTAGGTGTATCCTTGTATTGTTAGGCGCAGTAGCGCCCTCTTTTGTCAAGCTTTATATTAGCCCAGTTCTAAACATACCCCCAAGAAATGTCTTTTTAAAGTTTCATCGTGACATATTTATACTATAATCTTATGTTACCACAGCAACCATCACGATGCAAGACTCTTAATAAAGATGCAAGGACAATAAATGTCATTCCTTTGCTGTTAAAGGACAACCAATCACTCAATCATGTTTGCAACATTGGCACCCATACATGTTTAAAACAACTCCCTCTGCTTTCAAAAACAGATGATACATTTCAATGCCTTTAATCAAGCTGCTACTTCAGACATTCTTGTGAATAGAGCGATAAACACTTATGAGGCCTTAATTGACTCCAGACAGTTTCTCCGATATACTGAACTTTGTACGGTAGTCAAAAGTATGGTGGGCAGATACCAACTCAATGTGGCTTAAAGGTAGGGGATACCTTTTACAGACCTCCCAAAATGCAGCAAAACATTAAATATGAACCTCAGGGGACTTGTTTAGGCCACTGCTGAGAAATTTGGAAGTCAACAGTTATCTACAATTTGAATAATGCACAAAACTCAACTACTCAGTAGTTCTGTGTGTCGGCCACACTTAAGCCTTTTTGTTGCAGTCTTCTGTATCTTTTATCTATAAACACAAATCTAAAAGTATAAGAGCTGATGTAATAACATATAGAGTGTGTGGCAAGAATGTATATAGAAATGTTTGTAAGTTTTGATGAACTTTCTTCACAAAATATATATGATGGACACACATGCAGTGCATGGGTCTGCAAAGGTAGCCTAGTATTGTACTGGAATTTACGGTGAGCCCCGAAAAAAATTCAATTCAAAATCTAACGGTCAATAAAAATGTACTAAATGTTACCTTCCACTTTCAATACTTTATGGGAGTTTCTAAAATGATACACTCTTCAACATACCACTGTATTTATACAACTCTTCATTTAAGGCATGCAAATGGGATTCTCTACCTTTAAAGGGACAACTCAGGGGGTAAACTGTAATCATGGTGAGGAACATTTATCTCTCAATGACAGCTCATTTTTATACAGATGACTGGATGATATTATACATCACAACTTGGAGAAAATTTAAAGAATACTCATGTACCACTTGCTAAACTTTGTATCAATTTGATTCCAAGTGGATGGGCACTTGTGCATGAAAGAACTCATGAAGCTGGTTAGAGGTACATGTATTTTCTTTCTTAAGGCTGATTTTGACTAGCTGATGCACTAAAGTTCAAATAGGATATACTGTGACTATCTCTACCCCCATTCCAAACTGCTGAGGAGACAATTTGTGATCCAGATATTAATTGTGTGCGAGGTCATTCTTGATTTTAGTCTCACATCTTCCCCTGCAACATGTGCTTGCATATTTCAATTGTCATTTCTGCATCTATCAATATCTGTTTGCACAATTACAGCTTCTTGCCTTTTTGTCATAGAGGGGCGTGCCTTCCAACAGGACATGCAGAGCTATTTGTTACTATGACCCCCCAAAACACACACACACACACGCACACACACACACACACAAAAAAAAAAAAACACACACCCCAAAACCCCACAATTACTGCCCCCAGCTGCTGAAGCCATACGCCTGGTCACTGTTTGTCCAGTCAAAGGCAGGGAATGGCACGTGTTACCAAAAAGCATCTCTGGGGTGGCTGCATTTCTATGTGTGTGTATTTGGTGGTGATGGTGGGGGAGGGGGAGGGTAGCATAAGGTTGCTGCCTCCTAAAGCTCAGTGCAATTTTAGTGTATGCATTGTGCTGCTAAGTTCTGTTTATCATTGTATTTCATTTCATTTCTTTTTGTGCCGTGTTGCATTTCTCTTCGTGAAGGAAGCAGTGATATTGATGATGCATATGGAGACACATTTTAGTTTAGAAAAATACATATCACTTTGATAAGAGTCCCCCTCAGATGATATTGACGAGAATAATGGAAGAAGTGATGGTAAAATTCAAAACCAGAGTGTGAATACTACACAATCTAAAGATGAGTGGAATCCAGATCTGAGGTATTATTATTGTTAGTATTCACCCATTTTTGTTAGGTTGGATTTAATATGTATTGCTTAGATATGATGTTTTACATAAAACACTCAGACTACTTAAAGATATCTACTCAGAGAATTTAAAAATTACACTTACGTCAATCGAGGAGGTATTTGCTTATCACCTTCTTGCACCAATGTGAATTTGACACATGCTTTGCTCATCATGGCAAATTACACTTTTGTCACTTGTTTCCTTTTTGCAGTAGAAGGGCAGTGTGTAGGAGCAGCTGCAGTGCAAAGGTATGGAAGTTGGAATGGAGTATTTAGGGCAAATAGTCTTGATTTGAGCCATTATCTGCTTCACCTTTTTTTTTTATAAGATTGCACAATTCCTATTACTTGTTGTTTTACTCTTTATATGCACAGCACAGAAATGCAATGCATTGTGATAAATGTGATATGCTATTTATGAATGTGGCATTAGTATTACATTTCTTTTACCTTACATTAGTACATCCCTGAATTGGCACTATGCCAAAAGTAAAACGCATCTCTGAATATGATAGTAAACTGTCTCGAGAATTACTTGGTTGTGAGTGGGTTTTAAAGGGATGGTATAGTTTTGGTTGACACCTAACTTCAGGTTTCTGACATTTTTTGGTGAGATAATGAGACATCTCTCATGAAATATGAAAGAGCATGCAATTCTAAGAGGTATTCAATGTTTATTTGATGAAAATTGGTATTGAAATGGCTATTTCATGAGTGGTTTCTTGGTATCTCGCAAAAAGTTAAAAGCCCAATCCTCATCTCCACCAATACTATACCATCTCTTTAAGAATTGACCATTCAACATTGATATGATGGCATTACCAGATTGGCCAGTTACTGAAACAGGACTGTATGTTACAACACATCATGTGGTAGTTGTAATTGTCAGATCCACAAAAATATCTTTCCAGCAGTTACATGCACATACTCGGGAGCTGGTCACAATGTAGTGTCTTCTTTGAAGAAAGAAAGAAAAGAAAACAAACTGCATTTTAGAGTATCTGCTGTATTATTGTCTACATTGGGCTTATACCGGTACTGTAAACTTGTGTAGAAGAAAGACATTATATTGAAGTACACAGTGCCTTTTTATAGAGTTGTCCAAAGCTTATTATGAAAATGATACTTTGTTTGTGTTGTATGTGTAATACCAGAATTTTATGAATGTAAACATTGCTTCTACAATTTCCAAATCATGAATCTGAATGTAGCATTATACATGCCACATTTTATATGTACAAAAGGTTTTACAAGTGATTGTGTAGCAATAATGCAATCTCATTCTCATTTTACTATTATGCTAAATATGCCACATATTCAAGTGATGTGCAAAAAAAAAAATACATCGTATAAACGGGCTTTCAGGAAATGGTCCCTTTGATTATGTATTGTACTGTGATTGGCTGTATTGACCATGGTATGTGTAACTGAAGATTAATTATGGACTACTGTATTGTAATGAAATTATTCATACTGCGAGGAAACAGCTTAACCAAACAGATATATGACATGATTTTTAGTTTCCCTACTTTATTAAATAAAAGACAACAGCAACAAGATTTTCTCTGAATGCTGACTGATATCTGTGTTCTGTGTGAAGGAAATTTGCTTGATGAATAAGAGAGAACGGGGGGTGAGAGACAACCAAGACAAACATGGAGAGAATTAATAATAATAATGATAAAAATACTAATACTAATACTACTACTACTAATAATAATAATAATAATAATAATAATAATAATAATAATA
Organism: Diadema setosum; assembly: GCA_033980235.1. Classification (NCBI taxonomy): domain Eukaryota; kingdom Metazoa; phylum Echinodermata; class Echinoidea; order Diadematoida; family Diadematidae; genus Diadema; species Diadema setosum. Next base: position 22,538,516 of record CM067074.1, read on the forward strand.
ATAATAATGATAATAATAATAATAATAATAATAATAATAATAATAATAATAATGATAATAATAATAATAATAATGATAATAATAATAATAATAATAATAATAATAATGATGATGATAATAATGAGGTGTTATTTACCCAATGTAGCTTTTTCAGTGTTGCCACTGCTCTACCACAGGGCCCTGCCATTATTATTACCCTAGCGTTACCAGGTACCCATTTATACACCTGGGTCGAGAAGGGCATTGTGGGTAAAAACATCTTCTCATAAGGATGACGTAAGCACTGGGCGGGATTCGAACTCTGGTCCTCCGATCGGGAGTGGGGACTTATCCACAAATTTCCACTATGCCACAGCGCCCCCACAGGGAGGCGATGGACATTCATGTACACGTTGTATGTATTGTATTATACATCGACAGAAGAAGATTGAAAAGATTGATAGAGAGGGGGCGGAGGAGAGAGAGAGAGGTGCACGGTACAATGTATTATACATCGACAGAAGCAGGTCAAGGGAGAGAGGGGATGCATATACAATGTACTGTGTTATACATATGGACAGATGCAGACTGTAAGGCCCGAATTCACGAAGGTGGTAGGCCCTTATATTATTGAAACCATGGTTTAAACCATGGACAAAGACCGTAGTTTTGTATGAGGCGCCAATTAGTGTCGCATGGCCTATTTTATTACGAAATCAGTCATTTCGTCGACGAAATGACCATTTCGTTAATGGAATGATAATTTCATGGACGTAATGTTAACATTTTGTAACGAACCCAGGGCGAAAAACCAGTTGAAACCAGTAGAAACCAGTAAGCATTTTTAACTGGTCTTTACTGGTTTTAACTGGTCTTAACTGGTTTCAACTGGTACCAGTTGAAATCAGAAGGTAACTCCAAATTTCCAGTAACAAAATAAGCAATTCTAACTGAAACCAGTTGATACCAGTTGAAGATGTACTGGTACCAGTTGATTCCAGTTTAATCATACTGGTACCAGTTTATACCAGTTGAAGTTGCACTGCTTACAAGTTGAAACCAGTACAAGTCTACTGGTACCAGTTGTAGTCTTACTGGTACCAGTTTATACCAGTTGAAGTTGCACTGCTTACCAGTTGAAACCAGTACAAGTCTACTAGTACCAGTTGTAGTCTTACTGGTACCAGTTTATACCAGTTGAAGTTGCACTGCTTACCAGTTGAAACCAGTACAAGTCTACTGGTACCAGTTGAAGTCTTACTGGTAGTTTATACCAGTTGAAGTTGCACTGCTTACCAGTTGAAACCAGTACAAGTCTACTGCTACCAGTTGAAATCTTACTGGTACCAGTTTATGCCAATTGAAGTTGCACTGCTTACCAGTTGAAACCAGTACAAGTCTACTGGTACCAGTTGAAGTCTTACTGGTACCAGTTTATATACCAGTTGAAGTTACACTGCTTACCAGTTGAAACCAGCACAAGTCTACTGGTACCAGTTGAAGTCTTAATGGTACCAGTTTTATACCAGTTGAAGTTGCACTGCTTAAAAGTTGAAACCAGTACAAGTCTACTGGTACCAGTTTATATACCAGTTCATATCTCATTGTATACCAGTTTTCAATTAGTTCACCAATTGAAACTGAATTAAAAGGTTAACAAAACTTAGTTTAAACATTACATTAAAAAGTAAACAAAACACAATTAAACAAAACATTTGATGTGATTGAACTTGGACTCTTAATGACTTCAACTAAATGAAACTGGAACCAATTAAGATCAGTTGACACTTCAACTGACAGACTGTATTTTGACCAGTTTGTGTGTGTGATTGTCTGTGTGTGTGTGTGTGTGTGTGCGCGCACGTGTGTGTGTTTCGGTGTGTGTGCAAATTAGTTTACACAATTTGATACCCATGTAACAGACTGGACTTGCTTATAACTTCATTCCATATTAACACCCACTAAATCATTGAAATTCTAATACCAGTTGATACCAGTTGGTTTCTATTGGTTTTTACTGGTTCTTTTGCTCGTGAATATTCATAAGCTATTCAAATTATCTTCGTGAAAATGAGAAAATATTGTTAGATTTATCTTTTTTTATGATTTGAATAAACATAGAAATGTCTGAAATGCATTAGAAATTTATCTAATGTTATTGCCGTGATATTCACAATTTCAACTTGTATCTCTGATGAGGTATTTTCATATTTTTGTAATAAACGTTTAATCTACTCGGTAACCATGTCTTAAATCATTACAGCAATATAGCCCTATATATATGAATGAAATGTCCATGGTACTAACTAGGTCTAGGATGTAGGCTAAGCCTAAATGTAGTGGTAGGTATAGGCTTTAAGACTAGTTGTAGGATTATGTTAGGTTAGATATTAACAATGTCCTGACATACACCAAACACCCATACACCAAATAATGCAACACTCAATTAATTTTGTCAACTGGATCCCAGTTGATACCAGTTGACAACTGGTACCAGTTGATACCAGTTGACAACTGGTACCAGTTGATTCCAGTTGGACGAATACCAGTTGATACCAGTTGAATGAATACCAGTTGATACCAGTTGATTTCTAGTCACTCATTCCAATTTCCATATTGAAACCAGTTGCCTTAACTGGGAATCAATTGGTACCAGTACCAGTTGCCAACTGGTTTTTCGACCTGGGAAATGACTGATTTCGTAACGAAATAGACCATGCGACACTTGGCACCCCATACAAAACTGCAGTCTTTGCCCATGGTTTAAACCATTGTTTTTGTACCACCTTCGTGAATTCGGGCATATGTGTGTGAGAGAGGTACTTAGGAGGAGATGCATACTACAGCCTAATAGACATTATATTATATAGGGACATTTAGAGCAGATTGTATGGAGAGAGAGTCTGAGGGGGAGGCGTTTTTTTTTAAGACGGCACAGATTGGGGCATGGCGCGTGTTAAACCTATGGGAAAAACGTTGGGTTAGGGTTTTTGTTTATGGTTATGGTTAGGGTTAGGATTGGGGTTAGGGTTAGGGTTAGGGTTAGGGTTAGGGTTTGATGGTTAGGGTTAGGATTAGGATTAGGGTTAGGTTTAGTGATAGGGTCCCCGATAGATTTTTAGTTTCCCCAATCTGTGCCGTCTAAAAAAAACACGCGAGGGGGAGATACTAGCCTGGCTTCCAGACCCTCTACTCCACTATGTCGCTATACATGATATTGACGCCCTCAACTACTGGAGTAGTCTGGGCTCCGTCCCCTTTTCCTTGGTGCGACCAAGAGAGGGCGCAAATTTTCTGATTGCGATAATTCAAATTCAAATTCAAAGGTTTTATTTTCACTTCTTTCAACAGAATGTACAAAAAATATAGATTCGACATACGTTTGAAGGAATGATACATAGATAGCAAAGGATAACATTTGTCAATAATCATTACAACTTTAGGCATTTTTCATACAGACATATTTATACATTCTGCCAAAAAAAGTGGAGGTACCCACTCAAAAGACTATGCTTGTACAACGTGGGCACCTCACAGGAAAAAAAAAAGTGAAAACTTAACTACAAGTGTGCGGGATGAAAAAAGAAGTGGAAAAGGGGAAAGGGAAGAAGCATAAATACAAGTAAAGAGACGAGACAACTAAGAACAAAAAGCCTAGATCAATCGGTACATTCAAGATCAAACCAACAGAGACTATTAGCCATATTAGAAGTGTAGAGCATTAAAAGCGACGAGAAAGTGATATATACAATTGTATGGAATTGCTGATAGCAGAACACATTATCTGTTCTGTGAAGGCACGTAAGTTTGCAATAGGAAAAACAGGGGATGCGATGCGGAATTCCGCGAAAGACGCGACCTAACAAGTCTATGAAAAATCAATAGCATACTGGTGCTTACAATACCTACTTACTGAAAAAGATAAACAAACAAAATTAATTCCTTTCTGTTACATTATAAGACTTAAGAAGGAATGATTTCAATCTTTTTTTGAATGAAAACAAAGAAGGAGCATTTTTTATGTCTGGACTAAGGGAGTTCCAGAATCTTGGGCCTGTATATATAAATGTCTGCTGAGCTAAAACCGTTCTAAGCAGGGGCAAATGAAATTCATTAGACTGTCTTGTTGGGTAACTATGGTATGTCAGGTTACGAGGAAACATAGAATCGAATATAAACGGAAGACAGTTATTATTATAACTATACATAAATTGTCCTAAATGAAATAAAAACAAATCCTTAATTTTCAGAATCTTGTTTTCAGAAAACAAAGAAGCTGTATGAGAGCAAGGAGCGGCATTACAAATGATTCGAAGTGCCTTCTTTTGTAACAATAAAACCCTATCTAATAATGTTTGATGCGTGTTTCCCCATGCCAAGATTCCGTAATTTAAATAAGGTAGTATCAAAGACGAATACAGTATGAATAATGAATGTTGGGGAAGAAACAATTTGAACCTGTTAATGACGCCTATATTGCGCGAAATAATTTTACAAACATAATCTATATGAAATTTCCAAGAAAGTTTATTATCTACTGTGATTCCAAGAAATTTTGTATATGAAACACTTTCTAAAACAGTGTCATCAAAATAAATATCCATATTCAAATTATCTAAAGTGTTACTAAAAAACATATACTTGGTTTTATTGATATTCAGGGACAGCTTATTAGCTCGTATCCAATCTCGTAAATTTTGTAACTCCGCATTTACTGTGTGCACAAGAATATTTGGATCTTCATGTGAATAAAACACATTTGAGTCATCGGCGAAAAGTATGAATGATAACACTTGGGAGGAAGCACATAAATCATTAATATAAACAATAAACAACAACGGCCCCAATATACTACCTTGTGGCACGCCACACATTAATTCTCTCATATCAGAGTTATAATTGTTTATTGAAACATATTGTTTACGATCAGTTAGATAACTCCTGAACCACTCCAAGGCCTTCCCACGTATACCATAGTGGGACAACTTATAAAGCAATATATCATGATTAATAGTGTCGAAGGCCTTGGAGAAGTCCAGGAAGATACCGATCAAATGAGAGTGATTATCTAAAGCATGTGCTACTTTATCAATAAAATTCAAAAATGCATGAGAGGTGCTATGCTTTTCTCGAAAACCAAACTGGGAGTTTGTCAGAACACAATGCGTCTTCAAAAAATTCATTGTTCTTTTATATATAATTTTCTCTAAGATTTTTGATATACAAGATAATAAAGAAATAGGTCTATAATTACTAATATCCAGATTGTCACCATTCTTAAATATAGGAATAACTTTTGCTATTTTCATTTGTTCCGGAAACTGACCGTTTGACATTGACAAATTGAAAATATACACCAAAGGATCCACAATAGAATATATTGCTCCTTTTAAAATCATATTGCTTATATCATCATAACCTGCACTTTTTTTATTTTTCAAACCAGAAACAATATCAATAACCTCATACCTAGTGGTAGGAGTGAAGAATATAGAATGTGTATTATACTGATTCAAAAAATCAGTAAAATGTTTATCAGTATTGGGAATTTCTTGAGCAATATCTTCTCCAATAGTTGTAAAATATTTATTGAAAATATTTACAATATCTTGAGAATTATCAATAATCTTGTCATCAAATCGAATTTTTGATATACCAGAGATTTTGGTAGATGTATTCATAGCTTGTTTTAACACATTCCACGTACTTTTTATATCATATCTATATCTCTGCAATTGCTTATGATAATACTTTTTCTTTTCTATACGTAATATTTTTGTGAGGGTATTTTTATATGATGTGTATTTCAAACGTGCTTGCTCAGTACTTTTCATCTTAAATGAATAAAACAATTTATTTTTTCTGTTAATAGATCGCAAAATGGACTTTGTAATCCAGGGAAGCCTTGGTGTTGTTTTATAATTCCCCCGTTTGTATTTTCTTTTGGGAATACATATATCCAAATGATTATTCAAAACATCAAAAAAATTATTCAAAGACAAATTAATGTCATCTGTATCAAACACACATTCCCAATTAGCATTATCTAAAGAAGCACAAAAAGAAAACAAGTTTTCTTGAGTTACTCTACGCCTTTCCTGACGAAGAAATGAATTAACATTAATATGATTATACTTAAAATGCGTCATAACAGGAAAATGATCAGTAATATCAGACAAAATTATGGAAGAATCTGGGAGAGTTAAAACATTACAAAAAATATTATCAATCAAAGTAGCCGAATGACTAGAAACACGAGTTGGTTTGGAAATAAGGGGTAAAAAAGAAGAGGATAAGAATGTATCAAGGAATTCACCCGGTATATTGTCTGTTGTATGTTTTAACAAATCAATATTAAAATCACCGAGTATAAAGGACTCTGAGTTAGCAAATAAAGGATCTGTGAGCAACTCGGTGAGATATGATAAAAAATCTTTGTTGTTAGAATTTGGGGGTCTATAAATGATACCTATCACAATATTTTTACTACCAGGAACATTAATTTGAACAAAAAGGGACTCCACAATGTCATTCATTTTACTCAACTTTTCACAAACAATACATTCAAAACTGTTTGAAACATATAAGGCAACCCCACCACCAGAACGATCGGGTCTGTTATTCACAAAAACATTATATCCTTCAAGCGAGAAAGATCGTTTGGGGCATGAAGATAACCACGTTTCAGTTAGTCCTATCACAGTAAATAAAGGGTTATTTGGATTATCCAATAATAACTGTAATTCATCAAAATGCTTACTTAAACTTCTTATATTCAAATGTATCAACGAAAATGTGTCTTTACATAAACCCTTACGAATTTCTTTAAATTGATTCATAGTAACATAACTACATAATGGGGCTTGGGTTAAATCATCAAGATCATACTGCATTTCTTCAGCTGTTGAGTTCATATTATCGGCAACTAACTTATCATAAAAAGATGTATGCGAATTAGAAACATCACCTAGGAAATCAAATTCTGGTGTAGTAGGTCTAAATAGATCAAAAAACTCATCATCCAATACGGAACGAAAAGGCGCATTTATCCCCTCAGCCATTTTGAATGAGAAATTCTCTGACAATTGAGCGCGCAAATGATGCTAACAGGAAGAAACCAGCATAGGCATAACAGCAAAGTCGACGCGGCAGATACCGCACCGGATTCTGCGCAAAGTGAAAAGGTAGGCTGGCGCCATGTGTGACAATGGACTTTAAGTGCCTCTCACGGGCATACAAACAAAATGTTCGGGCTAGTTGGCTGTCAGCAAAACCAGGGGTACTAGAGTAGTTAGAGGCAAGGAAATAAGATGAACAGTGAACAATCAAGAAAACATAAAACATGGCTAATGTCTCTGTAGGCTTACACTTCGTTATAAAACACAACATACATAGAAAAGAAGAGAACAAAATGTTGAGAATACACATAATGGACAATGATCTTACACGATACACTACAGTACAGGTAAATTTCTCGTATGAAACGAGGGTGTAATCCCAGTTGCGGGTAGAGCGGGTAGAGCTCCCGCCAATAAGTGCTAAAAAACATCAACAGCTGATTTATAACGAGATACACGGAATGAGGTAGGCCTTTGTGAAAAGGATAAAAAAGAGAGTGGGATAATCGATCAAGAGGGTGAATAGTGAGCGAGCATTATCAGAGCACCTTGTATTTTGAAAAGAAGTAAGTGCGGCGGGGAGAGTCTCGTCTCAGTGGACTTGAAATATTCAGAATGAAACCGAATAAACCCAAGAGCTTCAAAAGGGTAAAGATTTGAGAGACTTTGACGTATTCAATAAAAACAGAAGATCAGGTTAAGAAAGATGTGCATATATCATGAAATAAAACATGTACATCTGAGCAATTTATCGACGTGTTGACATCAATCAGCGATTTTTTAATCAATGTGCAGCTGTTCAAAAACTTACTCAACATCAGGGTCAAGGACTTACGTAAGACATAATATGAAGAAAGAAAAAAAATAAGAAAGAGAAAGAGAGAAAAGAATGTGTAAAGGGAAGGTGTCAGCAAGTAAAACGTATAGAACCGCATACTTCCGAACTGGGTTTCGACAAAACAACACCAATTGAACCCGGTAATCTGCTACATCGACAAAGACTTAACAAGGATAATGAACTGAGGGAATTTGATCTGTTCCTAACTTGTAACAAGACAAACAAAAATCGGAGAAAAATTCCTGTGACAGGGAACAAAACGTTTGTACTTGAACATTGAATCTATTAAAGGGAATGTGTATCGGTTCAAAAACTTGCTAAGCATTAGCGTTTAGTCAGAGGACTTACGTAAGACAAGAAACTTGCATATCAAAACGAGTGGTAAGTGTAGAATGAATGCTAGACAAACATCAGCAAGAAAGAGAAAAAATGTACATATATTTTGTGATAATGCACGTAAAGCTGAATATTCTGTCGATGTGTTGACATAAATCAACGATTATTCTATCAGTGTGCAGCTGTTCAAAAACTTCAGGGTCAGGGACTTACGCAGGACAAGAATATAAAAAAAGAACAGAACAAAAGAGAGTGAGAAAAACATGTTAGAAGGGAAGGTGTCAACAAGTAGGATACGTGGGTATGAATAGCCAGAAAAGAATAACCATTTTAAAATTGCAAAACCACATACTTCCGAACTAAGTGTGATGGGCAGAACAACTCCAAGTAAACCCGGTAATCTAAGACATCGCCAAACAAAAGACTTAACAAATCTGGGACAGGGAGCAAAAAAGATTGAACCTGGGTATTGGGTCAATCAAAAAGAATGCGTATCAGTCGTGTCGTTTCAAAGACTTGCTAAGCATTTGTTGGAGGGCTTACGTAAGGCAAGAAACTTACATGTCAAAAAAGCATGTAGGAAGCATACATGACAATGAAAACTAGAGCAACAACAGCAAGGTTGGAATTCTGAAATTGCATACGTTGAAATGTGCGTAGGAAGTGAAAAGTACTGCTTGCCGACATGTTTACAAAGAGCAGTGACTTAAAAAAGAATTGATACGTTTTCTTGTGTGTAACAGAAGGCTCGCTCAAAAGAGAACTGCATTCGTGAAAACATTATAGCGTGTGCTAAAAAGCATTAATGACATGTACAGAGACGCAATAACAAAAATGTGGAGCAGTTCATGATGGGGTAACAGAAAATTCTTATCTGAGCTATAGTATGCGTAAAACAGCGAGAAATTTGAAAGGAAAACACACAGATACACACCAAAATTTGTACATTTACACGACCCGAAAACCAAAATCCAAAAATAAGACTTCAGTATCGTAACATGAAGGCCTATGACATGGAAATAATGATTACATGTCTTTTCGATAATCAAGGGAAAATTCAGCGCATGTTTTCAGTTATCAAACGCTTTTCATTGACCTTACGTTGACATTGTGAAGAACATTTGAAATAAAGAGGGCACAGCGTAAATGAGTATGAATAGCCCAGAGAAAAAAAAGAAACTCCACTCATTACAGGAGCGTGCTTTACATTACGTGTGAGTTACTTCATAAGGTAAATGGATTAGGATGAAAAAGTACCTGAACAGCTGTAGTACAATAAACTAACAAACCAGACCATTCAATACTCTGTGACTTTTCAAGTGTTGAATTCTCCTGCTTCTCGTTCCACCGTGAAACGTGATGATAATACAGTGCCAGTGGCAGACCGAGGCCCGGAGCAGACAAAGCACCGGAGGGGTACCATGTGCGCCAGTCCAACGCCCCGCCAGCCCCAAACCCCAGTCCGCCACCGGCACGTAATTGGTTACTCTGTTTTCGACATTTTTAAAAGAACAAAGATTATATATTGGGGACAATGAGAAGTAGTTGCAAATCATGATATACAGGCAGGGAAAAATTTGGAACGTTGTATCTAGCAACCATTTCATATTATCTTGGTATTGCAAACATACCGATATGAAAGTAATTTACAAAATTGTTTTAAAATAAATACATGCAATTTAAATGGTGGATGTGTCTTGCTTGCAGAGAGATGTGAAAAACAATAACAGCGGCAACGTGATTGCGCTGAGGAAAGGGATATTTATGCTTAGTGCAATATCAAAACTGATACATCTAATTTCCTTCTCTCAAATCACATTAATCATTCACCTGCCCGTACACCATATCAAAGTATATGATGCATTCACACATAATTAAATGCAATATAGTGATTATGAGTAAATCACTGAGTTGCAGAGAAAATTTTTATCATGAAAATTTTGTTTAGTGGGTTTTGTGGGTATGAATAGCCAGAAAAGAATAACCATTTTAAGATTGCACAAAACCACATACTTCCGAGCTTAGTGTGATGGGCAGAACAACTCCAAGTAAACCCGGTAATCTACGACATCGCCAATCAAAAGACTTAACAAATTTGGGACAGGGAACAAAAAGATTGAACCTGGGTATTGGGTCAATTAAAAAGAAATGCGTATCAGTCATGTCTTTTCAAAGACTTGCTAAGCATTTGTTGGAGGACTTACGTAAGGAAAGAAACTTACATGTCAAGAAAAAAAAAAGCATGTAGGAAGCATACATGAGAATGAAAGCTAGAGTAACAACAGCAAGGTTGGAATTCTGGAATTGCATACGTTGAAAAATGTGCGTAGGAAGTGGAAGTACTGCTTGCCGACTTGTTTACAAAGGGCAGTGACTTAAAAAAGAATTGACACGTTTTCTGGTGTGTAACAGAAGGCTCGCTCAAAAAGAGAACTGCATTCATGAATAAATAAAGCGTGTGCTAAAAAGCATTAAGGACATGAACAGAGACGGAATAACAAAAATGTGGAGCAGTTCATGATAGAGTAACAGAAAATTCTTATCTGAGCTACAGTATGCGTAAAACAGCGAGAAATTTGAAAGGAAAACACACAGATACACACCAAAATTTATACATTTACACGACCCGAAAACAAAAATCCTAAAATAAGACTTCAGTATCGTAACATGAAGGCCTATGATATGGAAATAATGATTACATGTCTTTTCGATAATCAAGAGAAAATTCAGCGCATGTTTTCAGTTATCAAACGCTTTTCATTGACCTTACGTTGACATTGTGAAGAACATTTGAAATAAAGAGGGCACAGCGTAAATGAGTATGAATAGCCCAGAGAAAAAGAGAAAATCCACTCATTACAGGAGCGTACTTTACATTATGTGTGAGTTACTTCATGAGGTAAATGGATTAAGATGAAAAAGTACTCCGCATCGAAAAAACTCCCCACTCGTTACCTGAAGAAAAATGAGCGCATAATCGAGAGACTGTGCGCTCATTTTTTTCTCGGGTATCGCAGTTCTCGGCGTATCGCAATCCTCGGGTGTCACGCCCTCATACGGCTTGTCGCGTACACTGAATCACCCCTACGAGTAAAAAGAGTCCAGAAGCTAGACTACTACTGGAGTAGCTTTAGGTGATTTTGTCGTGCCTTACGTCGTCGCCGTGGAGTCTATTTGTCAAAGGGTCTGGAAACCAGACTAGGGAGATACAGCTGTATAATTTTATACAATGTATTATACATGGGAGAAGAAGATTGAAAGAGAGAGAGAGAGGGGGGGGGGGGGGGGGGGAGTGTGTGTGTGTGTGTGGGGGGGGGGGGTTAGGGGAGATGCATATGGCGCAATCCATCCCCCATCGCCACGCTTCCCCCCCCCCCCCCCCCCCCCTTCTTGCTGTGTATCTCTGCATAATAACGTAAATATATGCAGAACGCTTATATACATACGGAAGTGTTGATGAGGAATACCAGTCTGGCTTCGTCTTGTAAAGTTCATGTCATGTGGCGCCCATGAGAAGTATACTAAAACAAGGAGAAGAAAAAATAGACTTGTTTACTCTTGTCAATGTTCGTGCAATCCAAATATTTCATCTAAACGAAGGAAGGTGACGGTCTAATTTGCTTATGAAAAGCCGCTGAGGACATAATTCGCATTGTGGCGCCTGACCACGACTCCGCAGCACTGGAGTTCTGTTAGTCGCTGCAGATTTCTGACCAACCAGCAGTGTTCATTCAAGTTTGCCCATAGTCAACACAGGATTATGCTATGCAGACACTTTTATATGAACCTATGTACATTGATCGATTCACACTTCAATCATTCCAGAGATTTTCCCTTTTTTTCTTTTCTGCTGATGGGGGACTGGGTGGGGGGGGGGGGGGGGGTCCTTACATTTTCCCATGTCCCTAGATACCGTGGTATTCTGTCCTGCTCTCATTTCAGAAAATGGTTTTCAGGCTTTGGAGTTGAATATTCTCCTTTATCAAATACAAAGTTGACAGACGAGACTGAAATTTTGGGATATTAAAAAGTCGGTATGAATTGATTGTACAAATTAAAGTCAAAGCTTCATATCTGTCACAGGCATCTACTGTTTTGCCAAAGCGTTACAATACACTTGCGTAATGCTCGATCACAGGACTACAGGATAATGCCCATTCGCATACGCTGCGATGATAAACTGCGTGCAAACGTTAAACGAACCTATAGCTGATGTGGCTTTCCATAAGTGGTCATAACTCGGTAGCCCAAAAAATGCCAGGAGGGACATGACCATTGTAAGCGCGGAAAGTGGCGTTACCGAGATAGAAAGATATACGGAAGGTGATAAGTCGTGCTTCGCTGCTCGAAATCGAGGTCGCCTCGATGTCCGGAGGGCGGCGGCTGTCGGCTGGTTGAGGTCGGGGTAGTGATTGCTGGGAATATAGTTGATATTAATTTCGTCATACTTTTCTGTCCCTCATTCTGTATTCTGTTTTCTGTTTTTTATAAGTCACAATATCAAAATAAAACAAGTGAAACCGGAATAACAATAATACACGTTGATGTGACATTTTGACCGCGCTAACTGTCATTCATCTCGGTTGAGCCCATAGGGCAGATTTTCGTCTACACAAGCGTCACCCTTTCTGTCGCCTTCATGGTCCATTGGAGGAGATATAAACAGTATCATCATGGAGCATGGTATCATCTACAGAGTGCACCCCTGGTTGTTCTGATCCTCTTTTTATCTACCAAAAAACAAACAAACAAGCAAGCAAGCGATGCCTTTTAATTAAAAATGAAGAGCCGCACAAAGTAAGGTGGCCAGTTAAGTAACTCGCACGTCTTCGTAATCGTAATTGGTGGAAAGACTGCTCCGAGACTGCAATGGTACGGTGGCTTTTCTTTTGGCGGAAATCAGCCACGGCCGTAATATGGCATTATTTTACTGACATTTCGTGATTGTAAGTCTGTGAACGAAACTGTACTTTTCCGTCATTGTGTGTAGTCAGTTGTGTTATCTCCCGCATGATAGGCCTACTGTTAGAGGTCGATACGCCCCCATCAATCATTCATGGTTGTCATGGAAACATGTGCGCTTGAAAAAATCCGTACTTTTGTTCATTGGCGAATATTGTCAAAGAGTATATAGGTTTTGCGTAATCTGCCTCCAATGAAACATTTACAAGCGAGAGAACGTATTTTTATTCAAGTGAAACGTATCACCCGCCACGGACGAGTTATAATAAACTATTTACAGCATTTTTTCTCTTTTAACCATCCGCTTCAGCGACTTCTTGCTCCCCATGGCCCCGCCCCATTCGTTTGCTCTGACATTTATTACGCAGGAGCTACGTTTGAATGGAGACGATGTCATTCAACCCCAGTCTTTTTTTTTTAAATTTTCATCCTCCTCCTCTCTCTGCATCCTCATCTTACCCTAGATCGTCCTTCCACCTTTTCATTTTAAGCCGTACATGCCGACAAGTTATAGTGTGAATACCAAAAGTTCCTCCTTTCAATCGATGGGGAAACACTTTGGTAGTAATTAGCGCCACAAGACATCCCGCACGATCGGGGTTCGCCGTATACCGAAGGAAGTGCCCGGTTGCTATGGCGACGCCTTTGGGAGGTGACTGCTTTTCACGCCGTCGATCTAATCCTCAGCCCGAGGGTTGAGATAAATATAAAGCTCCATTTAATCGAGCGGAACTAATAATATCTCTCAATATTCCTCTCCCACTTTGTCCGGGTCCCCTTCCTTCTCTCGTTTGCCTGTCTACCCATACCTTCATCCTCAATGTCCCTCTCTATGTTTGTATGTTTGTGTGTATGTATGTGTGTTTGTTTGCATAGATGTATGTAGGTGTATCTTTCTGCCTCCCTCTTGCCTGTTTGGCCCGAATTCACGGAGGTGGTTCAAATTTAAATCATGGTTTATATTTTTTTCCTACGTAAATACGATTGACAGATTGCGTACGCAAACAGACGTCCAGCAGCAAACGCACAATGATATGCGTATGTGAATTTTAATGCTTATTTTAGTTCATGGTCTAAATTTGTACCACGTGGTCTATAAAGTGTAAATCAATCACCTTCGTTAATTCAGGCCTTTGTGTCTCTCTCATTTTCTTTCATTCTTTTGTTTTTTCTTGTCTCAAGTGTTGTCATTTTAGTTCTCTCTTTATCCATCTCTCTCTCTCTCTCTCTCCCACTCTCCTCCTCTCTTTATCTCCGTGGAAGACAATTAAAAAATGATAATTTCAGCTCATTTCATGATCAGTATATTAGAAAATAGCCTAAACTAAAACAAGAAGAAATGTGAAAGTTGTTTTAAACTTTCCTTTATATCTCTATAGCAAAACAAACAAATGTTTATTGTCCTGCGATTATTCCCTAAAAATATCGATTCTTCAGAATAGAACGGAAAGTTGAATGCACTTTAATTGTCAGAAAGAAAAAAAAAGAATAGCCAATTGTATAAAAGCCAGTCACCACAAGTTTTGGAGGACGCAATCGCATTGAATGCTATATTTCCATCCAGAGCTTGTTTATTGTGTGACGGTTACCATGGTAAGGCTGTAATCAGCCCATCGTATATTCCTAGAAATAGAGCTCATAAAAGTGGCAAAGGAATAAACTTTTGACTGTTGATATTTAAAGCCATTTATTATCGTCGCCATAGAGTATTATCCCTCCGATCTGTCATCTCTGCGCTCTGCCATCGTACTTCCAAGTTCATATCTTGATACGATAGTACGGGAATGAGGTCAGGTCAAGGATTTCTTTGATGAATGGCCGTGCAATGATCCATTCAAACAAGCATATGATCCAAGCAAACTCCCACAATATTACATAAACAAATGGACTTGCAACAAGTCATAAATAATGGATATGCCAATTTGCAGTATTTTCTTTTTTTTTTTGGGGGGGGGGGGGGACCCTGTACATGGTACAAAACTTTGTTATTGTCACAACCATATAAAATTCATTTGTCAAATGTTTGTCTGGGGTGTTAGTACCGCTTTTGAATCACAAAAATGAATCTAATAGGAGAAAACATCCGGAATGATACTCGAATATATTATGTAGAGAGAAAACATCATATCGCTTGCAAAATACAGATCGTTTCAACATGAGAATGAAACCAATCACTTAGACTTCGTGAAATTAATCAGAAAACGCGAGGCTTTGCATGCCGAAAACTGGAACTGACTGCCTCGGGGCTGTCTGCTAATATAATATACTCTCGTGCGAGAATGGTGCCCGAGTCGGATGTATTATGCAGGAATTAAAAAATAGGATTGAATTTTTGTAGGTTGAACATGGATTGCCTTCCTCTGTGAACGGCAGATGTGCGGATTTGATCGCACGCTCATGCAACTGAATGAAATGAATTGAAATTGAGGGAGACAATCTATGATTTTAATGAAAACATTAGAAATTATTCCTCTGTATCTATCGAATTGATGAAAAGATATTATTGAGTTGCTCGCCAAAAAGATGCACATAATTGCCTCAATCTTAATCTCTCAATGAAATTATGAATAGGGCTCATTTGAGGTCTAAAAGGTGAGCATGAAAAAAAAAATTACATTTAGATATTGAATACACAGACATGCACTTCATACTACCACTATTGGGAATCTAATAATTTATGACCAGATGAGCAAAGTTGAATATTCTTCTTTTCAATTTGAATGAATTTTTAATTCTCAATTTGAAGAATCCATACAATTTATGAATAATTACATTCATCATAATTGTGGGTTTCATATACCAGGTATCTATAGTTCGGCAATACTCGTATCTATAGGTGTTAGTTGCGTTTTGGAGAATTTTCCATTGAGTTTTTCTAATGATAAGCACGAGGCTCTGCCATTATGTGTTATGTATTGCTTATAATACAGTTTCAAAAAAAAATAAATATATATATATATATATATATATATATATATATATATATATATATAATAGGCCTAGATATACATAATGAATATGATTTTGAAGAGAGAGATAGAGAGGGAGAGAGAGAAAGGGGAGGGGAGAAGACGATTTATTTTTACGTTGTCAACCGAAGTATATTCTGCTATAGAAAAAAAAAAACAAAGATATAACAAACGGCAACTTAATGTATAATTTTCAGTTGTCATTTAGACATTATGTTCATCCACAAACCAATACAGCTGCAAGATTTCGACTACTTCAGAGCACCAGGCAATCAACTTCTTTCTCTTCTACAGAATCGGCTCGCGATATTGTGGCTCAACCACAGACTACTGCCACATGATGCCTCTTCACAGCGTCAGCTACATGGCGAGATGGTATAGTGTTGAAAGAGTTAAATGAGTTATCACCCCCCTCCTCTTTTATTTTTTTTTTTTAATCTCCACCCTCAGGTATGTTCACCATGGCAAGTGTGGTACTGACGCAAAAGTGTGCCGAATATAGATTCTGGACAGGTATGAACTTTCATTAAAAACTCGCTCTTCTCACTCTCTGCTATATCTTCCCATGTCTCTCCTTCCCTCCCCCCTCCCCCTCCCCTCCCCCCCTCTCTATTCCGTCTCCCCTCTTTATCTCACATTCATCATCCATCTACCCCGCTTTACCTTCTATTTTCTCCCCCTTCATCGGGTTTTTTTTTTTCCACCTGTTTTTCTTTCGTCAATTTGTTTCTCAATTTCTCCGTCTCCATATCTCCCGTGCACTCGACCCGGCTTCATTACCCAGGCACGTGCCTGCATGCAGAGGTTCAATGCGTGATCCTGGTGAATCCTATACCAGCATAGACACAAGCCCAACCAATATTTGAGCGCTTGCTACCCACTTTGAAATGTATGTCAGATTCGAGTTGAAGAGTAATCTATTATACAGTTCGGCTGCCCCTGGACTATATGGGAAACAAATAATACCAACTCAACTGTTGAATATTTATCCCCATCTCCCGTGATTCAATATATCATGTCGTTGGATTATTCAGATCTTGGAGATATAATGGCAGCAAACTATCGCGCGCGCTCCTCGCGATATTCATGCCCACTCTATAAATAAGTGCGCCATATTGGCATCCTATTTCAAAAATTTCTGTTTGAGCACGAGCTCGATGGAGACCTCGGCGGCTTATCATATGAAAGAAAACGAGCAGTGCGGCGCTGCTATCGTCAAACACAAACGCTCTCATTCACCTTTAATGGCAGACACTATGCCGACATAACTCATTTCTTTCTTCTTTTGATTTCGGATGAATTGAATATTAAGCCATTCAAAATTTGGACATGAGATGATGAAAAAGGAAAATGAAGTGATATCATTTACTATCATCTACAGCAACGAATGCTGAGTAAAATACATGGTATATTATGTTATGATATTTTTGACTAAGTGTCCTTTTGAAACAACGTTCTTATATCTTTTTTCATTTTTTTTTAATGTACAGTCTGCTGCGATTAGTATGTTGGAAAGGGTGTAATGATTTCCTCATGCAGACGCAATAGATGCATTCAACCAATCTCTCTTCGTCTCCTACCATCCGCTTACCTTTAAGTCTTTTTTTCCCCTATCTCTTTTCTCTCTTTTTTGTCTTTCTCTGCCCCTGCCCCTGCCCCTCCCCTCCCGCCAAATA
Organism: Diadema setosum; assembly: GCA_033980235.1. Lineage (NCBI taxonomy): Eukaryota > Metazoa > Echinodermata > Echinoidea > Diadematoida > Diadematidae > Diadema > Diadema setosum. Next base: position 22,556,394 of record CM067074.1, read on the forward strand.
TGACCGAAACAAAACCCGTAGTCAATCATTCCACCCACGTCCCCATACATCAATGAGAAGTTATAAGCGATACCTGCTTGGCCCCCTGAGGGAGCCCCCTTCCTGGCGGAGCGGTAACTGTCGCTGGAAGTTTTCTTTACGCGTGCCTCTCTCTCGCTCGAGTGAAGATCATCAACTTCGCTGTCACAGTCGCGCGAGATGCTCTTTTAAAGGACAAGTCCACCTTCACAATACATGTGGATTGAGTGAATGCAGCAACGTTAGTAGAACATAATTATCAGTGAAAGTTTGGGGAAAATCGACAATTCATTCAAAAGTTGGGAATTTTTAAAGTATGCCCAGTCACTGCTGGATGAGAAGACTACAACAGCTTGTGACGTCACGTGTAGAACAATATAAAGAAAATATAACGAAAATTTAACATATTTTATCTTTTCTCGCATAATAAAAGAACGCTTGACTTGCCTCTTTGAGAAGTCAGGGGAATAATATTATCCTTAGCACACGTCAGTGACAAGTCGGGGATTTTTTTTTCAAAAAATAAAGCTTTATGAAATTCTATGTATATTTTCCTTATATCCTTCTACGCATGTGACATCATACACTGTAGTAGTCTTCTCATCCAGTAGTGACTGCACAGATACTTTAAACTTCATAACTTTTGAACGGATTGTCTGATTTTCCCAATACATACATTGCTGCATTCACTCAGTCGACATGTATGACATCTGTATGATAATGAAGGTGGTCGTGTACTTTAATGTTCGACTGGATCTTCCCGATATGGCCTTCGCGAGAGGAGGCCCCGCCAAGTAGCCTTCATGGAGGGCGTCTTTTTTTTTTTAATTCGTTTGTGTCATGGATATGTATTTGTGTAAACGAGTGTAACGTGTTCTGCCCACATGGGGCAGAAACCTTCGAGGGTTTTCGGAAAGGCATGGGCGCTCGAGGGCAAGAATAAAGTTCTGTTGCTGTTACTCAGAAAAAGTCTGGTGGTGATCTGTTTGGTGTTACTAATCATGATACGTGTGACCTGTTGATTAGCCACAATCTTTTTCTCGGGTCCATAACTGTTGTTTAATCACTACTCATTATGTAATGCAATACCGAGTTTATGTTATTATATATAGAGTAGACAAAAAAAAAACCAACAACCCAACAACAACAACAAACACCGAAACCTCATTAAATTAAGATGTGCGATTATGATTAAGCAATTTGAAAGCTCGACATGTCTTTTCTACGCGTATCGAAAGGGAACCTGATGCCATCACCTCACAACACTTTTGTAAACAAATTTTTCAGATTCTTAGAATAATTATGCGTTAGGCTGATTATTCAGAGACTGCAGCCTCTTTCCCATAATTCACTATTGCTAAGTTGCATACAAGACTACACAACTCTAATAGTGAACATTTGTGTACACTTCAGTATAGGAGCGTTTTGTGGTGACGACATCACCATCTCGTCGAACTTGACGAAGAATATTTGACTGCCACTAATGTCAACAATTTGTGAAAACTGTCAAATTATATGACTTTTTTATTCAACTTTCAAGTTTGACACTTCTATTTCCATTTTAATCAGCTTACTCAGTAACCTTTCACTGAAGTCTCAAGTCTTAAGTTTTCCCATCTTAAAATGCTATTAGGGTCTTGCAGTTGGAATTGTTTTGGAGACACTGGTTGAAATAATTCAAATATTTTGCAAGTTGTGGTAATATTACGTCGACATGGCCTGGAATAATCTCACTTCATTTGACTCATCGTTTCTTCTGGTGAGTGTATAAGATATTATTACGATGATTAATGTAGCATGTAAGTTATTTATTCGCATTATACTCTATACGGTGTTGCAGCTGAAAGGATAAAAAGCAGGGGCGGATCCAGGAATTCCGTAAATTCCGTAACAAAATTAAAGGAGGCGCGTAGGCCCCCTACCCCATTTTTTCCTTTTATTTCTTCTGGTTTAACAAAAAATAAAGGGGACGCCCTGTGCACCCCGCCTGAATCCGCTATTGGAAAGGGATCCATATAACATAACGTTTGATTCGAGTCTAACTGTAGGTTGGGCGGGCAAAAGTATTGTCAATGAAATCAGTAGAAGATATGTCTTGATGATATGATTATTTTGAATGCAAAAAGTCAGCAATTAGTTTACCAATTTCATTATTGTATTCATTTATTCATGCATTAATCTTATTTATTATTCATCTAAATATCCAGCATAAGCTTTTAAACAAATTTGATGTGTTTCATGTCCAAGGGAAAGGTTTATCTAAAAGCCGCACCATTATCATTATCCCTTTTCAATCCATATGTTGTTATTAAGCAGCAATATGATGTTCTTTTCTGCACAAAGTCGATTGCCTTTGCAGTTTTTAAATGCGTTCGTATATGGATAAGTGCATGTGTGTGTGTGTGTGTGTGTGTGTGTGTGTGTGTGTGTTTATGTATGTGTGTGTGTGTGGGGGGGGGAGGTAATGGATATCACTCTTTTTAAATCATGTTCGATTTACTGTGAGCCTGTCGTGTTCCATTTACAATGTTCAAATCTGAATGAGACATTGTGTGAGAATCCATGGCCAAAGTGCTAAAACACTGCAAACAGTTCCGAAATTGTATGGCAGGTAAATTGTCAGTTCCCGTTAAAAGCGTCGTATAATGCCCTTTTGGAATCAAACATCGCCGTCGCCTTCCTGTCACTATATGACACGACCAATTTCTGGGACAATACATCTCCCCCTCCTCCCCTGTCTAGCCCTCCCCCCTCCCCGTCACACGAGCACTTTTGGCGGGAGATGCAACATATAGCATATTTTTTCGTTGGTGGTGGTGGTGGTCGTCGTCGTAGTAATCCTTTCTGTCATATTAATGTGACAAACAAAAGACATGGCGAGGGAGCATGCATAAGTTATGCTGAGTCGAGGGGAAGGTGCATTCCAATGCCTTTTGTTAAACATTTCAGTACTTTAGCAATGATTGACAGATGAGGTCATCTCAAGAATATTGATATTGATTGGTTTGGAAGGAATTTTTTTTTTTTTTTTTGGGGGGGGGGGGCGTTCCCAAGTAATCTGAAGAAAAATAGAAGAAAAAATCGTTAAAAAAATATGGAATGTTTCTAGATATTCGTTTTACTGCAAAAGTGATGTTGAGGGTATCATAGATCAACACAAATCAACGTGCATTTGGATTTCAGGGCCCCTTTAAATATTTTGTTCTTACTGCATTTTGAGCACAGTCCGCAAGGTTGGTGAAAATCTGCTAATCCGTTTTTTTAGTTATTGGGAGATGAGCCTAGTTTATGTCGACCCTTTATGCATGGCCCTATTACCTTTGACCTTTGACGTCATGACCCTGAAATCATACTCTTATTTTCTTCATTAAAAACATACCATGCAAGTTGAGGGAAAATCCGATCCTCCGTTCTTCAGTTATTGGGAGATATTAAGCTTACTATAAAAATTATATCCTTTGTGACCACTAAATATTTGACCTTTGACCTCTTGACGCCAAAATTTAATTGTTTCATCTCATTACAAACACACCCTGCAAATTCTGAGAATTTCTATTATCCGTTCTCTAGTTATCTTGTTCAAAAACAGGCAGACAGACAAACAAACAAACATACGGAACCGAAAAATATTATAACCTACGCCCGCAGTAAGTTTCGTTGACGCGACCACTGCAGCACGTATGACTGAATTGACTCTGCTCTTACTTCAACCACATTTGCGTCATACTCAAAAACTAATCAGCCGAGTATACGATGACACTGTTTTGTTGTTGCCAGGAGCATACACAGAATGCTCTGACCACGGGCAGGGTTTGACATGTCATTTCGGGGAATTTTATAATCTCTTCATACATTATATAACAGAGCATTTCAAACCTCGCGGCCCGCCTTCCGGAAGGATCGCTTTGTTTCTTTCTCCCCGACCTCAGTCATCATGAATTTCAAAATGTTCTTTCGTCTCCTAGTTCGTATACCCACTGCATGCCGAATTGCTTGCACAGGTGAATGTGAAATGGTAATCCTTTTATGATAAAGTCACTCGATAATCCGCCTACAGTCCCCAAGTAAATCTATTTGTTTCATTACTTCTAGCATACAGACATAAAAATAAGGCAAAATGCACAAACAACATTCTAGCCACTGTTCTCAATATTTAAAGGGAAACACGCCAGGATTCTCGAGGAAGCTGTTGCATCGACCCACGGTACATTTACGCATCTGTCGTGTTACCAACGTCCTAATCATTTAATGTGGTATCTCGAAAGTGGTAGAAATAATGTTAATATCAGTTCGTCGCTTGAATTGGCCGTAAAAGTTCCTGGCTGGTTCCGCCTCGTAAAAACGGACTCTTCAAAGACGAAACTTGTTTGTCAGCAGAGTTATAGCTGCGGATACTTGCGTGTTAATACAATGTATGTGACCTCCTTTGATTGACAAGTAACTAACTTTACCTCGTCGATCTTCGGATTGAAGATGGCGATCATCATGCAAGTATCCCTTCATAATTCACGCTATCCAATAGCGCCCTCTTGAATTCCGAGTCGGTGTCGTCTTTAACGGATCTGTCGTTATTCTAGCACGAGAGCGATTCTTTAATGGAATACCCACACTGTGCACATATTCCATCATGTACGCGTCATCGTCTACGCACTACACATTGGTGTCCTGTTTCCCATCCCCCAGCACCCAGTTCAAAGGTCAAAGGTCACTTACCTTTGATTGCTGTCATAAGAGCGGTCGTATTATCATCATAATGATGTCCCATTCTATCCTTATGAATTACACGCCGACAAGAGGAATACTTGAAGACTGGATTGGAATGCAACGTAAAAAATAACATTTTGACTTGATTCAAACAAATTGAATAGTAATAAATAAATCGTTAATCTAAATCCTCATATTTGTTGAAGTTTGGCCTATATTATTGTGTGGACACTTTCAAACAAATAAAAAATAAGTAAATAATCATGGTAGTAATTCTGATTTTCAAAGCGACTTGAGTAAATATTCTTCCACATTTAAGCTAGTAATTATTATCATTAAATGTGACATCAACTTCCGTAGTACTCAAATTTGCACAAAAAATCCAGAAAACAACACGGAAAATCGATGCCAAGACATTACCCCCCCCCCCCCCAAAAAAAAAAAAAAAAATCATAATAATTCATTGCCCATTTTCATGTATACCATTAAACTAGTATACAATATCATATATTTATTTCAAGCTTTCTTCTTTATTATTACAACGCAGAGGAATGTTGATCAATTGTCATACCCATGTTTTGCATCACGAAGGAAGTAATACCATAATGATAATTGTCACCATAATAATACTAACAATAATAATACCAATACTAAAAATGGTGATGAATAGTAATAATATTTAATAATGATTATATTATGGTGCTTTATAATAATGGGCGGTTCTAAGCGCACTGGTGCTATCTATATGAGAAAAATAACAAGCACGATAACATATGCAAAACCCAAATGAAACAGTAACAAAATAAGAAAGAAAAACCAAATACATAAGTGATACAATAATGAATAACTTATCGTGTAAGCCTCAAAAGATTCAACTGATCAAAATATATTCCTTGAAATAAACTATGGAGCATTGCAGAATATTGTCAAAGTCAAATAACACGTAGAGATTTAGCAAAACATTTTGTCTACAAATGACATTATAGTATAAGGTAATCTGGACATTTATAAAGGTAGTTGTAAGAAAGCTTGCACGTAATAAACGAGACTCTCAAGCAGCTCTTGGGTACACCATCATTGGGCAAAGTTGAGACGCGGTTATTTGACGAAGATGAAAGCAGCAGTGTTTCTCATACTGTCTCGACGAGACTAATACTGTTCTCTCAAGTATACCGCTGCGTATTAACTTACGCCACAATCGGTCTAATGCTCTACCACGCCATTTTAGACTTTAGACTTGATACAATATCACCAGTCCTGAATACTGATTGTGAGAATCCGAGATTTAAAATAGAAGGAGCTGTAGGTTTGCGGTACTGTGGTGACCCAGAGAAGGTTCGAGATTTGCTGATGTGATCACACTGCAAATAGTCAAGAAACCACTTTTAATATTTTGACAGACTATTTGAGAATACGTTACCACGGATACATAGTCAATATAACTCGCTTTCTGTCTGTCCGTCTGTATGTCTCTGTCTGTGTTTATTCATCTCTATCTATTTATTTTCTTCCCAACATTACTGCCCACGTCATGAACCGCCAATAGTATAGCGCTGTGGCATGTACTATGAGCCGCACTGAGTTAGAAAAATGCATTCGTGCATAAACATTTTGATTTGACATGCAGTATTCTGAAAAGACATCATAAAATATGCAGTATGATCATATGCAAACTATCTGCCTACCCTATTTGTTGTTTTTCTTTCTTTTCATCCTGTTTAGAATATCCCTGTACATGCAGCAAGGAGCTACCTAAAGCCACCAAAAGCACCTGTATCGTCTTATGTCTTTTAAGTCAAGAACGTTGGAAGATAACACACATCTTAGATCTACCCATTTGGGTTTGTATAATCAAGGTACTGAATAACCTATACCACTTTAATGGTCAATGTCGAGTCTCAGAACAAACCTGTATTTTAGTAAACCGCGTGAGTACAGATGGTTTTATGGAAAAGAAAGCAACATGTCCGATCAAAAGCACGCAATCCATATCTTTATTACTTTCTTATGGCAGAAGTCTAAGTGCATGGTCGTTGTCTGTATGTTATTTCATAATATAATTCATATTGAATGTTTTTACGAATGCGAAGTAAATAAAGCATCGAACAAAATAAATGAAATCATAATAATATTCATCCATATTACCGTATAGCTATAGCTACAACTTGTGCAAGCTCAAATTGCAGGCTTTAATCGATGAAAACACGCCTGACTGACGAACACACACTGCAAAAAATGCGGTGTTAAAAGTGTAACACCAACCGGGTGTCAAACTGTGGGTGTTAAATTTGGTGTTAAATTGACACAATTTGACACCCTTCGGTGTTAATTTAACACCAACATTCTCTCATTCATTGGGTGTTAGATTCTCGGTGTTAAAATGACACCCAAGTGGTGTTATAGTTTTGTCATGAAAAGGGGGTTTTCACTAATAACACCCTATTGGTGTTAGTTGTCCACCAGAGAAAGGCACGTGTTCGCAGTCCGATGATCTCATTGGTTACACATGCCAAATGCCGAAATTTGTTGCTGTTGCGCGGAGTCGTCAACGTCTGTCATCGCGATAGTCAGGTTTTCGATGTCGTCTGGGGCTAAAAATGACATTGAATCTATGATGGTGACTTTGCTAAGTCTGTCAGCGGGGATAAGTATCTTTTAAGGTAATTATTTCCTGTACCAGTTATTTTCTATCATAAACGATGTGCATGATTTTCACGGATTTCATCGCATATTATAGACAACTTTGTCTTTGCACGCACGTAATACTATAGTATATACTATGTAGCGCAGCATACTAAGTACACATGTAGCCTATAGTGTTTGCCATATAGGCCATAACACCAACGCGCTGCAGCGGTGCATTGAGTCCGAATTTCGCCGAGGGTTCCTTTGTCCAATAATTATTGCATTTTAAAAATATCATCAAATTTTAAATATAAAAGGTTCCGTGGCATTTTGTATTGTTACTGATGTAGTTTTCTTACCTCTGAGGCTCTGGTGCGGATCTTTGTTAGCGCGCAAATCATTACCCGCTACTGACGTGCACGAAGACGCAGTTCGAACAATGTTTGTGTGTACATGTTCGTAGGTTTGTACATGTTCGTAGGTATACTGGTAGGCCCCTAGGCCTACTATATTTTTTGTAGGGCCTACTGTAACTGTTCTAGGTCCAAACTGTTAGGTTTAAATTAGTACTAGGTACTAGTACGTGGTAGCAAATATCGCTCTAAAAAGAGCGTAAATACCCGATTAAAGGGGCTGGGTGGGGGGTTCTCCCGACCCGATTTTTGTTTATCACAACAGGTTACGTGATGTTTTCAGTAGCTACAGTATACACGTAGGAACGTAGGGGCCTATATAGGACGCTAGTGTTTGCGCGTGGATCTTACGTTAGAATCTACTAACTAGTTTCTAATATGAGTACTACTATTTATGAGTTTGCTAACCGCTTACAAATTTACATTATATAAGAATATGCTTTTATAAAGTTGATGACGTCACATGCATGTAAAACCGGTATTTCCACCGAGTCCATGTTAAGACTCTAGACTCTAGATCTAATTGTAAGGTGCGAGTTCAAGGGTAGCGAGAAACAGAATCACAGCCCATATTAATAACTGGCAGTTGTTCTCTGTCTGAGAACTGATCCTAAATTTCACAAATGAGTCAAAATGGAATACATGTATCATCGCTTTTTTCATGATTCAGGTGAGGGAATATACGTCTACTTTGATGGTAGTATTTGTTGAAATAATCTCTTGAAAAAAAAAAATCCCTTCTGGAATATGCCTCTTCCCCATACTTATGTTATTGCCACACTTAATGATATTGGCAATAGTGCACTTGAGAATCTTGAAAATGACAGAATTGCAAAAAGACCTTTTATTATCTATCTAAAAAACCTTGAAAATGAGAGTAGATCAATTGCAAAATGGCATTTGATTTTTCCATTTCTCCTCAAATAATATTTGCATAAATGTGCACTGCATAAAGATGATGAATACCTGGAAGCAGGATATTATTGCCCCCCCCCCCCCCGGTGGCTAATTAAAACGAACTTGAAATTATGAGCATATCTCAAGTAGGTATATATAATAGAATCACCGACTGAATTAATCTGAAGCCACCTGAACAAAACCCTTTGTTTTCTGCAGTTCTGATCAAATTTTTCATGCACACAAGATAAATCTGTTTCATGCACTTGTATACAGTAAATACACTAGTGCAGTTATGTGGATGTTCAGTACTTTGAATCCCAAGCCAGTGCATCACACCTTGCGCACCAGTTTGACAGTTTGTGGACTTGTAGCCACTTGATAATTATGTATGTTCATGGTCCTTACACTTGCAGGTTGAACAGTACTTCTCACTCCTTCTCCCAGGCAACGATGCCAAGCTTTTTTGAGCAGTGGCCAGTTTTTGGTGGAAGGTCTTGTCAAGCTAGCAAGAGGAAAGCCTTCAGAAACCACAGTCAAGCTGTTGAGATTGCTGGGAGAACACATGCGGAAAACTGATGTGGATTCATGAGACTTGGAGCAATCATCAATAGTGTACCACCAGACCTGGTAGCAGTCAGGGTATGCACAATACTGTGGTGAATACCCCCCCCCCCCCCAGTACATTTTTGTTTTTTTGAAAATCTTTTTCTAAGTGCAGACTTTATATTTTATACAGAATCACGATTGTGATAAACTACGATTGTACACATTCATTTTACACATTGTAGGCAGGAGGTACCGATAACACCATAGATTATAGTATGTGGGACTAAGTTGCGATTGTTTAGCAAACCCTAACTTGTCACATGAATCAAAGGTGCGTACAATACCTGTTTCCGTAGCTGGTCAAGCTGAGAGGTATTCATACTTCTAAATTACCATAATTTATTGTTTTTGATGTGTATCCTGAATAATTAAGCTTGATTTATAGTCAGAATCCCGACTGTCCCGTTTGTAGTTCGCCGGTTCCCCTGTGAATTAGATGTGCAACCCGTTAGTTGTCTTGGTGATATTGAACGCGAACATAGGGGGCGTAGTATAACAAAGGGCTTAATTACGGGATTTTTAGCCAATGAGCGGGCAGGATCGCCGTATATATAGCCGGCGGGAAGCTTGATTCGTCACTTTTCGGGAAATTCACAGAACCGCAAGCACTCAGCACCACTTCTTAGTTACATCAATCGTCTTCAACCTCCATCCACTGTAAGTCTAACTTGCTTTCTTTTTATGCCTCATAGAGTAAATGTCATAATATGTCAGTGACTGATGTATAATGATATTAAATGTTGTTGATAATTAAGAATGATTGTTGGCAATGATGGTATAGAAGGAGTTCAATAGTAAAGTGACCAAAGTGTAACAACTTAGACAGATAGAAGATATAGACCAAGATGGAGATACTGTATTCAGTCGAATGCTTTATTGTCTCATGATTCAATTCATTTACTGTTTATATTAGATGAGACCAAGCAGAGACAACAGACGAGGGCAAAGAGAGGTGCAAATTTGGGATCCGGGGATTCCATGTTAGGGGAACATGGATAGATTTAGGATATTTTTGACTTTTGGACTCTCTCTCTGACTACGGATTTTTAATAACAGTTACAATACAATAATCTTTCAGAACATAACATGGCTCATCTTCAGTAGATGTGAATTTCAATACTTCTGAATTGGAATGCAGAAAAGAAACATTTTTGTGGTCTTAGTAAATCATCCATTTATTATGTAATACCAATTTACAGAAACTTTGCCATACATTAAGAACTTAGTTCGAAGTGGTAAAGCGTACCTCGATAGGAAACAAGTGATGTATAATTGAATCTACTGTACTGGTTAAGTTGGTATTCTTTGGCATGGTTACCATACAGTACATTGGTATAGACAGGTTATGAAGTATTAAAGTCCAGGTATTGTGGCAAGATTACTATGGAACAAATGTGTGTTATAGGAATCTATAGCAGAAGTCATGTGTTTACATGCAAGTATAGCATGTATGGATGCATTACAATGCATCTTCCCTCGATATAAGTTAACACTGTTCAGCAGTATTGATGCTTGGTGCGAGTACAGAGTATGTACACCTCCCCCCCTTACCACCCCCCCCCCTTTTCAACTCTGACTCTGAGTATTGTCAACCCATCTGGAGTGAAATCCTGCACAAGGATAACAGTTTTTGTGCTGAATAAGCACAGTTGAAAGATGATACATGGCGTTAGCAATACAGAGCCTGGTGTTTACTTGCCGAATAGGCATAACTTGTATTTTTCATCAACTTGTGAACGTGATCTTAGTATCATCCCTGCATCTAGGCTGGAGTCTGGCAAGCAAGAGGATCTGTACCAACCTGGGTTCCAGCCACCATGCTAGTTGGAGAATTTGGACCTTTATGCCTGCCGTTGTTCCCCCCCCCCCCCCCCCCCCCCGATAGAATGATTGATACACTTCACTTAGCATTAAGGAGAATGGTTCACTTTTATAGTGATGATTCACATTTTTATGTGAGGATTGTACTAGATGCCAATGTTGAAAATATAAATTCTCAGTTATTTATAAATGTTCATGAAAGTTATGGAACAGGTTGGAAAACACAGACAGTTGTTTTTATGAGAAGAATCTACCTGTCATAGTTGCCGGGAGATAGAATCTCGAGGCCAGTAGCTATAAGCGAACGTATGTAAATTGCTATGTCTTCTAAGTGGCACTGTGTGGCACCAAACCAGTGACCATGTTAGGGAATAGTAATTGGGGCGGAAAAGGCCATGAAAGCCCGCCGTAGGGTGCAGAGGAGTGGATTGGGAAAAAGAATGTTTTTATACTGAAGAATGGTTAATGTTTGATTGCTGGCATGAGGACATGGAGGACGTTTGGGGATCTGAGGTAGAGACACTGTCATATTAACTAGGTTGGAGGTTTGGAAGACCGAGAGAGTACATAAGGGGCCTGCTCGGAGCAAGGTTTATATGGTTGCGGATAAGAACGTAATGAAGGATGGAAAGAAAGACTGTTAAATGTCACAAATATAGAACCTAAGCATTTGTCTAAACGATAGGATAGCTACTGTTAAAATAAACTCTAATATTTATAATACACTGGTCACTGTATAAATAGGCAACGGAATTGTGTGTGTGGGTTCACTACATACAATGTTTTTAGTTTTACATGAAGATACTTAGTCCCATGGTAACCTTTCCAATTTTTACACAAAAATGTCTGCACTTAGCTTTTCTTTTCTATTTTGTTACAGTCAGTACAAACTACAAAGCCATAGAAGTACTAGCATGATATAGACTCTACATATCGCAGAACGGATGAATTTCTGTAGATTAGCTACATATAGAGTCTACCATACAATGTACAAAGTGTGCATGAGTTTGTTTGAATTGCATTTTACTATGGTTTCCGAAGACCAAATGCCTTGTAAATAGTTATGTAATAACAAGTGATCAAGGTTATTACATCTGAACCTAACGTTGTAAACTACAATTTCTTACTGTACTTGTACTTGTACATACCTGGTTGCCTGTGCGTCACGATTAGTGTCCAGTGAGTGTTGATGTGAAGTACCAGTACCCTGTAGTCGTATCGTAGTTTGAATTGTAGCCTGTAAGTTCTCCCTACAAACAGGTCAGTTGTAGTTTGAAGTCTAAGTACATGTAGGTAAAATTATCACAATAAGTCTGCTTGATGCGGACGCCTTTCATAACCCCGCTCGGAAGCAATTGAATGTTACCATGCTACTCGCGAGACTAAGTGTGGTGTTTGTGACAGTGTTAGTGTAGTGGAGTGGCAATGTGAGGCTGCCTGAAGCGTGGAACTTTGACACTGGCTGCATGTGTGGTGTGAGACCACGAGGTGCTTAGTGAATGTGGTTTGCAAATTGCGCGCGTGTGTTGATTAGGGACTGTTTGATGCGCAGTAGTGAATGTCAAGTGTATGTGCACACAACGTGACAGTTAGACACACACGCTGTCCTCTAAGATCAAGTTTCAACCAATCACATGCCTAGTGTCTGACATCATAACTATTCCTGCTCACAGCCGTACTAAGTTAGCCTTTCACTCCACTGTTAGGGTCGTTTGACACCAAGTCAACTGATCACGGAGGTCATGACTCCTAAAACCATGTGGTGGCAGCAAACCAAATCTTAGACAAAGGACACTCTCGCGTTACATTTTCTTTTTGGTGGCAGCGGTGGGATAAAATTAACTTTTTTTTTTTGTTAGAGGTAACAAAGGAATATTGCAGTGGGATGAAATTCAATTTTGGAGGCAAAGCAGGAATATTTTGGTAGGATTGGTTGAAACTGTTATAGGTAAAGAAAGAATGTTGGTGATATGATAAATGGTTTTGGATATTGGCAGTAGTAAGTAATAATTTGGCAGTTAGTAATGCATACATGTATGGTGTATATTTGCTAAATGCAGTAAATTGATGTTGGTTGTGAAAATTTGATGTGTTTAGAAACGACGGCAGTACATGCAGTAGTAATGTACAGTTGAAGAGTTGTTTTGGTAAATATTAACTGAGGAAGTGGTCGTGAAGTCTGATTTGACGGTTTGTACTAGTTTTCAGCAAGCAGTTAGAGTCTGTTTGGCTGGAGTATAGTGAAGTCATGTAATGCAGTCAAAAGAGAGTGCTGTAGTTACAGGACAGTCAGTGAATGTCATGTGCAGATTCAGTCCACTAAAGTTGTCTTTACCAGGCAAACAGTATTGTACAAGAAGTACTACATGCATTGTATTTCTAATTACTAGAAATGTCGCTATGGCGACTGATGCCTCCGCCATAATGCATGATTCTCCCAATAGGCGTATAGTACAATGTCTTCACAATGTGTGATCCATGACAGTTTCACATAACTGGCAAAATAATGAAATGACAGGTTTGTCAGAAATGTCTTGAACTGGGTTTGCTATAAAGAGTGCAGGTACACATATTTGGGGAATTGAGAATTTTTACTTGAATTCTGACAGACCTTTTTATAAGTTTATGCATTGATTAATTTCCAAGGTATGAAGAAAGAGTGTAATGACGGTACAAAATAGATTTTTTTTTTTATTTTATTTTATTTTATTTATTTATTTATTTTTTTTTTTTTTTGGGGGGGGGGCATTGAAACCTGGCCTTTGACCCTTAACCTTTGACCTTTGACCTTCTGGCTGGAAATTTCCCAGAGAATCTCCATTAGGTAATGCATGTATTAAGTTTTGAAACTAATAATGCAAGCATTGCATATACTAGTATATGAGGGAAATAGTAAAATTTTGAGAGTTGACCTTGACCTTTGACCCCTGACTATTGACCCATGACCCCTAAATTCCCTAGATAATCCCTGCCAATCAGTACATGCGTGTGTACCAAGTTCCACGAAGATACATTGAACCATTTGCGAGAAAAGTGATATTGCAACATTTTCACCTAACCTTTGACCTTTTGACCTTTGACCTTACGACATGAAACTCTCTCTGGAGAATCTTTACGCAGCAGTACATGTTCACACCAAGTTTCAAGAAAATACCTTCGGGCATTGCATAGATATGGCGGAAATTGCAACATGTGTAGCATTTGACCTTGACCTTTTGACCTTTGACCTCTTGCCAATGTCACTAAAATCTACTCAACTAATTGTCCCATCATACATCATCCTTGGACCAAGTTTCGTGAAAGCTAGTTCATCCAGTTTTGAGTTATCACGTAAACAGATAAATTTTAGGATTTGACCTTGATCTTTGACCTTTGACCTCTGTCCGATTTCCCTGAAAAACTAATCAAGTAATTGTCATATCATACATCATCCTCCTACAAAGTTTGGTGAAATTTGCTCCATCCAGTCTTGAGTTATCGCGTAAACGGATACAATTTCATGATTTGACCTTGACCTTTGACCTTTGACCTTCAGCCGATTTCACCCAAAATCTAATCAAATAATTGCCCCATCATACTTCATACTTGGATCAAGTTTGGTAAAATTCCAATTGATATTACTCAAGTTATCGCGTAAACGAAAGCGGACGGACGGACGGACGTACGGACGTACGGACGTACGGACAACCCGAAAACATAATGCCTCCGGCACCACTTCGTGGCGGAGGCATAATAAAGCTAGTTGAACAGTACAGTAGATATATCTTAGAAAGGAGATCTACTCCTTTTTACATTGTAAGAGGTACGCTTACCAAATAAATTTGAAACAAAGTTAAGATGCAAAACAGATAATTGAAAGAGAGAGTTATAAATTTCTTAAATCAGGTCAAAATGGACCTGGATAGTCAAAGTGCCGCGGCAGGTGCACTGTTAAATCTGGGAGCGGGTGGTGACCGCCAAGATGATAGTCAAAAACAGTGGCCAGTCGACTCGGCTGATCCAGAAGTTGCTGCAAATGCTGCTGACTTCGGTGATGCAATCCCAGATGAACGACGACAGGTGTACACGTCACAAGGGTTTCGTGCTAACTCCCAATACGTCGGCAGTCATGAGGCAACAGAAGTGATGAGTCAGCGTTCACCGTGTGCACCAACCCGCAAGGATGTACTACCGGAAAAATTCGGAGGCAGGACGCCGTGGCTGGATTACCGGCGCCACTTTGAAGTTTGTATGCAGCTCAACAGATGGAGTGATGTGGAAGCTGGACAGTATCTCGCCACCAGATTGCAAGGCTCTGCACTTAAAGTGCTCTGCAACTTCCCAGCAGGAATGCCAATTACATACAGTAGACTTGCCTCTCATCTTGAAAGACGATTTGGACCCGGTGAGAATGCCGAGAACTTTTTGGTAGAACTCCGCATGAGGCGTCGTCATAAGGATGAATCTCTACAGGAATTAGGCCAGGCCATCCGGGATCTCACAAGTCTTGCGTATCCAGAGCTCGAGAGTAATGCGCGAGAGAGACTTGCCAGAGGACATTTTTCTGAGGCCATAGAGGAGCAAGAAATTCGCGCTGGAATCTTTCGTGCTCACGCCACTACACTGGACGATGCCATTCAAGCAGCACTTGCGACTGAATCGTTCATGAAGTCCGAAAAGGCGAGGGATCGATACAAGCCACCCCGTCAGATCAGGGGGGTGTTTCATCAACGTTTGTCGGCGCTGACAACTTGAATCACCATAGTAACAGTCGGTGACCAGAGCATCTCAGCCAATCAAAACCAAGGATTTTGCTGAAATTGGTCAGCGCCGACAGTTGTCGGCACTGACAAGCGTTGATGAAACACCCCCTGAGCTGTGAACGGTAGTGTTGAACCAGCACCTGTGGATGAGAAAACAAGAAAGGAGATGCAAGAATTAAAGACAAGTCTTCAGCAACTCACAGCTACGATTGAGAAACTGGCAGTGACGACTAAATTTGACAAATCCAAGCTCGTGTGCTTCCAGTGTCGTGAACAAGGTCACATGAGCAGGGAGTGCCCAAATCGAGGCAAAACACAGGGAAACGACTCCAGGCCATCCCCATGGGCCATGGGACGGCCACACTCACAACAGGGCCCACGGATGTAAAGTTGAATGAAACACAATCTACCATTTCATCTACTATTGTATGTACAGTGAATGAAGCAAGCAATGGTATGTTTGTTAATGTCAAAGTTGAAGGAGAAGGAGTCAATTTCCTGATCGATACTGGGGCTATGATCACAATTATTAGTAACAGAGTACATGACAGCATCAAAACAGACAGTAAACAGGGAATGCAGCACTGTCACATCAAACTTCAGCAGGCTAATGGTGCAGAAATCACAGTGTATGGAACAACCACCATGCAAATGCAAATTGGGCAGACTTGTCTAGATGTTCAAGTTGTAGTAGCTGACATTAGTAATGAAGGCATTTTAGGTATGGATGTGCTAACACAGACAGAGTGTCTGATTGACTGCAGTAGATGTGAACTGAGATGTAACCGTGACATTATACCATGTATCAGCTCAGGTGATGGCATGTTTCACACAAGACAGATCAATACAGCTGATGGTGAAATGGTCCCCGAGTTTCTACATGACCTACTGGAGAGATCACAAGCCAACATAAAGACATCGGATTACCCACAACTGAATAAGTTGTTGTCTGTCTACCAAGATGTGTTTAGCAAGGGTGATCATGACCTGGGTAGAACTGACAGAATTGCACACTCCATACACACTACATGTGAAGCACCAATACGACAACGCCCAAGACGACCCCCAATGGGACAGAGAGAGGAGATTGAGAGACAAGTTCAAGACATGCTCGACAGAGGCATTATAACACCCTCTTCTAGTCCATGGTCCTCACCAGTAGTCTTAGTAGGGAAGAAAGACGGAACCAAGAGGTTTTGTGTCGACTACAGAGAGCTGAATAAGCGCACAGTAAAAGACTCATTTCCTCTTCCAAGAATAGATGAATCCATAGATTACTTAGCTGGTGCGAAATACTTCTGTACATTAGATCTGGCTGCTGGATATTGGCAGGTTCCCCTCGATGATGATGCCAAACTCAAGTCTGCCTTTGTGGTGCCGGGTGGATTATTTCAATTTCAAGTAATGCCCTTCGGACTGTGTAATGCCCCTTCAACATTTGAGAGACTGATGGAAACTGTGTTTGCTGGACTGCAATGGAAAATCCTCTTAGTCTATCTCGATGATGTGATCGTCTTTGGATCCACAGTTGATGAAGTAGTGGAGAGACTTGAAGTCGTCTTCACAAGACTGCGTGACGCGAAACTGAAGCTCAAACCCAAGAAGTGTCATCTTTTCCAGATAGAGGTGCTGTATCTGGGACATGTTGTGTCAGAAAAGGGAGTCAGTACTGACCCTGCCAAGATAGAAGCTGTTGTTGCCTGGCCGACACCGACCAACCCCACTGATGTTCGGAGTTTCCTCGGCTTAGCTTCATATTATCGCCGGTTCATCTACCAGTTTTCTGATGTCGCCAAACCACTTACAGAACTGACACAGAAAGATCATCCATTTGTTTGGACAGAGCAATGTGAGACTGCATTCAAGGTGTTAAAACACAAACTGACGACAGCACCAATCCTTGCTTATCCAAGAATGGGAGTTGGATTCATACTCGACACAGACGCCAGCAAATATGCAATTGGAGCAGTCTTGTCTCAGGATAATGATGGCCGAGAAGAAGTCATTGCATATGCTAGTCGAACATTAAGTCGTGCGGAACAGAACTACTGCGTCACACGAAGAGAGCTGTTGGCCATAGTTGCTTTCTTGAAACATTTCAGACCCTATTTGTATGGTCAAGATGTCATGGTACGCACAGACCATGGAGCGCTCCGATGGTTACTGAACTTCAAGAACCCAGAAGGACAACTAGCCAGATGGTTAGAAGTTGTTAGCCAGTACAGACTCACCTTAGTGCATCGAGCAGGACGAGCTCACCAGAACGCTGATGGCTTATCACGGCGCCCCTGCCAGCAGTGCGGTCGACTAGAAGACCTGTGTAGTAATAAGCAGTAGAAAGTGTGGTTAGATTAATGTTGACATATTGATGTAAATAATGCATTGTGTTATTTGTTTATAGGAGCACTGATACTGATGTCTTATCTACATGAGTGACAAGTATGGATGTGGAGGCAGAATTGACTGTAGGAATTCAAGCAATCAGTTTGAATCCCGTGATTACAAATGCTGACATCAGGCAAGCACAGTTACGAGATCCTGATATCAAGCACATACGTCGATGGAAAGAGGAGAATGCAAACAGGCCTGAATGGAAGGATGTGTCAAGTCTGTCTGCAGCTGTTAAAACATACTGGATCAACTGGAAACTACTGGAAGTGAAGGCTGAAGTCCTAACAAGGAAGTGGGAATCTGACGACGGCAGAGAAACAAGTTGGAAAGTAGTCCTTCCTCGTTCAATGCGTGAAAGAGTCCTCACACAACTACACCACTCTACGACGGCATGTCATCTTGGAACGAATAAGCTTTTGCACAAAGTACAGCAGCGCTATTATTGGGTCGGATTGCCTGCTGATGTGAGGTCAACAGTTAGACAATGTGTGGTTTGTGCAAGACTAAAGAACCCCCCAAAGCGACAAAGAGCTCCTCTTCAGCAGTACCGAGTCGGTGCCCCGCTAGAGAGAGTGGCAATGGATGTACTGGGACCACTGCCGGAAACAGACCGTGGCAATAAATATGTGTTGGTGGTTGGTGACTATTTTACCAAATGGGTAGAAGCATATCCCCTCCCTGACCAAGAAGCTACTACTGTAGCCAGAGTCCTGGTTGAAGAGTTCATATGCAGATTTGGTGTACCTAAGGAGTTACATAGTGACCAGGGCCGTAACTTTGAATCAAATGTGATGGCTGAAGTGTGCAAATTGCTCAATATCAAGAACACTAGAACCTGTCCTTTTCATCCCCGAGGTGATGGATTTGTGGAACGATTTAACCGTACCTTGGTGAGTATGATTGCCTCCAGCCTGGATCCTGAACGAAACCAGCAAGACTGGGATGAAAGGATCCCTTATGCGATGTTAGCCTACCGGTCAGCAGTACAAGAGTCTACTGGCGAGAGGTGACATTGCCAGTCGATCTGATGTTCTCCACCCCTGCATCTGAAACAGAAGAAAGAGAGAAATCAGATTATGCACAAAACCTAAGACACACACTGCAGGACGTGCATGAGGTAGCAAGGAAAAAGATGAAATCTTCAGCACAACGACAAGCTAAGCTGTATGACAGAAATACAAAACTGAGAAGTTTTAGCAAGGGAGACTGGGTCTGGTTAAGTGGCATTCAAAGAAAGAGGGGAGTGTGCCCAAAACTCATGTACAAATGGTCAGGCCCGTACCTTGTAACTACTAAGCTATCTGACGTTATCTACAGGATCCAAGAGTCAAGTAGAAGTAAACCTAAAGTGGTACACTTAGACAGGTTGAAGGAGTATACAGGTCCCCCAATGAGAAATTGGCTTCAACAAACAGTTAGGAGAAATCCAAGACGAGTAAGAACCATGCCGAAACGGTATGATGATATGTGCACCTAACTATCCTTTCTTCTATTTCCTCCTTTCTAATCCTTGTCTATGCATACAGATGTTCTCATGCCGGATTTGTCACAAAAAGCAGGACACTTATGAAGATCTGAAGACGCATATGGCGCGAGAACACCAGTCTACTTTGACTTTGTCGTGTCGAGCCTGCGACTATGAGACTGATCAACGTAGCCGCTTAAACCGCCATTATGCCCGACAGCATCCTCATCGGCGCAGTGAATCTGAATATGTGCGCTTCACGCCAGCATCGAGACGCTATGTGCTGAGGGAGGAGCAGAGAGCAAGACGCCTTAGAGCACGAGAGATCTCGCAGCAGATTGGCAGGGATAGGAAGGAGAGGCAGGAGAAGGAGAAGCTGGAGAAAGACAAACAGGAGAAAGAGAAGCTGGAGAAGGAGAAGCAGGAGAAGGAAAGACAGAAGGAGAAGGAGAAGCAGGAGAAAGACAAGCGAGAGAAGGAGAAGCTGGAGAAAGACAGGCGAGAGAAGGAGAAGCTGGAGAAGGAGAGACGGGAAAGAGAGGAGGACGAAGAGAAGCCAAGAGAGGAGGACGCCATGAGCCTGGGAGAGCCGCAGACTGAGTTAGAGAGTGAATCTGATGACAGCGGAAGCGAAAGTGAAGGAAGCGCAAGCGAGGAAGGAAGTGCCAGCGAGACAGAAGAGAACGTGCACCCTCCCACGACACGGCAAATCGAAATTACACAATCCGAGGAGCCACAGGAAATGAGTGTCACCTGTTTTCTTACACAACCAACTATCGGCACAACAAGGCTTACCTGTGTGACTGTTGAGACCGAAACATTTATCACAATTGGGGACAAGACCTTCCTCCAGGAGAGGAAAACCTCCAAGTTCTACCCGAACGCCGAGGTGGAGGAGTAGCACACCCATCTGTGAAGGAAACAGAGCAAGGCAGCTATGTACATTTCATGTGTATTATAATTATCTTGTGTAAGATGGACTGCCCTGGTAGCTTACAGAACTCTGTATAACCTTTGTATTATATGTGTTTAAGTATGTAAACAGACGATATGTGGTAAATATTAAGTGAATTTAATCAGCAGTCGCTGGGACAGCGACTTGGAGAGGGGAGGGCAGTGTGGTGAATACCCCCCCCCCCCCCAGTACATTTTTGTTTTTTTGAAAATCTTTTTCTAAGTGCAGACTTTATATTTTATACAGAATCACGATCGTGATAAACTACGATTGTACACATTCATTTTACACATTGTAGGCAGGAGGTACCGATAACACCATAGATTATAGTATGTGGGACTAAGTTGCGATTGTTTAGCAAACCCTAACTTGTCACATGAATCAAAGGTGCGTACAATACCTGTTTCCGTAGCTGGTCAAGCTGAGAGGTATTCATACTTCTAAATTACCATAATTTATTGTTTTTGATGTGTATCCTGAATAATTAAGCTTGATTTATAGTCAGAATCCCGACTGTCCCGTTTGTAGTTCGCGGGTTCCCCTGTGAATTAGATGTGCAACCCGTTAGTTGTCTTGGTGATATTGAACGCGAACATAGGGGGCGTAGTATAACAAAGGGCTTAATTACGGGATTTTTAGCCAATGAGCGGGCAGGATCGCCGTATATATAGCCGGCGGGAAGCTTGATTCGTCACTTTTCGGGAAATTCACAGAACCGCAAGCACTCAGCACCACTTCTTAGTTACATCAATCGTCTTCAACCTCCATCCACTGTAAGTCTAACTTGCTTTCTTTTTATGCCTCATAGAGTAAATGTCATAATATGTCAGTGACTGATGTATAATGATATCAAATGTTGTTGATAATTAAGAATGATTGTTGGCAATGATGGTATAGAAGGAGTTCAATAGTAAAGTGACCAAAGTGTAACAACTTAGACAGATAGAAGATATAGACCAAGATGGAGATACTGTATTCAGTCGAATGCTTTATTGTCTCATGATTCAATTCATTTACTGTTTATATTAGATGAGACCAAGCAGAGACAACAGACGAGGGCAAAGAGAGGTGCAAATTTGGGATCCGGGGATTCCATGTTAGGGGAACATGGATAGATTTAGGATATTTTTGACTTTTGGACTCTCTCTCTGACTACGGATTTTTAATAACAGTTACAATATAATAATCTTTCAGAACATAACATGGCTCATCTTCAGTAGATGTGAATTTCAATACTTCTGAATTGGAATGCAGAAAAGAAACATTTTTGTGGTCTTAGTAAATCATCCATTTATTATGTAATACCAATTTACAGAAACTTTGCCATACATTAAGAACTTAGTTCGAAGTGGTAAAGCGTACCTCGATAGGAAACAAGTGATGTATAATTGAATCTACTGTACTGGTTAAGTTGGTATTCTTTGGCATGGTTACCATACAGTACATTGGTATAGACAGGTTATGAAGTATTAAAGTCCAGGTATTGTGGCAAGATTACTATGGAACAAATGTGTGTTATAGGAATCTATAGCAGAAGTCAGTATGTTATAAAGGCATAAATAGGAATTGTATAAGGATGTGTTTACATGCAAGTATAGCATGTATGGATGCATTACAATGCATCTTCCCTCGATATAAGTTAACACTGTTCAGCAGTATTGATGCTTGGTGCGAGTACAGAGTATGTACACCTCCCCCCCTTACCACCCCCCCCCCCCTTTTCAACTCTGACTCTGAGTATTGTCAACCCATCTGGAGTGAAATCCTGCACAAGGATAACAGTTTTTGTGCTGAATAAGCACAGTTGAAAGATGATACATGGCGTTAGCAATACAGAGCCTGGTGTTTACTTGCCGAATAGGCATAACTTGTATTTTTCATCAACTTGTGAACGTGATCTTAGTATCATCCCTGCATCTAGGCTGGAGTCTGGCAAGCAAGAGGATCTGTACCAACCTGGGTTCCAGCCACCATGCTAGTTGGAGAATTTGGACCTTTATGCCTGCCGTTGTTCCCCCCCCCCCCCCGATAGAATGATTGATACACTTCACTTAGCATTAAGGAGAATGGTTCACTTTTATAGTGATGATTCACATTTTTATGTGAGGATTGTACTAGATGCCAATGTTGAAAATATAAATTCTCAGTTATTTATAAATGTTCATGAAAGTTATGGAACAGGTTGGAAAACACAGACAGTTGTTTTTATGAGAAGAATCTACCTGTCATAGTTGCCGGGAGATAGAATCTCGAGGCCAGTAGCTATAAGCGAACGTATGTAAATTGCTATGTCTTCTAAGTGGCACTGTGTGGCACCAAACCAGTGACCATGTTAGGGAATAGTAATTGGGGCGGAAAAGGCCATGAAAGCCCGCCGTAGGGTGCAGAGGAGTGGATTGGGAAAAAGAATGTTTTTATACTGAAGAATGGTTAATGTTTGATTGCTGGCATGAGGACATGGAGGACGTTTGGGGATCTGAGGTAGAGACACTGTCATATTAACTAGGTTGGAGGTTTGGAAGACCGAGAGAGTACATAAGGGGCCTGCTCGGAGCAGGTTATGGTTGCGGATAAGAACGTAATGAAGGATGGAAAGAAAGACTGTTAAATGTCACAAATACAGAACCTAAGCATTTGTCTAAACGATAGGATAGCTACTGTTAAAATAAACTCTAATATTTATAATACACTGGTCACTGTATAAATAGGCAACGGAATTGTGTGTGTGGGTTCACTACATACAATGTTTTTAGTTTTACATGAAGATACTTAGTCCCATGGTAACCTTTCCAATTTTTACACAAAAATGTCTGCACTTAGCTTTTCTTTTCTATTTTGTTACAGTCAGTACAAACTACAAAGCCATAGAAGTACTAGCATGATATAGACTCTACATATCGCAGAACGGATGAATTTCTGTAGATTAGGCTACATATAGAGTCTACCATACAATGTACAAAGTGTGAATGAGTTTGTTTGAATTGCATTTTACTATGGTTTCCGAAGACCAAATGCCTTGTAAATAGTTATGTAATAACAAGTGATCAAGGTTATTACATCTGAACCTAACGTTGTAAACTACAATTTCTTACTGTACTTAGTACTTGTACATACCTGGTTGCCTGTGCGTCACGATTAGTGTCCAGTGAGTGTTGATGTGAAGTACCAGTACCCTGTAGTCGTATCGTAGTTTGAATTGTAGCCTGTAAGTTCTCCCTACAAACAGGTCAGTTGTAGTTTGAAGTCTAAGTACATGTAGGTAAAATTATCACAATAAGTCTGCTTGATGCGGACGCCTTTCATAACCCCGCTCGGAAGCAATTGAATGTTACCATGCTACTCGCGAGACTAAGTGTGGTGTTTGTGACAGTGTTAGTGTAGTGGAGTGGCAATGTGAGGCTGCCTGAAGCGTGGAACTTTGACACTGGCTGCATGTGTGGTGTGAGACCACGAGGTGCTTAGTGAATGTGGTTTGCATATTGCGCGCGTGTGTTGATTAGGGACTGTTTGATGCGCAGTAGTGAATGTCAAGTGTATGTGCACACAACGTGACAGTTAGACACACACGCTGATCAAGATCAAGTTTCAACCAATCACATGCCTAGTGTCTGACATCATAACTATTCCTGCTCACAGCCGTACTAAGTTAGCCTTTCACTCCACTGTTAGGGTCGTTTGACACCAAGTCAACTGATCACGGAGGTCATGACTCCTAAAACCATGTGGTGGCAGCAAACCAAATCTTAGACAAAGGACACTCTCGCGTTACAATACTATAGGTTTT
This sequence comes from Diadema setosum, assembly GCA_033980235.1. NCBI lineage: Eukaryota > Metazoa > Echinodermata > Echinoidea > Diadematoida > Diadematidae > Diadema > Diadema setosum. Next base: position 22,580,818 of record CM067074.1, read on the forward strand.
GAAAGCCCCTTTTTTATGTTCTAGATGTCTATCCATCCAATATCGTTTGTTGTGTATCATGCCGCAAGTTGAAAACAATCATCTGTGAATGAAACTTGGTAAGGCTATGTAAATCCAGGGGGCGTTCCACAAAACTTGTCATTGGTGACAACTGTTCCAAAGTAGCTGAAATCTTTGCATCTGACAATACATTTTATCAAACGTTTCCCTGGAGTCGATAAAGGTCATGAGGTCAATAATCAAGGGTCAGGAGCCCTTCATTATGAAAAAAAAAAATGCAGGAAATATCTTGTGACTTTGATTTTTCAAAGGCAGATGAATGGATTTCACCAAACGCAATTGTAATATAGAAGTTCACAGTCACAAATCAATATGTAATGTAATTTTGTTATTTTGGAGATGCTGATGAAATAAAAAAGAGTTTTTTTTTTCTTTTTTTTTAAAGAAGTCACACAACAACCCATGGGTTCATCCTACATGAAGGATCATATGTTTTACTTAATGCTCCCTGATTATGCAGTGCAATTCACTGATAATTTCTGTTGATACCTGGATACTTTGTTAATGAGTCGTAGAATATTATTGTATGCATTTCTTACAACACAGCATAGAATGTAAGTAACCTGCAAATCCTTCTTGTACTCTATCTGCTTCCACCTGTGAACCAGGGCGCAAGGATTGTGCAAGATTGCTGTGGCTTTGGCTATAGACTACCTTATCCGATTTCAAAAGGTAAGTCTACATGACTATACGGTTTGTTCAAATATGATGCGACAAACCCCCTGACATTTTTAGTGTTCAGTTATGGTGCGCCGAACCACGCCACTTTCATTATGTTAATGAATGCACATGACTCAAAAAAAAAAATAAGATAAAGATAAACTCATGACATTGTATCTTCACTTACTTTTGAGCTTGATTGCACCATAACTTCTTGCCACTGTGTGGCAAAATATATTCCTCTTGCCTCAGTGTTTTTGTTTTGTTTTGTTGCATTTTGATCTGTTTATTTGTTTGTTTTTTACCATCTCATATCGCATTGATTTGTGCACTAAAATGTTGCCGGAGTTTGACTCATCATATCTGAACAAGCCTTTATGAGTCATTCTGGACAGGCAATTAGAACTCACAGTACTTTGGTATTCTGAAAATGAAATTGATTTTTACGAGTTTAATTGATTTTGCATTTTCTACTTTCTATGATCTGTTTTTGTATTAGAAAAGAAATTAGAGGTCAAGGGAAATTTTCTGTTTTTTTTGTGTTGTTGGACTATGTAATTTATTAAGATCACTTGCTTTTCAATGTTTCACAGGTTAACTTTTTTTTTTGGATGTTGTGAATATTTTTGCGCACTTGCCTTTGTCAGGGTTATGTCCTGATGTCGACGAGAACTTTACTCGTGAATGCTTCAAAGTCGATCCTTGAACTTTAAAGATTGTCTTCCCCATATGAAGGCTGAAATATTGAAGTTGCTTTTTGATCAGTCACGAATAAGAGAAAAGTGATAAATTTCAAAGCTTCTTTAAGAAAAAATAGGTATAAGTGAGTTTTAATTGTGAAATTATAGTGATCTTTAAGTAAAATGGAATAAGATCCATTTATTATCCTCTGCCAAGAAGTGGTGCCTGAATTGTTATGGTTTTGAGTAGTCCATCCCTCCGTGTGTGTGATAGCTTGAAATCTGTTAAAATAATCATAAATGTGAATAAAATGTGTTAAGCCTATGTATGACTGAGTCTATCAAATTGCATTATGGAATCGAAATAAAGGTCACAGTCAAATTTGTCAAGTTTTTATTTGTAATACATGTAGATTCATACAATGTCTGTTTGTTTTTCATTGTTTCCTTACATTTTCAGCCTGATGCTAGTTTTGATCACCACTTGAAGAGGGAAAGCAGAAGAAGATGCAGCTCTTGATGCAGCTTGCTTGCTTGAAGATCAGAAGATGCAGCTTGCTTGACAGAGGACGTCAGAAGGATAACATACATGTGTACCAATATTACTTCATTGTTGACCACTTGGTACTACCCTGCCCTGGTGATATCATTCAGAGTGCCTTCGACACATTGTTCAAAGCACATTAAATATGTGTTTTGTCTACGGTATGCAAAACCTCTCATCAACCTTTGGACATTTGGAATTACCCCGAGTTCGTGAACCGAGATCTAAACTTTCAAATAGATAATGAAGTGATGCATTCTTTAGGAGTTCCCACTGAAACTGCTTTTTTTTTTTCACTGTTTGCCATACGAACATGGACTGAGTGATGGACAAACAATATACATTGCGCCCAGGGGGCCTGTGTACGGACATAATTTGATTCGTTCAATGGTTTTAGAAGACACTTGAAGAATCATCATTGTGACAATGAAACTGTGAAGATACTCCAAGTCCAGTTCTATGGAGGAACCGAGATAGAGACTGATGATACAAGTTGTATACAGTTGATGAAGCAGTACTCTCCATTAGTCGATGACAGTTTTTGATGAGGAGGTGATTACCTTTAGTCCAGAGGACATTGAACAACGACCTTGTAATTTTTACATGTCCTAGTTTACATGTGTCAGTATGGAGTAATGCATTACCATGGTAACATCAAATTTTCATAAAGATAACAAATACAGAATGTGGATCAAGCTACTCAGTTTTAAATCAATTCTGTTGAAATTCGATTGTCCAGAAATCTGTTGCCATGGCAATTGCAGTTTTTAAACAAATCATACAAAATTGTGTGGATCACGCTGCTCTCTTAGTTTCTTTTTTTTTTTAGCATTTAAATTTGAATTTGATACATATGGTCACTATGATAACATGTTATTGTGCAAGACACTTTTTGTGGGGGTCATAAATCCGTTTCCATGGCAAGAGCATCTTCATACAAATCATCCACGATGTGGATTCAGCTAACTTCCTCAGATTTTGAGCATTTGACTTTAAATTTGGCACATGTGACCACTGTATTATGTACCTGTGCAAATATTATTTTTCGTCATTGTCAAATAGTATGTTGTCAAGTTAATGGTATTTTGTAATGAGAATCGTATAAACTACAAGTGGATTGAGCTTACTCTCTCAATTTTTAGCAATAACCTTGAGATATGACACCTATTGTGACAAGATAAATTCTAGATGTGCAAAACACTTTTCTCGTCAATGTTAAACAATGCGTTGCCATGCTAACTTATTTTTTTTTAATACAAAGCAATCGAAGATATTGTGATTGACTCATAACTCCCTCATGTTTTAGGCATTTTGACTTGAAATTTGGCACGTGACCACTGTAGTGCGCTAATGTGCAAATGTCATCTTTTGTATCGGTCAAAGAAAGTGTTATCATGGCAGTGACATTTTCAAATTAAAAACTTACACAACAGTTGATTATGCAATCTCCCTCAGTTTCTGAGCATCTGGCCTGAAATATTGAACAGAGTGCTAATGTAATGGCAACCATCTTTTAAAATGAAAATCAAACAAAAAATACTGTGAATTGGGTGAGCTCCCTCAGTTTTCTAGCATTTGACTTGAGGTTTCGCGCATGTAACCAGTGTATGAGTCGCACACTGATCTCACTGTTGAGTAATCTTGCTATGGTAACAATTTTTGTTACATTGTACTTTTTTTCTCAACAAAAGGCATACAAGAATATCATGAATTGAGCTAACTCTCTAAGTTTTAGGTGGGGGTATCAATTACATCCAGTTCGAGTTGAAAATATTGGCCCAAGAAGGCCTTATGTATGTCATTTGAATATTTAGATGATCCGAATTTCACATGCTTGTATCATCACTTGCAATAGCGTTGATCAAAAGAAAGAGTATAATTTTTTTTTTATGTTAACATTTTACAACCAGACTGGATGACCTATGTTGAATATTTGAATTATACAGCTGAGTAGGCAATTCAATTTGAACATTTGAATGATAGAGCCAAGAAGATATGATACTAGTATCAATTTCATTTGAAAATTCAACTTGATAGTGCCAAGAAGGCCAAAGGAATTCAGAGTGAGTATTTAAATTTGATATTTTAGCCTACAATAGCCATAATGTATCTCATTTGCATAGATAATCAAAGAACCAACTGACAGAGTCAAAGGTATTCCATTTTGATACTTATATTATAGAGATGAGGCTTTCATTACATGTAATAGAATTATTGTGTTTTGTTGTGACAGACAGAATTTATTAAATATTTTGATCAACCTTGTAGCACGTGACTGTCTTTCACCTACTTACATTACTGTGTTATTTTGTGCGATTGAATGTGGAGAGTGTGAAATGATGTCGAGGTATCGACACTTCAAATTGTTAATAAGTTGGCATCACTTGGAATTTATTTCTCACTCTGAAGCGTTGAATCAACACTTCTGTGGTGTCAAATAAACACCAAATAATGCAAACCTATAACACTTTGAAGTGTTAGAATAACACCGTGACAGGTGTTGGGGTATAGATTCTAACAACAAATAGTGTTGAAGTTACACCGTCACTGGTGTTAAACAGCGTCAAAAGAACACCAAAGTGGTGTCAACTTATCAATAATCTAAGCGACACCAAAGCTGGTGTTGGTATATTTTAACACCACGGGTGTTGAACTTACACCATAACTGGTGTTGGGATGTCAAATGAACACCATTATGGTGTCAACTTCTTAACACTCTCTTAAGTGTTGAAAAAACACCGAGGCTGGTGTTGGTATATTTCTACACCCTTTAACACCCATGGGTGTTGGATATTTTAACACCAGAGACGGTGTTACTTCAACACCAGATGGTGTGGTCCTTTATTGAAGTTCGGCCGGTGTTAGATTCAACACCAGTGGTGTTAAATCTAACACCACTGTTTTTGCAGTGCAGCCCAACTCTAAAGACATAATCAGTTTCAAAATTCCTTTACTTCTTTCTCTTCCCTTTTAATCAATGCTGACGACGAGCAGCAGTTGAGAGGTACTTTATCGTCACGATTTAAAGAAAGTGGCTAATGGATTGCCTTGACGCTCTTCACAAATTGACAGGCATATTCGTATAATAGACTTGTGGGAGTTTTTAAGACATCCTTCTCAGATAATATCATTGAAAGTGCTGAAAACGACATGTTAAAGCTAAAGGATTTGTCACTCACATTTAGCAAATCGTCACTAGGAAATCCAGGAGCTAATTTACCGCTCAGAGATGTGCAGAAAGAGTATCATAATGGGGTAATAAGAACTAGAGTGATAAACCTGACGCAGTTAGAAACAGATCCAGGAAAATTTCATAAAGCGCCACTGATCTGTATCTCTCTAATACCTACCACGCCGGATGAAAAAAAAAAGAATTTCAATGATAGCGTATATTAAGCGAAAAAAAAAATGAAGAAAAGAAACGAAAAAGGGGAAAAACGGTGTAGGGGAGGAGGAGGGGAAGGAAGAGGAGGAGGAGGAGGGGAAGGAAGAGGAGGAGGAGGAGGAGGAGGGGGAGGAATGAGGAGGAAGTGGGGTAGATGAATATCAAAATGACAAATGAGGTAGGTGGAATTAGAAGGGATAGAATGAAGAAAAAGAAGAGGAAGGAGAAGGTATAGCAGAAGAAGAAGAAGAAGAAGAAGAAGAAGGAAGAAGAAGAAGAAGAAGGAATGAAAGGAGAAGAAGAAGGGACCGAAGAAAAGAAAATGAAGAAGGAAGCAATGAAAGAGAGCGAAAAGGAAGAGAAGAGGAAGAGGAGGAGGAAGAGGAGAGTATATAAAGCAAGAAGGTTATGAATAGGTTATGAATAAGTGGAATTTATTCTATAAATCTGGCAAGGGCGCTTCTCGCAACTTTTGCCCGTGGTGGGTAAGTTGAGATGACTGCCACGCTTACATGATTTTAAAACATGCCTGTTTACTGTTCTCTTCATTTGTGTGATTGTACGAAACATGATATGCATGTCACTGCTCTATCTCAGAAAAATTAAACTTCTCCTTTCTTTTTTTGTGCTATCACATGGTGCATCAGCGAATCAAGGTCCCGAAATAAGTCACATGACCAAAATACTGCCCAAAGATAGGACAACGCACGAAATAATATGCTCTTATTGCTCTTGCTGTCTTGTAATTGTTATTGCTTTCCATCTTTTTTGTTCGTTTTTTCCCCGATTTGTAAGTGATAATCGTCTTTCTCATCACAGGGCTAATATAGAGTAGGGAAATATCTCTCGATACAGAACAAACAAACAATCAAACAAGTATACCGACAATAATAGAACAAATAGACCCGTTCCGTTCAGACACGAAAAGAGTTAGAGTTAGTTAAACATATCTACACACACACACACACACACACAAATACAGCAGAGATTTACAATTTAAACTTGAAGAGGACAGATACATATGTCACGACATGGTAGGTTACATTGTCCATGTGAAAGTCCTACTGATAATCTCATCAGCCCTTTTACATCAAATTTATGTTTATGTGCAAGGCATTCACTAAAAATGAGTTTACACTGCACAGGAAGCAAGAGGGTAGTAACCCCTCAGCCCGTCATTACGTCAGGGGCACCAGTGTAATAAAGCATAACATAGAGGGAGAGGGTGACTCACACCAAGTGGAGACCGCTACCAGGAGCGAGGGTCATAAACCTGCCAAATGTCCACCAGTGGGAGGACAGCCCAGAAGAGGCATAGGTTAAGAAATTGATAGTCACACCCAGCTGCAGTGGTCAGCTAACGTCAGAGGAATATCCTCCTTCTTTGGAAATCATGTTCAAAAACAATTCTTTGAAATTAAGGAAAAGTCACTCATAGGGGTGTGTCCATTCTGACCAATTGGTAGAAAGTTTTCTGAACCATCTAACCCCCTCCTCCAATAATATAACTTGTTTAATAAATTAATATACAGTGATTGGTCCTACATAGACAAGTGTAGTTAAGAAGGAAATTTTGGAGAACAAAACCGGGATGCAAAACCCAAATTTCTTGAGACCAGAGCACAAAATTGTTTGTGAAATCACTACGCTTGTATCCAGTTCGTTGGGAGGGTTCTGTGTACATCAGTGTCGCCGACATACTGGTCTACCCTTTGGTAGATGGATTTGGAACAAGGAGGAAGAGGTTGTGGTGGCAAAAGGCCACATTCAGTGTACCTTTGACAGTCTGAGCACTAGAGAAATCTCTCATCAACCCGAAGGAGGTTGCGGCAGGGGCCAGGGAGAAAGTAACTTGCACAGAAAGGGGAGAAACGCCAACGAAAGTTGGCGGTTAATGTCGGAGCAAGGATCCGAGTTTAAGGTGGGAGCAAGGAGTCTTAGGCGGGAGTAAGCTCCAACGGTATTGGACTGCAGAGTCTACTAGAGAGGGATCGAGGGGACTACGTCTAGAGGGGAATCAAGTTTGATGAAACTTAGACCCATGGGCGAGGACAGGTGATCTCATCCCGAGAACAAGAACCAACTGGCTTTAGCGATAATGTTAACTAAATGTATCTTTTAAATGGGCAATGATTTTGTCAGTGTTTGATTGTTAATCACCATTTTTATTTCTATGCTGTAAATACGTTTCAAAATTCAGTACAATAAACCACGCAATTATTGAACTGAAGAAGCATTTGTTTCGCCTACTTTGTAGACTCTCAGAAGAGAAAGCCTTTGATCCAGTTACGGGGCGGTGCGGCGGCAGCGCCCTGTGACAACATACAACATATCTCAGACAAAGAAATAGAACAATTAAACGACAAGAAAACAAACCAATGTATGATTTCAAAAAATGACACTTTCTCCATACTCATATTATTCATGTGTAAGAACATTTACGTTGAAGGGGTTGTTTTATCTTCGTGCTTTTGTCTGGATCGTCTGGTGTTGAAGACCATACCAATAGCAGCACACAACTTTGCCATTCTGCAACCGACAGCCGTCACAAGTTGTGATATATGCCAAGAAAACTCTCGTTTCTATCGCTATCTGGTTTCTTTGTATCTTCGCCACATCCATCATCGTGTATATCTATATACCACCGTACGCACTCACTGTTGCCGACAATTTGCATGATAATGGTTCACTATTAGAATGAAACGTAAACTCACCCGGTCAAGTGGTCGAGATGAGAAATTCGAGAAAATAAAACAACAATCAGTCCCCGAGGTTATACCATGCTCCTGAAGTGATGGATGGGGAGGAGAAAAGTTATATTTCACGTCTAATTTACTGGTAATAATATGCTCAATTTAGAGAGATCATGGTAATCATGCTAATGAGATCGTGTTAGAGGTAATATATATGATATACTCCGAAGATGAGAGATATATTTTGGTATATAGATACTGAAAATAGATTAAAAAAAAGGTAAAAGGTGGGTTGCAAAGAAACGTAATGGAAGAAATATACATAAATGTACAATTTTACTGACATTTTTTACTGATCAAAAGGGAAAGGGTAATCCTAAATTGAAGACAAATGGAAAGAGAGGAAAAAGAATTATGGAAATGGACAAATGAAAATTAATGTTTACGCTGACCAAAAAAAATATCAAAACATAAGTTAGACAGATGGACAAGCGAACGTTACAAATAAAAATCCCATACGCAAATCCACACAAAGATGATGGATATGAATAAACTTTAAAATTGAATTGAATTGAATTGAATTGGATTGGATTGGATTTGATTGGATTGGATTGGATTGGATTGCATTGGATTGGATTGAATTGAATTGAATTGGTTTAAATTGAATTGAATTGAATCGAGAGGGAAATATATGTCGTTTATACCAATATACACTGTAATGTCTACATTCGTTTACTGTACATGTTATACAAATGTCATGTAACATAAAGTGATTACTGCTTTCTTGTGAGAGCAAGACAAGCATAATCTGCAAACGTCTATATAATGTGATGGAGTTGAGATAAAAAAATACATAAATGTATCCGTTAGACTATGAAAGGGAAGTGGGGAGAAAGACATACAGACAGAGAGGGAGAAATAGATAGATAGATAGATAGATAGATAGATAGATAGATAGATAGATAGACAGACAGATAGATAGATAGATAGATAAATAAATAAATAAATAAATAAATAAATCGATAGAGAGGGAGAGGGAGAGAGGGAGAGAGAGAAAGTTTAACAGACAAGGGGAGAGATACGCAGATATTTTATTTCCACTCAGGTTGACACCAATCAGCGAAACCTTTCATCCAGCGAGTACAGTGCGATCCCCTAGCAACGTTTAACCTAGCGACACCACTATGTCACATCCTTCGAAGCTGCACACCCCACCCCCTGTACATATTTCCCCCAACAAGCAAGGGGTCGGTTTTCCAGTCTACCGTAGTGGTAGGTAGCCTTCTACCTACACCGCTTCCTGCATCGTACATGCTATGCGAGACACAAACCCGTGTCGGAGGAGAAAGTTTGTACGAGGATTTCCGTCTGAGGTTGTAGGAGCCGCTTATCGGACGAGAATCACTCTTCTTTGTACCAATTCCACCCGAGACCGGTGAGTATCTTTTAATTCTCTTGTTGTAAGGCATTATTCGCCTGTTATGGATACTCGTTGACGTAATCTATGATGGTATCTGTTATGTATTTTGTCTGATCATCGGAGCCCATTGGCACCGGAACGTTGCTTTCGTCGTGCACAATATTCTACAGGCGATAGTGGCCTGCGATGTTTCCCAGCCCAACAAGTCGGAGGAGCGCGCGTTGATAATAATATACTCCATATACTGCAATGTTAATATCACTGAGCTCGAAATTCTTCGCTTTAAACGCGAGGGCTTCCATCCGTCGAGATATTGCGACTGGCTAGCCTAGAATATTTTGCCATGACCTTGTCCTTCCATGGTATACCCACACTCGGCTGATATATCGCGGCTGAGCACGGAAAGGAAAGGAATGTGATTTTACTGAATTTACGCATTTCTGTATTCTTTACGCTCATTTACATTGGATTATGAATGAATCTATTGTTGCGATATTAAAGTGTTTGCTGCACACAACACTATAAATCTCAAATATACAATACCTGTTGTAGGATCCACAGGGTATGATGCTGTACAACTAATGACTTCAGACGGGGGGGGGGGGGGGGGGGTTGAGATGGGTGAGTGTTACTAATAGGACGAATGAAAATTAGGAGCATGAATGCCAAAAATGATATTTGGGAGAGCTGCGATATGTAGAGAATTAGCCGGGAATCTCTTGGGTTCGAATCCCTTCCCGAAGATGTATTTCACTCCATTGCCACCCCTTCCCCCCCCCCCCCCCCCCCCCAGCAACGGGGCATAGACATGCAGGTACTCGGACTCGGCTAGCCCACATGTCTCGAGTAACTGAAACTTATTGTCTGCACAAACAAAGACTTAAACGAGCTTGAATATTCAGGCATGATGGAAGAAATAATCTCATAAGACCTCGCCTGACAGTGTTGAACTAATATTTGTCGATAATGTATTGCTTATTATGGCCAAGGGACATTAGATTATGCCTTGCATGACATAGCTGGGGGTAATGCTTGAAAATAGTACCTTGCCTGTAATGCCTGGTATGGCTGGGGTAATAATTGTAGATAATGCCTCGACTGACATGGCTGCGGAAATATTTGAAGATAATGCTTTGCCTGACATGGTTAGGGGATATTTGAAGATAATGCATTTACCTGACACGGTTAGGGGATATTTGAAGATAATGCCTTCCTTGACATAGCTGTGGTAACATTTGAACATCTATAGGGGCCTTGCCTGACATTGTAATTACGAAGGCAGGGTCCTGTCACAGGGAGTGCGATGCTCAGAGACAAATTCAAGTTCTAGTTTAAATTCAAGTTTATTTTTTCTCCACCTCCAACATAATCAATAGCACCTACGTCCAACGTGAATAGAAATGAACGGATAGAGATATCAGCATAATACAAAATTCTGATATGATTTGGACAACCGGATTATCTTGTTATTTTCATATTGTCTGTGTGCATTTATTATGAAAGTCATTAAGGTACAATATATCTTTGATGAGAATTAAGAAGTTAAGCATTTGAGTGATGAGTTATACGAGGGATGAAGATAGGGGACCTCTAAAAAGCGAAGTTTGTACATTTTGGATCCCACCAATTAAACAAAGAAGATATGAAATTGAATAAAAAAAAAGATGCATGCTAACCAGATCCAGTGTATATCATTTTTATCAATTCAATATTTCTGATCCGAAGAACTAGTTAAAATGCATTAAGAAAGTAAAAGAAAGACAACAAGAAATCCACACGCACACAAACAAACACAGGACAGTTGTTTTGTTATAAATATGAACAAAATCAGAAATACACGAAAGAGAAAAGGGAAAGGGGGCTAAGGAGGGGGGGGGGGGTAACAGCGCATTCGAGACACGAGATGCAAGGGCTCACCAAGGAATAGATGGTATCGAGATGAAAAAGAAGATAAACGACAGATAAAAAAGAACTGAACTTAGGGCTTTCAAGAGTATAATTACTCAAGCTGCTCTTTATAGATTTCTTAAAAAGAAGGATCTTTAACTTAATAGTGAAAGTATTAAAAGTTATGGCTTCTCTTGTACTGTTATCAAGAGAATTCCAAAACTTAGGGCCAGGAAAAGAAAATAAATATTTGGCAAAAACAACAACAACAACAACAACAACAACAACAACAACAACAACAACAACAACAACAACAACAACAAGAACAACAACAACAACCCAACAACAACAAACAAACAAAACTCCTAGTCATGAACAAGTGATATTCATTGGATTGCCCGGTAGGATATGAGTGAACAGTTTTGTTTTCAACGAACATGGAATCGAATATAAAAGAAAAAGAGTGACTGGTGAATTTGTACAGATATTGTTTTCAGTGCAAACGATACAAATCATTGATCTTTGAAATGTTATTTTCATGAAAAACCTCCATCAGTATGGCATCTCCATGATTCGTTACAAATAATACGAACGAAAAGCTCTTCCTATGTAAAAAATATGTTTTTGTATATCATATGAGGAACTATGTTTCCTCAGGCAAGTAAGCTTTAGCTAATGGGTAATAAAAAAGTAGAGTATAACATTAAAATAGCGTTTATAGGAAGACAAAATTTAACTCTGCACATAAGACATATTATTTTGCTTGAAACAAGTTCTATGTAAATCATGTGCGTGTGTGTGTGTGTGTGTGTGTGTGTGTGTGTGTATGTATGTTTGTGTATGTCTGTCTTGCAGGTGGACATGCATACACACATGCATAGTATATCGATATCATAGATGATATAAATATTCAGGAGGGATATATGTATATCATTATTCACTCAATGTATTTGTACTTTTGAAAGAGAGAGAGAGAGAGAGAGAGAGAGAGAGAGAGAGAGAGAGAGAGAAGGAGGAGCCTGTGATACATTGCAAGAAATTGTGGTAGTCGTTCTTTTTTAGAGCATGTGTTCATACCATAGCAATAGAAATTTACAAATATCGCCTCGAGTTAGATCGTGGCATATTATGGAAGATATTTGACAAAAAAGCCCACCATGGGCATCATAATGCGACGCCACGAACCACACTGGTATGATTGCGAACATGCTTCCCCTTCTTTTCATTTCACTTTTTTTTTTAAATCAAATTCATTACCTTCATTTTGATTAGGTATAATTCCTATTTTGGGGTGAATAGTTCGCGGCCAATTGCGCAATGTGATAATGTGTTGAGATGGAATAATAATAATAGCATGATTTTATATTGGAAACGCTCAAATAAATTCACGTTGGATTTGACTAATAAGAAAAAAAAAAACACACTAAACGTCCTCGTGAGTTTAGGAAGGTGATATGAATTAAATGTATTTGAAACGTATTTACATAATCTAGACATAGGGACACTGTATTAAGTTGAGCACGTTCACAAACACGTGCTTTCGTAATAATAAAACATTAGTTTACAATTAATGACCTCTGAACGGAGATCAACCCCCCCCCCTCAAAAAAAAAAACCAAACAAACCACCGACCAAACAAACAACAACAACCAACAACAACAACAACATTATTGCAATAAATCGAAAACTGAGGAGCAGAAAACTCAAAACATTGATTGATGGGCACGACAGCAAATGTCAAGATTAAAGTGATTGGCAAATAATTTGAATTTGGACCCTTGACTCGAAACTTATTAACACTTTTATGTTGCTTTGGGATATACATTTCTTTTTCATTCGATTTTGGTAGTTAAATATATTTGCTATGAAGGAATATCCACGTGGGAAATGAGTCCATTCTACGAAGTAGGCCGAAATACCCCGAGTCAATACGATTATGCTATTATCTTCCGCAAATATTTAACGTTGTATAGAAGATTTAAGGAGGTGGAATCTATTGATATCACCGCTCAGTGCTAATGGATGAAAAATTTACCTGAAAAATAAAACATTGGCATTGACGGTAAACATGTGCAGTGGTGCTACAAAGTCATATTTTTGGACCAACTTTGTTTTGCTGTCCGGCCGATTTTTTAATATTTATTTATTTATTTATTTATTTATTTGTTTTTACAATTTCTCCCATTTCGAGGGTGCTTGTCCGAATTTGGATCTGATCATAATATGCACTCTGTGTACAGAAAATATGAGACGACCACATTAAAATGGTATTGTACCCATTTCATAAACTTGATTTTATACGCGGATTTGGAGCGGGACCAGAGTAATCTGCACTATTTCGACCCTGCGATTATTCGCATAGTATCGGCATGGCGACCAGAATTGGGAGTTTGTGAACACAATTAAAAAATCATAACGCAGATTATTTCCATGCTCTTGTCAAAGATTACTCCCCCCCCCCCCCCCCTCCCACGTATCATCAATGATCATGGAGGGGGGGGGGGGTGAATGTGCAGTTGCCATGATGATGACTATCCGTCTTCTCCAGGCTTTTTTTTTTTTTCGTAAAAAAGTGCGGATTATCATCGGAGCTTTTGAATGCAATATTTTAATTGAATCGTCCGCATTACTCTCGTGCAGATGATTAGGAAGGCACTGTCAAAAGGGGTACTAGATGAAGGAAAATAGACGACAGGCTAAGACACACGCACACGATGCGAGCGAGCTCTGTAAGAAAAAAAAAAGAAATGATGAGGTTTAATTCTGACAACGGTTGCACTCGGAATTGACCAACAAGAATCGTGGCATTGGCAGATTGACCAGTCTGGCGTAAATTCTCATGCAAAAGGCCCTCACTGGTCACTACGACGACACAATCAAAAGTAGAACGCGAGCTATTGATTCATTGTCACTGGTCGATAGACAAGATTCTTTTTATATGTATTCTGTTTGTATGAATGGATTTGAGCTTGGGAAAGAGGGCTCTTGCTGCTACCGATGGGCAGATGACAAATATGTCGAGGAACAAGGAAAAGTAAGTTGAAAAGGAAAAGTAAGGGAAGGTGCAGTTTCGGTTGAGAGGGGCCTGCAGGTTTCCAACTTTTTTTTTTTTTGATGATGATAGTTTGAGATAATGAGAAACCTCTTATGACATGTAAAAGTACAATTATTAATTCAAAGAGAAATTCAAAGTTTATTTGATTAAAATTTATTGGTTTGGAAATGGCCGAGATATCCAAAACAAAGCGATCCTAATTAAAAGTGGGACTCTCCTATTGGGAGCGCTTTGTTTTCCTATGTTTTTGGATATCTCAGCCATTTCAAAACCGATTTTCATCAAGTAAACTTTGAATTCATCTTAGAATTGTATGCTCTTTTAACATTTCATAAAGTGGTTTCTAAGTATCTAAATAAAAGCTGAATCCTCACCTCAACCAATACTATACCATCCCTTTTAAAGGGGGACATCCAAGCCTACAGTGGTGGAGGGGAAAAGAGAGGAGGGGGGGGGGGGTAGAGAGAGCTGGCCAGCAACAAGTTCGTGTGTGATGAACATGATGAATATTCATACGTTCTCGATGGATGCAATCGACCATCGCAAGTGATAATCAATGGAATCGCAATCGAGCCTGAAGAGCTGTCGTCTGTAAGAAAACCGCGAGAATCGTGCCGGGAAGAAAGGCCCAGGGGATTACATAGCGATGGGTACCGCATTTTACGTGGCTACACAGAATTGCCCATTATTCTTCATTATTTTCCCGGTTGTCAAGTTAGTAGGGTGAATGCTATGGTCTTCTAGAAGCCACACTCTTCTCGCCTCGTTAAATTTTCATTCGCCTTTCATACGCTGTCCAATTTCATGTGCCAACTCCGTGTGCAATGTGCATTTGACTGTGAGGTTATGGGAGCTGAACAAACCTTAGTCAGGTCCTCTTTAGGCCATAAGTTATTCTTAGGAGCGCATCTGGTTATTAGTCTGAGCTCTTTAAATCGACACTAAACAAGAAAACAAAATAATTGCAGAGAATATGCCAATGTGTGAAGCGATGTGGATCGGAACAGGCACCAGCATTTTCTATGCTTGAACTACCACCGCTCTCTTGACAAGACTGCCCGTATAAATTACATTTCTCCGAGTCTTGTGGATGTAACAGAGAAGTCCACGTTTAACCAGCTGACATAGACCTTACACCCTCAATTCCCCATGCGGGGCACACATCTATGTCAAACCGGAATTAAACAAAACGAAAAGCAAAATTAAAAGATCTTCACAAACAACAACAATCAAACACATAAAAGAATCAAAATAGTAAACGTTGAACTTAAACATTGAACATAAACTTGCTTAGCTGCCGCGAGCAAGCTATTGGGCGAAAGTACTGCTGAAATTTCCATTACATGTATATTAGAAAGGTAAATAATCACTTCTTCATAAAAGTAGGCCCTAATCGTTCCAAATTATCCTACTCTCTATGCGATGCTGGACAATGTCTGTTGAAAAGTTTGCCCCGGGTATTGATTGGTTACTTAATTAATCTATTAATTAATTGATTGATTGATTGATTGATTGATTGATTGATTGATTGATTGATTGATTGATTGATTGATTAATTGATTGATTAATTGATTGATTGATTGATTAATTGATTGATTGATTGATTGATTGATTGATTGATTGATTGATTGATTTATTGATTAATGGATTAATGGATTTATAGAGATTTATCTAAGACTTCCATAAAACAGATAACAATAATAAAAAGAGTTACAAGCTATATCACATTATTTTTTTTCATAACATCGTGAGCATTACAACAAAATTCATGAAGACTGACAGGCGTGAACGCGAGCCTTATACCATAAAGTCTGTCTCCTACTAAAACATTTACAAACAAGTACAGCACTGCCCCCCCACGGAAGAAAGCAGTAACTGCATAGCTGCTGAGCTGAGATAAATGCGATTTTGTGTTTTTTGCAGATTCTTTAAAAACACAGAAACATTCAAAAATAATTTTGTGGTATGATTATGCACCATACCTAGTTGTCTAACAATACCTAGGAAAAAATTATGTTTCCGTTATTTTTTAAATGTTATTTAGGAAAATGCAGTTACTGCGGTGGCTCACCCTTGATTCTGGGTAGTTTCCCCACGGAAAAAAGCAGTAACTGCAGACGGCCAGGAGTCTGCTGTTTTCCCCATGGAAAAAAGCAGTAACTGCACATGTCACATGACCATAGGAGGAAAATTGTTACCACCACCAGGTTATAAAGTTCTTCTACTTTCTGGTTAGTCTAGATCTATAAGATCTAGGACCTATCGCTAGACCTAGACTAGGTCTTGTCGATTGAATGGCATTCTGTGTAAAAATAAGGTAGACACCTATGTACCCTAATTGAACTTTGGAGTGCCCGGCCTGGCCCCTGACACATGACCCTGGACTAGACAATAAAGTCAAGTCTCTTCGTCTTAGATCCTAGTCGAACTCTGACGTTACACTTAAGCTGGACTACAGATCTATGCCCAATGTTAGTGCTAGACCTAGGTCTATTACGTTAGATTAGGCCTACTGACATTTTGTCTAACACTAAACAGTTAACAATAGATTAGAATCTAGATCTATACTCTGTAACGTTAGATCTGGTAGACCTATTTTAAACTTTAGGGCCTACATCTAACATTAGACTAACGTTAGTGCATTAATACTAGTGCTCATCTCCCTTCAATATATTTTCAGCTCACCTAGATATTCTGGTTCTGGCCAAAGCCATGGCTACCATGACTTTTCCTCTGCAATTCATGATAGATTTACAGGCATGCCTGGACCGCAGAAACTGTGTGACAGCATGGTTAGCACTGGCATGATCACTCAGACTGTGCCAGACCTGCAATACTGTGCATGCAATGATGATGAGTGTGATGTGATGCAATGTTAGCTAGTAGTACTATGCTGCAGAATTTATGCGCATGCAGCTGCTGCACGCGTATTCTGCACTCTGAGCGCGCTGAGTCTGCCAGGTTTGCTAGTCTCCAGAAAGAAGCTTTTTCTACAACTTGTCATATGATTCCCTGCGGGCAGAGTCAAGTTACTGGTGAAACAATCTTTTTATATCTACTCTCCTAAATTATGGGAGAAACTGCTGTTTACATTGTTTAAAAAAAAAAATAGTAGAAAAAATAAATGGTGTTAGGGAAAAAAATATACAGGAAGGACTATACAGAGTCTGAATGATAAAGACTAAATTGTTAGTTACTGCTTTCTTCCGTGGGCTTTGTTAGTTACTGCTTTTTTCCGTGGGGAAACTTGCAAAGTTGAATCAACTGGATGCAGTTACTGCTTTTTGCAAAAGTGAAAAATTGTATTTTTGGTCACTTTCATTTTTCTTTTTGCAAAACTGACCTATTAACATTGGAGAGCATTGGGTAAACTATTCATTTTTGCAAAAAAGTGGCATTCATAAAAATGTCAGTTACTGCTTTTTTCCGTGGGGGGGCAGAGCAGTGTTATCATTAAACCTCTCTACACCCTTCTTGTACGTATACAGTACCCACAATTACTCGTTTCAAGGGTTCTCTTCAGATCAACGATGTCATTATAAGTCAGGTATTTATTATCTATCACACTTAAAGACAAGTTTGATCCAAGAATGAACCATTAGAATTTTGTTTAAGCGAAATTTGTTATTGCTATTGTACAAACACAATCTTCGGGTTTCGCTATAATTTTAGCAATAAACGTAAACTTTTAATGATAATCCTGGCAATGGCTCCCGCTGGAAGCTCAGAAAGTTTATATATAATATATATATATATATATATATATATATATATATATATACATATATATTAACAGCAGAAGAGATATCCATACGAGAGGTAAGATCGCATTATAAAAAACATATGTTGCGATTGCCTTTTAAAAATAGTGTAATTCATTCGAAAAATAAAGGGCACACATATTAAATTCATATCTACAGGTAGTCTTTGTCTTCCTATGTTTGGAACAGCCGACCAAGCAAACGTGTTTGGTATCATTGATTCCCAAGGAGGTACTGGGCAAGACCCTGCCTGGCCTGTAATACAATCTTGACAATTCATTCATTCATTCATTCATTCATTCATTCATTCATTCATTCATTCATTCATTCATTCATTCATTCATTCATTCATTCATTCATTCATTCATTATTATATTTGGCAAAATATAAAACAATATGCAACTCACAAGTCATTACAAAAAAAAAACACAACAACAACAACAACAACAAATACATGCCAGGACTTCTAAGAAGCAATTGTGTGATTGTGGCTGGAGCCGTCAAACCAAAAAACAAAAAAGATAAAATATATTTACATACAATCAACCAACACATAGAATGTATAAAAAGTGACGTCGTTTTATCACCCTCAAGAATACTCCTCACTCTCACATGAATTTCACATGATACCCCTAATTCATTGGATATTGATACTCTGAAGCAGAACGTTATTTATTCTTGTGTAAGTACCGTAAGTGTGTCACAGAATGTTCTGATATTTAAACAAGCTGTATATCCCTTCCGATTTTCCACTATTTGTATCACTTCTGCTCCTGTGTATTATTGGTGCGTTTTAGGCGATTAACTTTGCTAAAAGCATTACTCAGAATTGTACAGCTCTTTGGTCTGCTCTCAGCTGTCCTTTGCTATCTATAGCTGGAGAGCGTTAATATCTTAATGTGCACGGTCCTCATCTCCTTGCCATTAATAGGAAAGTAAACCTTTAGTCTGTTACCCCAGCCCCCCCCCCCCCCCCGCTCCTCCCATCCAATCTATAAGAATCACAAAATATTAAACGTCAGGCGCAGCAACTCAAGGCCATTATTTCACTAATATTGTATCCTTTAGTATCATAGCATCAAACGTTACAAATTAATTCGTGTACAGGGTCAAAGTTCGCCAGCTCCCGCAGCTTCGTTGCTGTACACTCTTGATGTCTATGCACACCGTGAATAGATCTGCTTGAGTTGAACCAGGGGCCGGGAGTTGAAGATTGTGCTTCGCCCTCAACGGGGTCGTCCGGAAATTTTCGTCACGAACCTATCTGAACCGTAATATTAAGGGGAAGGGGCACTAACGTCTTTTCCAGTGCTTTTTCATCCATCCGAGAAATGACAGTGTTGTCAATATGGTTCGTATATAGCGGTGCTAACTTAGTACTGTTTATTCTCGCTATATTTGCAACTGCTTCTATCTCCCTATTCTGTTACAGTCAACTCCCGTTATAACGAAGCCCTCGGCAGCGGCAGTTTTCTTTCGTTATATCGAAATTTCGTTGTAACCGAACAAGTACTGTAGTAACTTACACAATAAAGAACATAGAGCAGATAATGTTGCGGCCTGAATTATTTCGTTGTAACCGGAATTTCGTTATTATATACCATGCTTGTTATAACGGCAGTGCACTTAACCTTATGAAGGGATAAATTGATCGAAATTAAAATCAAAGTTAGCATTTGCTACAATGTTCTCGTCTCTTGAGAACGTTCATTTGTATTAAAAAAAAAGGGAAAATAAAACAGTCGACTGGTATTGCTGGTTATTGCCCTTCAGCTGATATCAGACAACGTTTATCCATGCATGTTTGAGCCATAGTTTTGACAAGAGAATTTGATTCAAAATATCCTATCCCGTCGTTCCTTTTCAATTCAATATAGAATTTTATCAGGGAATATAGTATCATCAAATCATCATAGTATCATCGAATCAGAGTGGTCAAGCATTACCACGGCTCAGTTTTATTTCCCTCACGTGACCTCTTTACTAGTTTGTGAATCGTAATTGCAATATAGTTCACCAGTTCGTAACGTAGGCGTTGTTTTAGAGTGTGTCCAAGTGAAAGTGATTGCTGAATGTTTCCATAAGTGGAAATTCTTTGAATAATTGGTTTTATCTCACACATCCCCGACAGTATATATATATATATATATATATATATATATATATATATATATATATATATATATATATATATATATATATTATATATATATATATATATTTTTTTTTTTTTTTTTTTTTTTTTGAGTAACCTACATTTAGGAGTGGTGATGTTAAGTCCTAGATATCTCGATTGTTACAACATCAAAGGGCGGTGATTTTGCTCAGTCGGTAGCGCGTCTGTCTCCAGATCTAAAGGACCCGGGTTCGATTTCCGAGTCTCACTGAGCAATGTTGTGTGTAATCATACCGTTCCCTCTAGAAAGAGGCAAAACACTCTATCCCTCGGATAAAGAACATTACAGGGAGGTCCCGTGCGTAAGAGAGTCAAAGATCCCACTGTCTTCATTCATTCATCAAAAAGAGCAGCATGCATAACCCGGTGAAGTGGTCTCGTCTCACATCCAACTGGCCTCCATTGAAGACCAGCTTATAATAATAGTGCAGCTGAATATGGGCTATCCAGTCATCTTTTCAGGTGGAAAAATGAAACAAAGAAACAAACAAAACAAAGTTTTTTCAAACCATGATTTGCATGAAAGATCTTTCATCCTCTTAAACGTCACCACCCAATAAGCTTTGACAGCAAAATTCGACACTTTCTTGGAATGGCGCCTCCACAAGGTTGAATATAATCTTCGCTTTACTAACAAGGATTCTTCGTTGTTTGATTGTTTTGATGATTACATTCGTGACTGAAGGCAGAAATTGGTTGAATAATGTTCTATGCGCATACTTGCTATTCTTTTGTTCTTTATGTCCTTGGTTCGGCGTTCCTCTTTAGCCGACGGAGCGATTACCACTCATGTAATTAGCTTTTAGTAATCACGGAAAGACGTCCAGTGATTCTCGTCACGTCCCGGGGGGGGGGGGGGGGGGGGGCGGAAGAGAAAGAAATCGACTGATTTTCTGGCTGAGGGGTGGGGAGAGGGGGTTTGTGTCCTTCATCTAATGAACCATGCGTTGTGATTGTGTGCAGACTACTGCGTATAGCTGCTTTTTAATCTCATTTGATGAAGCCTGATTTAATGGTGCCCGAAAATAAACCCTAGCAATTATCACTACTTTCGCCTTTTACGCAGGGTCGAATGAAAGCCAACTGATTATAGGAAAGATTATGTCTCTGTGATGGTCATAATGATTTTCGCAGCGGTAGTTTAGATTATTTTTTTTTCCCCAGTTAAAAATATGTTTTCTCTTTTTATTTGAAATGAGGAATACTTTCTTAACATAAAGTACATATTTATGTGTCTGTAAGAGTATTATGGGGTATCACCATTGTCTCACGTTTTAAAGAAACGATTAGCAATAGCAGTTATCTATTATGTAGATGCAACCTACATCCACGTTGTCGTTTATGACCTGAGATATATCACCATTGTGCCGTACTTGAAAGTAAGCGAGCATAGTGATGTTCAAGTTTCAGAATATATGATTTTATGTAGACATACATAACTACTAGCCAGACAGTATAGACAATGCTATGTGCCACGAATTTCAAACAAAGGTCAGCGATATGACTTTTTTTTTGAAGACGTAACACTGGCAGTCGACTTCGTAATCAGTGAACCATTGTCTTGAAAAAAAGCTTGAAGTGTTTTCTTTAGTTCTATTAATCTTTGCGAAGCAACAGTTTGTTCCACTCCGCGGCCACTCCGCTTGACATCTCGCATCCACCGCTGTTAAGAGTTCTCTGTTCTTTCTGTTTTTGTTTTTGTTTTTTAATTTGTCGACCAACACATTGCCTTTCACAACGGAATCTCTCGCCATTTTAGAGACATTACTATTGTTGCCCAGCAGTTTGTCGAAATTATATGCCACTTTTCGATGGCGTTTAGTTGTTATAGAGGACAGTCGTATGCAAAAATAACGCACAATCGAAAGCCGCATAGTACACGCGTGCCAGTATACCAAAAGTGGCCATAACTATCATTTTTGTTTGTTTGTAGCGCCATCAAAGTTGATGCTCTTACAGCTATTTCCAACTTGTCGAAGTCATCCAAACTCTGCTTACACCTGTCCTACCGCCCCACCCCTCCCATTATGCATTCCCCCTTGCCAGACCCTTTGGTATAGCCACTTATATTCTCGGCATTGTTGAGTGGAGAAGCGGCGAATTGATATTTGGTAATTATAGTAGAAATTCTTCTTACCAAAAATCGTAGGTTTGTTAGCCGTACTACCTCCTGTCCGACGTTCCTAAGAGTCCAAAACTCCAGCTATCTGATGTATTTTCCAACTGCGTATTGGATTGACTGCTGTGGCTAAATGTTAAAACACCTTCACGCCTAACCAGGTCTATCAATCAAAGCCGATTTTCTCAGGATTTCGTCAACTTGGTGGCAAGTTTCATTGCCGTTTTCTTATTTCTGTGTATGATAAGTGTTCAGAAGGAAAATCAAAGGGCAATTCATTTCTTTATTCATCATTTTAGAGGTTTGTAGAGTCTGGAAAATGTAAAAAAACAAACAAACACACACACACAAAGGTTGGGGAATCGATGTGTAGCGATGACGTGTGAGTTTTGGTGAATACAGATGACGGGTTGCTTGTCACACCCCAAGTGTGTCTAGCATTTGTCCTGTGTGACAAGGTAAAACGAGGCCCCTTGATAAAGAAACATGATAGAGAAAGTGAGAAAAATGTAAATACCACCAGCGGTTGGTGTTGACTGTTGCTATGGCAACGATTCGGTCAACGGGCGAAAACTTTATTACACATTAACTCGAATAATATCGCGACAGTGAAAATTACGTCTGATTGTGTAACCGTGAATGTGCCATCAGGTGTGTTAATGCGCTCTTTCATATTATGATGTAGTTCAGTCAATCAAATTTGTGAATTTAGCAAGAGACGAAATGGTATATTTTTTTTTCTCCTATCTCTGTGCCCTTTTATATTTACATGGTTACCTGCTTTAGTGACTAAGCATCAATCCACCGCGATGATGAAAATAGTGGACGGCTAGAAATGGAATACGTCGAGAAAACATCGGACAAAAACAAATGCATGCGCAAACAAAAGTTTGATTTTGCTAAGTAGCTGGAAAGTCTCCTGCCAAATACGTATGTTGACTATCGCTCAGACGTTTTAATAAATCATGGACATGGTTTGGCGTTATGAGATCCTATGAGACCTAAAATGGCTAGAGCATGGAAGAAGGGAGGGGGGGGGGGGAGGGTGAAGAACTGAATGTATTTGCAAAACACAAAGGCAAACACATTATCCATTTCCCCGTCAATATATCATCCCTGTCCGCTAACCAGCGCAAGCAGAATATGATTAATCTCACTTCATATTCCACAAATGGTTGCACGAGTCTGCAGCACAGATTACTGCCTTGAATCGCTCGAGCATACACACACACACAAACACACACACACACTTACATACTAGCAATAATTATCCACTTTACATTTACACTTCATCTTGCACTATACAACCCTCATAACACTCGACTGAACATCAATGGCAATTTAAAACAACCAAACATGGCGGTATACACAGCCTTACATCCATGCAGTGCTTTCGAGATATTTTTAATTAGTATTATTTCAAACACCCATCTGCCCATGCATGGCTTTTACCAGAAATTGACCCCAACGAGGAGCGGATCTAGCGATTTCTATGACAGGATTCTTATCACTTAAAACGGCCTCTCTCTTTGGCGAAAAGGTTCCAAATTTGTGTCACTTTCTCTCTCGCTGTATTGCTTTAGGTGATGTTATTTTCATTGTATCAATGAGATGTATAATATAATGTTGAGGTTACCATTATACCTCCTCTGCTCACATACTTCTGACATATTTGATGACATGACAACTACATGTCTTATCGTTGAGACTATTCCCTCCCTCCCCACCCCACCCCCGTATGATTTCTCACTTAATGATGTGGGAACACATTTCATTATCTCATCACGTCACATGAGGAGTTGAGTTGTCAAAGTCCTTTGTGAGTATACACGGTGTAGGAAATCTTCCATCATCCCGCTGTGTATGGCACAACGCTCACGTTATTCCCCTACCTTGCCGTATATCCATCACCGGTAATAGGACCACGAGACAATGCATTTGCTTTCATTAGACGTGTAATGACTGGTTTACACCGTTGCCATGGGAACAGCGTCCGTAACGCCGCATTGTCATAGTCTTCCCTAGCAGACGTATAACAGTGGAAAGCTCTCACGCGGTTTACTTACACATAGCCTTTGATGTTGAGTCCTTTTTTCCCTTTCCTGTTTCTGTTTTTCTAGTTTGTAAAAGGGTAATACAGTCGTCTGCATTGAAACCAACGCGTTAAATCCATGGAAAATCTTCTCAATGTCCATAACAGAGTGTTTTGTTTTTCAGTGTTGTGTTTGACAAATCTCAAGGAAAGTCCAGAAACAATAATTCTATTTGTGTGTTTGTTTCAATGTGTATATTTGTGTGTTATAACACAGACATGATTTATAACCGCGACAAATATAAATTCAGTCGACCCTTCTTGGGGTCCCAATGGGGAAGATAAGGAAGAGGAAATGTTAGCTCTTAAAATACATTCTAATAATACATTGGATATGACATTCATTTCTTATTTATGTCACGTATTTTTATGTCTTATTCTCTGCCTATTCGTTCTATTGTGTGTAAGTGCCTGAAAAAGAGCTGCTGTATATGACTTTCGATTATTATTGCAATGCGTGATGGGAAGCAGGTGTTTAAGCTTGCGTTTTGTGAAGGACGTTTCCTCCTAATTATTCTTCTTTGCTATCCCTTCTTCTTCTTCTTCTTCTTCTTTTTCTTCTCCTTCTTCTTCTCCTTCTTCTCCTCCTTCTTCTGCTTATTCTTTATTTTCCTCTTTTTCTATTGTATCGTTCGAAAAGTTATGGAAAGATTTTGATGAAAGTTTCCGATTACGCCCTTCGAGGGAAGAGAAAATGTGTTCTTTTTCTGTCATAATATCAATCGAAAAGTTATGACACAATCTTGATGAAAGTTTTTGGGTAGGTCCGTTGTGGCAAAAAGGAACAGGTTGTTGTTGTTGTTGTTGTTGGTGGTGGTGGTGGTGTTGGTGTTGTTTTCGTTGTTATTTTCGTAATCCTTTCCACAATTTCATCGATGGCTCAGAGAGGTTCTGTGTCCTTGGTGGAGGTTTGTGCTCGTTGAGGACTTTGAGCTGACCCTGTCGTTTTTCAATCGGACATCGGAGGCTACATTTTCAAGGTGAAGAATGATGATGAGATCATTCTATGGTTCAACTCTAAATTAGAATTCCTACGAAAGCATGCATGGTTACCTGAGCGGATCAAACAAGAGAGCTTATACGTGTCTTTCCACGTTATATTCAAGCAGACCTTGCAGGCAGCTTGAAATTTTAATTTCAATTTAAATTTATTTTCATATTTCTCACTTAAAAATCCATCAAATGTAACAAAATAAAATGATACATAATATCCGGCAAGGATGCACGATGAATTATTGTAAACATTATAGAACATCGTGGTCAGTCTATGAAAGTTTAAATCTGAGTACAAAAATGCTAAAGAAATATGATGGAACCTACGTAAGCTTGTTACGCGTAGGTTCCACCGAACTGAAGGCGCGGTCAGACTGGCAGAAGCTCGAGAAGTTGAAGATCGCGACGTTTGGGCCATTGGTACGCGCGCAAGAAGGAGTGCGCCGTCCGATGGCTTGTGATTGTGACGTAACAATGCACATCTGTACATGACAATGGCCTCGCGCTTCGGAGACACACGCGACAAAGATCGCAAAGTTTCAGTTTCTTGCGGTCACACTAGCCGGGTTCACACGTACAAATTAGCGGGATGACGATCGCGATGCTCATCCCGAGTTTTTTTGCGCGCGTCCACACGTACCAAATTAGCGGGATAGCGATCGCGATCGGTATCCCGCTAATTTGGCGAGCGTCCACACGTACCGAATTATCCCGCTAATTGCCGATAGAGATAACAACAAAGCCTGCAAACTGGGTCACGCAGCGCCCTTCTCTATAGCCGGGTTCACACGTACAAATTAGCGGGATGACGATCGCGATGCTCATCCCGAGTTTTTTGGCGAGCGTCCACACGTACCAAATTAGCGGGATGGCGATCGCGATCGGTATCCCGCTAATTTGGCGAGCGTCCACACGTACCGAATTATCCCGCTAATTGCCGATAGAGACAACAACAAAGCCTGCAAACTGGGTCACACAGCGCCCTTCTCTATCACTGCTTGCGCGCACTTACCTTTGTCTATTGTCTTTTACGCGTCAGTGGTGTGGTTCGCGCGCTGTTGTTGTTGTGCTCCAAAGAGGTGAAGGACCTCTTCGCAGAGGCCTCGCTGTTGTGATGTGCGCATTGCATGATGGGATGTAAAAACTCGAGATTGTAATCCCGACCGTTCACACGTACCAGCGCGCGGCAAATTATCCCGCTAATTGGCGAACCAGCGCAAGATTTCTTGGGATTAGCATCGCGATGCTTATCCCGCTAATTTTCGGGTTTTTTCTGTCCACACGTGCAAAAAACTCGGGATGACGATCGCGATGCAAATCTCGAGATTTGTATCCCGCTAATTGGTGTACGTGTGAACCCGGCTTATCACTACCTGCGCGCACTTACCTTTGTCCATTGTCTTTTACGCGTCAGTGGTGTGGTTTGCGCGCTGTTGTTGTTGTGCTCCAAAGAGGTGAAAGACCTCTTCGCAGGCCTCGCTGTTGTGATGTGCGCATTGCATGATGGGATGTAAAAACTCGAGATTCTAATCCCGACCGTTCACACGTACCAGCGTGGCGCCAATTATCCCGCTAATTGGCGAACCAGCGCAAGATTTCTTGGGATTAGCATCGCGATGCTTATCCCGCTAATTTTCGTTTTTTTTCTGTCCACACGTGCAAAAAAACTCGGGATGACGATCGCGATGCAAATCTCGAGATTTGTATCCCGCTAATTGGTGTACGTGTGAACCCGGCTACTGGCAAAAGATCGAGAAGTTTGGAGGGGGTAGGGGAAAAATCCCTAGTTGATGTGGGAAGTTTCGCGAGAAGTTTTGCGGGAAGTTTGCGGTCACACTGGCAAAACTTCGAGATCTTAAAGATCGCGATCTTAAACTTCTCGATCTTTTGCCAGTCTGACCGCGCCTATTGACACTGGAGGAACAATGTAATAAAGTTATATAAGCTTATGGACTCTTCCAGTGTTCGAATCCTTAAAGGGGGTCAGGATGCACCTTTTGACAAGTTGTTGTATCCACTCTGTCCATTTTGGCTAGTTTTGGCTTTCCAGACTCTAGTCTTGGCTTGGTTAGTCTTGACCTTGATACCTTTTGACCTTTTTTGACCTTTTTGACCTTGTTTGATACCTTGTTGCCAGGATAACAGTGCATATGATAGCATTACCAAAGAAGTTATCCTTTGTAAAGGCCTATGTTATTTCGTTTCAATGAATGTATAATACCATAATTATTGTTATAATTGTTGTTATTATTGTCAATATATCTATCATTGTTTTTTATCATTATCATTTATATTATTAGTTATTTTTGCATTATTATTATTTTCAATATTATTATTATTATCGTTATCATCATCATCATTTTTATTAATATTATCCTCATCATTACCATAAATATTACTCTTTGCAATTTCCGTTGTGAGTTAAGAGTTATATTACCCACTTTCCGAAAGACGTCATTGATACGTTTCTTTAAATAGATGTAAGTGATCACACTGAGCCCAAAGAGACAGAATCCGTCATATTAATGAGTAGATGTTGCCATATTTTTTTTTTTCTCCGCGGGAGGGTTGAAGAATAAACGAGGGTCTTGAGAATTGATCAGCTTCGACGGGTCTCCTTCCAGAAGATTATTTCTTTTTCGTTGCTTTTGTCTTTCCACCACTGATCGACTCACGACTCAAAATGCTCTCTGCGTCTTATCCAGCAGGTATTAAAACTCATGTCCGTCAATCGAAAGCGACTTCTCGCTGGAGAAGCTGTTTGCCTTAATTAGACCGTCGTTGTGGCTCGTTTTCGGCGTAATTTTGCGCAATTTATGGCGTGCCACCGGAAATTGATGTCATCTGCCCAACTCAGCTGCAGCGCGTATATAGCTGGTGAGTTGATTCTGATGTGACATGCGATGGGTAAGATGGTACATGATGCGGCCATTCACGCGCTATGTTATCTTCGTTTCTCTTTGCCCATTTTCCCTCCTCGTGCGCTAGCTCTTTCGTGGTCTGATCCAGGCCTTATACATGTGCCTGTTTCTTTATTAGGTGATACGCTATCAGCGTATCACCTATTGTGATTGTCAAAATCTCTCTTTATTTCTTTTTATTCTTCTTTCTTTCTGGACAATTTTGTGTCATCAATATCTCAAGAATGACATTACGGAATAACATGACATTTTCAGGGAACATGTCTCATGACAAAATCTAGCCACAATAAGGTTTTCATGACAGTAACGTATCTATGACGTCATCTAGGCGCCATTTTGTGATTTTCGGACCATGTTACATGATCGATCATAACTTCATAACTAAAGGTCATTTCTGTATCATTTTCCGTGGACATTAAGTTCAGGTCACGCTCTATCTTACATTTTAATGCTAATTACCTAGGACATTATTACGCGCGCGTACGCGCGCGTCAAACTTTTAAAAGGCTCAAAACAACTTACCAATGGGAAATCTCGAAGTTTCAGACAATTTTAAGCGTTTCGCGCGTTCGCGTCCGTCCGCACATTTTCGCGCGTAGTGCGCGTAAGCAAAATGAAAATGCACATTTTTTGACAGATTTGGATTCCTGTTACATTAAGTAACAATATCCAATGATTTCCGATCAATTTTGACTTATAACAAAGGAATGCGCTGGGGTCAAAGTTGAAATTTCGTGTGCGCGTCTATGTGGAAATACAGCGAAAAACATGTCTTTGTTTATTTCGCCATAGCTCTTTAAAACGCGGGGTGACCCTATGTTTTTATTGCATATTACAAAAGCATATGAATTGGAAATAACATTTCAAGCATCAACATTTCCCGAAATACATTATGACGTCATCATATCATTATCTGAAATCAAAAAAGTGGAATTAATTTTTTTGAGGTACTATTTCTGACATTCATTTGCTCGTATCTCTCTTGTTTAAGCTCAATATTATCCCAAATTCAGATATGTTTTACTTTGAACATTTGCCTTTCAAGTCCATGTCATGGTTTTGAAATTTAATGACATCATCATACCTTAAATTGTGATTAAAGGTAAAGACGCAAAATCGGACAAGTTTACGTGTATTGTCTATGGGAGGTGATTTTTTTTTTAGACCATGCATTGACTTGACAACGTTTAAGCACCTTTATCTCAGCTGATTTTACTCCATTTCCTCTGAAACTTAAGTATGTTGTAGCTCAGACAATAAACTGCAGTCATCATGCATTTTATATTTTAAAATTTCCTCATGAGGTCGACAATTATGTTGTTAAAAACTGAAAATGAGAATGCAATCTGTACGGAACGATTGGCGATTGTTGTTTGCAACTGTATATTGGTCGAATCCACGCGGCCACTTGTGGGAAGTTGAATAGCGCCATCTCCGTCAACAGTCACGATTGTATAATTAAAAATTTAAGATTCGCAAACGATCTTCGGGACAGCCGTGTGGCGTAATCGCTTAGCCCGCTGGGTGTTCATAACGCTATACAGGAAGGCGAGAAGTTCGACTCCCGCAGGACTTTTACCTTTTTTTCTTTCTTTTTTTTTTTCGGCTGTTCAGCTATACTCGATGTCATTTATCGTATTATTTTATCAAGTATACGTAAGCCGTGAACACGGCTGCTCTATTTCCCTTAATTGTTTTGTATCGGAGTTTGGAGATTGGGTTTGCTTCATTAATTTTGTCACACTTAATGTTGTAAATTGCCCCTTGTTACAGTGTCCCGCTTGCCACCTTTCGTTTGCTCTTTCCTTTTCTCTTCATTGGTTCTTGTTATATTGTAACAGGATAGGTAGGAACATGTACGTTTAGATAACTGGCAGGAATGGGAGCTGAATTGATTAACTCTAGTCCAGGTGTATGGCGCCTCGCTCATCTCTTTGAAATTCCAGGTTGTTATTGTTTGACCCAATAACGGAGTTGTAGACAGGTTTTATGTTTCTATAGAGGTATCTTGTGCCACATGAGTGGAAGGCATCACTGTTTAGTAGTAGTAGTAATGAACTTTTTCATGTTGTAAATGATATTAAGTTATGAATTTCACATCCAATCTTCGGGACAGCCGTGTGGCTTTATAGTCGCTTAGCCCGCTGCATTGTCATTATGCACTACCTTAGGACGAGATGTTCGAGACCCGCAGGACGCTATTATTTTTTTCTCTCTCTCTCTTTCTTTGTTTTTCTTTAGGCAGTTCTGCTTTATTCCGATGTCATTTATCGTATTATCTTATCACGTATACTACCCCACGAGACACAGTCACTCAAGTTCCATTTTTTTTTTTTTTTTTGTCGGAGGCTGGAGGTTGTATTTGCTTCATTTATCATACGTAATGTTGTAAATTGCCCTTGGTATACAGTGCCCCGCTTGCCACCTTTCGTTTCTCTTTCCTTTTCTCTACGTTTGTTCCTGTTACACTGCACAAGACAGGTCGGAAAATAATTTACATAACTGAACTGGAGCAGGAATGGCAACTGAATGAATTAACTCTAGGCCAGGTGTATAACGGCGTCTCGCTCATCTCTTTGAAATTCCAGGTTGTTATTGTTTGACCCAATAACGGAATTGTAGACAGGTTTTATGTTGCTATAGAGGTATCTTGTGCCACATGAGTAGAAGGCATCACTGCTCAGTAGTAGTAATGAACTTTTTCATGTCCCTCCATGTCAATTATAGTGTGTTTAAAGGGGTTGTGCGTCTATCTGCCAAAGAAAAGGAAAACCTTATTTACGCCATGGCTGTTTCTCTATACGTAGCCGTAGGCGGTGAGTGTTGTTGGTATCTGAGCAGTGAAGAACAGGGCATCAGGCTAAAATCCCCCTTAGTTATACGCGCTAAGCGTTCAATGTGATATATCTTTATTTATGTAGTCAATCACTGCTAATGGAGTTACAGAATTATGTTATGACACGTTTTACTGAAAGTTTGTAAAGCAAAGTTTATGGACAAGGCAAGCAATTGTACATGAATAATATCATTGATTTCAGAGGGACATTATGTTATACCTAAATGTAAGAGTATCACTGCTTTGGAATTGGTGAGACAATATGCTTGGCACGAGGGCTTCCACTTCTAATAGCTGATCCCTTTGAAGATTTGTCGGTCACGGGTGATCGTCATGATTCATCTTTCACGTAGAAGCTTCCGTTCCACACTCTTAGTTCGAGAAGACTTACCATCACACTTCAAATTGTGATTAAAGGTAAAGACGCAAAATCGGACAAGTTTACGTGTTATGTCAATGGGAGGTGATTTTTTTTTTAAAACCATGCATTGCCTTGACAACGTTTAAGCACCTTTATCTCAGCTGATTTTGCTTTATTTCCTCTGAATCTATAGTATGTTGTTGCTGAGACAATAAGCTGCAGAAATCATGCATTTTATTTTTGCAAATCTCATCAGGTTGATAATTTTGCAGTTTAAAACTGAAAATGAGAATGGAATGTGGACCAGACGATTACTGAATCATCTTTCACATACATAAGTTTACGTTCCTCATATTTTCTCGTCGAGACGTATGGCCGAGTGGTTAAAGGCGACGTCTCAGGGACGTGAGGTTGCGGGTTCGAACCCCACAAGAGCACGAATCAAAATACTTTTTTTTTTTTTTTAACTTTTTTTCTTCAATGGAGTACTACACCTTCACCTATGCAGAAATCACGTTCGCATGTAACCGCACCTATACGCACACACACACACACACAATATCCCTTTGTTTTGTGTTGGAGACCAAAGCGCTTCGACTGGAAATTTCGACTTGAAAATACAAATGTAAATGTGAAGGTGACCCTTAAAAGACCTTATCGCCATGTTTGATTTCTGTTTTTTTAACAGTATAAAGACCTATTGGTAAATATTCATTTACATATCCTGTCTGATGGACTTACTTGCCCACGCCGACACACGCATGAAATGTTCACATGGTTGCATGACAGAAACAATTTCATCTGAATTATGTGGGACTGTATAAAGAATAGGACTTCACGAATGTGTATCATGTCCTCTATTTGTCTGTTTATGCTAAAAAAACAACTGCTATAACATCTAATACATTTTGCTTCACTTGTCACACAAAAGGTTATAAATTGCAGTTGTGCAGTATATTTTTGCCAGCTCTCGTCTTCTCTTCCCTTTTCGCTACGTTTGTTTTGTAAGACCCCGTTTACAGTGCGAGGCTCGGCCGCGGCTCGGCCGCGGCCGAGTCCAGCCCCGCTTCAGTGTAAACGCGCAAAAGGCCAAATGCGAGGCCAAAATTGGCCTCGCATTTGGCCTCGCTCTGGAGGTGGTCTCGGCCGCGGCCGAGCCGCGGCCGAGCCCGGCCTTTTCTTGGTGTAAACGCAAACTGGGCCAAATGCGCGGCCAATTGCGCGGCCAGTTTTAGTCTGGCTTCCAAACCCTCTGCCTGTATCTTTCGCTGTTCAGGATATTAACCCCCTCAACGTCGAAAACTAGTATAGCTTAAGGTGGTTTTGTCCTGCAAAGGATTCTTTCCTTCGGCAAAGGCCTTTGCCCAAACGGCGACTTCGTCGCCACGGAATTCATTTGGCAAAGGGTCTGAAAACCAGACAATACCAAATTGCATTTGTTTACAAGCAGAGCGCCACTACGACAAAATATTGAAAGGTTTGAATCAAAAGCGCGGCCGAGCCCAGCAGTGTAAACGGACAAAATTGCGAGGCTCGGCCGCGCAATTGAGGCCGGTCTCGGCCACGGCCGAGCCGCGGCCGAGCCCGGCCTCGCACTGTAAACGGGGTCATAGACCCCGTTTACAGTGCGGGGCCGGGCTCGGCCGCGGCTCGGCCGCGGCCGAGCCTCGCAATTTTGTCCGTTTACACTGCTGGGCTCGGCCGCGCTTTCGATTCAAACCTTTCATTATTTGGTCGTAGTGGCGCTCTGCTTGTAAACTAACGCAATTTGGTATTGTCTGGTTTTCAGACCCTTTGCCAACTGAATTTCGTGGCGACGAAGTCGCCGTTCGGGCAAAGGCCTTTGCCGAAGGAAAAAATCCTCTGCAGGACAAAACCACCTTAAACTATACTAGTTTTTGACGTTGAGGGGGTTAATATCCTGAACAGCGAAAGATACAGGCAGAGGGTTTGGAAGCCAGACTAAAACTGGCCGCGCAATTGGCCGCGCATTTGGCCCAGTTTGCGTTTACACCAAGAAAAGGCCGGGCTCGGCCGCGGCCGAGACCACCTCCAGAGCGAGGCCAAATGCGAGGCCAATTTTGGCCTCGCATTTGGCCTTTTGCGCGTTTACACTGAAGCGGGGCTGGACTCGGCCGCGGCCGAGCCGCGGCCGAGCCTCGCACTGTAAACGGGGTCTTATACTGAAGGTGGGGATTTATGCATTTATATAAATACTTCAACTTGAGTGGGAAAAAGAACTGAATTGATTTACTCTAAGCCAGGTGTATACCGTCTCGCTCATCTCTGTGATATTTCATACTGTATTGTTTGACCCAATAACGGAGTTGTAGACAGGCTTTATGTTGCTTTAGAGGTATCTTGCGCCACATGAGTGAAATGCATATGCTGTTTAGTATTAGTGAAGAGTTCTTTCATGTCCCTCCGTGCCAATTACAGTGTGTTTAAAGGGGTTGTGTGTCGATCTGCCAAATAAAAGGCAAAACTGTTATTTAAGTAATGGCTGTTTCTCTATACTCAGCCGTAGGTGATGAGTGTTGTTGCCATCTGAGCAGTGAAGAGCAGAGTATCAGGTTATAATCCCCTGAGTTATATGTGCTAAGCGTTCATTTTGATATATCTTTGTTTATCTAGTAGTCACTGCTAATGGAGTTACATAGTTATGTTATGACACGTTTCACTGAAAGTTTGTAAAGCAAAGTTTATGGACTATGCAAGCAATGGTAGGCCTACATGATTAATACCATTGATTTTAGAGCGAAATTATGGAATGCCTAAATGTCACTGTCTCATTGCTTTGTTGAGACAATATGCTTGACACTCCTTCCACTTCTGACTGTTCCCTTTGGAGATGTGTCGGTCACGGGTGATCGTCATGATGCATCTTACGTTCCACACTCTTGGTTCGAAAAGACTTACCATTTAGTTACGTGGTTAGAAGCTATGTCTCTTTCTTTATTTTAGTTGAGGTAATGCCGCTTTCGTCTAGGTACAAATCATATTGTCATGTAAACAAACACACACTCTCTCTATTTGCCTCTGTTTTGTTTTTGGACGTTTCATTGCTTTTACTGCCGGAAAATTTCACAGGCTTGTAGCTGCAAGGCTTTCTTTATTTTTCCTTTTTTTCTTAGGCAGTTCAGCTTCACTCCTATGTCATTTGTTTCACTATTTCCTCAAGTATTCACATCCCCACGAACACAAACACGCAATTTCCCTTATTATATTTTATATCAGAGGTTAGAGTGTTTCTATTGTTCGTGGGAATTTTTGGTTATCGCCAAATTACAATTCATTTAGCTAAACATGGATACTCAACCAGCAGAGCCCTTAAAATAAGTCAGCAAGTAGTTACTAGTACAATATAGCACCATATTTCGTCCGGGTATAAATCCCATTCTGTAAAGACACGCACTCGCTATATTTTCCTTTGCTTTGGATTGGATGATTCATTGCTTAATTGCTGGAAAATTTTACAGGCTTGTAGCTTTAAGAGCTCTCCAAACTGATCATATTAATGACAAGATTCGATATAGCAGTTTTGGTTATGGAAATAAGGGCTAGAGTTCATATTTTTAAAAGACCACTATTAAAGTCAAGACGATCTTTAAAACACTGTATTGACGTGTTTCAATTTGTTCGTGTTTATATTTGTTCGTCATCGTAGAGATACACTGTACTAAGAAAACCTGTTAATCTACTTTGGCCTACTTGCACACGCAGACACACGTACAGGACTTTCCATGTGGTTTGCATTGTTACTAACAATATGATCTGAATAATAAAGGTCCAAAAAAAAATCGACTTTGCTAAAATATTATTGCAGAAATATAACTTAAAGTCGCTATATTTCATTGTTTCGTTGTCAATCACTGGTGACCGATATCTGATGACCCCAAGCGTATCACCTAACTCGTCTTTAAAGTGACGAGTTTCATGTCTCGTTGTTATTTTGTTGGCGTTTCCTGGTAAACGGGGGGGGGGGGGGGGGGAGGGAGGAGAAGGGGGAGGAGACGTTGGGATGTAATGTGGTGGTCTTTTGTCATGAGACGTGTACAATAAATTACATTGAATCATACCTTATGATCTACGACTTGCCGGGTATTGAGATTCGCAGGTATTACGCTTTTGAAAGGAGCATAAATGTGTAAGCGGATTTCAACTACTAATTGACTTGTACGTACCATGCGGTCCATGCCCCATTGTGGCTGTCAGGAATAATGATCATGATATTCTGCTGTTGAGCAGAGTATGGAAATCCATTATTGCCATAATACTGTGTCTAGGTATATGCATAAAATGTATAACTATAATGTGTAAGTGTAAGTGATAAATAATTTTGTGAAATGGTGGATAAAACTTTCTGTGTTTCAAACGGCGGCACGGAGTTTGAATTTCCCCAACTGCTTCTGTCCTTGGACAATATTTGTGTGTATGTGTTCATGTAGGCCCCCATGTATGTATATGTGGGTGTGTGTGTGTGTGTATGTGTGTGTTTGTGTGTGTGCAATAAAAGAAAATAGCTAAGGCATTATACTCCTGTTCTTCTTATTTTCGGCCTTTTACTTTATCTGCCACCGTATGCTTTACCGTACCATCAACAATGTGCTGTTTGTGTGTGAAAGTGTACTGTAATTCTACTGTAGAAAGATATATTTATAAGCACAACAGCCTCTTAAGAAAGAGTGTCTGTGTGTGTGTGTGTGTGTTTGTGCGTGTACGTTTTACCCGCGATATCCATCTCAACCCACGCGATAGGCCATATATACGTGTATATTGGTGTCAGGTATGCAGTGCCTTGTTATTAGTAATAGCAAGACCCTCTGGTAAAACAGTGACAAGACTTGAACTGCTACTCTGGATAGATGAAGCTGTATATTATACGCTGAGCTGTATACTCTTAAAGTATAACTTCGGGGGATTATCGGCATCGGTAAATAGTGTCCGCTGCATATTACCAAGAAGAAAAAAAAAGGCAAAGGCATGATATTGCTTCAGGCATAGTTGCATAATAATTTTCCCTCGCGAAGCTTTGATGTGCACATCTATTTCATTTTATATTTCATTTATTTTCATTATATTACGAGAGCCCTTTCTCATGCGCCGGAGGTCATTGTTACTTTTGCGGGGTTTATTATGTGTGCATTATAGCAACCGCACTAGCGGAATCAGAATGGGTTTTCTTGCACAATAATAAGCATTATGTTCTTACACGCGCTGAAACTGTGCATGGATCTCCCATGCCCGGGGACTTTTTAAAAGCCGATCTAATCAAAAAGTGATGACTACTCGTATCATTGTCATTAGTTGGTGGGCCAGGGGGAAAAATGGAATTTCTTCAATAAGTGATGAATTTGAATGCGCCAAATCATATAAAATGCCTTGAAAACATCACCGTGTGGAGAGGTATGTATCGAAAAATGCACTCATGGTAATGCTGATTTATATCATTTTTCTATATCATTCAGATTTATTATTATCATCATAGTTATACCTAATTTTGACCTAATGTCGAACTCATGGGCTGTATGACTCGTGGGATGTACAATATGACTCATGGACCCTTGCTCTATTTCGAAGTCGTGGGCTGTTATGACTCGTGGATGTCGGTCTCTTGGGAAGACCCGTGATTTTAAGATCTGTCAGTAATAACCATATAATGCATTAACATAGTCCTAAAAGACAAACAAACAAATAAAACAAAAAACGTACAAACCAAAAACTTCATGTATAATTCTTTGTTTCCAGTCATTTTGTTAACATCATGATTGCCATGCTTGGACTGCTTTCGGGCTGAATGTGACATGGCGTATCACTTCTCGAAACCTTAGAAACATTTTATATCAGTAAACTAAACATTCTCATATCAAAACATAACAGTGATTACTCTTACCTGGAATCCGACCCACGCCTTCTTTTGTTTAAGACATTTTTCTGGCTCCTGAAACCACGATTCCTTTTTTTTATTTTTTTTTTTTACAGTGAATGAAATTGTACAAGATCGACTCTTCCTCCGGTTTCCAACCCTTTCTCCTTCTCTTCGTAGTTATTATACAAGTCATCATATATCATTATAAGTATTATCATTACAATAACTATCTACCATTATTGATAATATCATTATTATTATCACTATCATAATCTTGTTCTTAAGTAGTACTAGTAGTTATAGTGTCATCATCTTCATCATGACTATCATCATTTTTGTAATTATTACTTGCTTTTGCTATCAACTTTCTCTTTATATAGTCTTCCAAAATAATACTCTACTGTACTGTATACTGTAATAAATAATACTGTAAATAATAATACTAATAATAGTGTTGACTGATGAATAACGATTTTAGATTTGCAGCATAATTAATGTTTGCTGAGATTTGAACTTAATAGGGGAGGGACATGCGAAGGAGATGGGAGGAGGGTTTTAATGTTTTTAGTCATTTCTATGTTTTTGTTTTTTGTTTTTGCTGAAAAAATGTGTGTGTGTGTGTGTGTGTGTGTGTACTTGGCATTCATATATCCAAGATGGAAACGCTTGTAACATTTTACAAGGAGCTCACGCAGTGTTTGTACAGCGACAGCCTGCTACCGTACGAGAGGGATAGACCTAAACGCTTCTAGCGTCATGGTGAGGAATATTTTCTGTTAACCCTTTTACTAATATTCTTCGTCGTCGTGTTTGGTTATATTTGCCCACTTTTTTTTCTGTGTTTATTTCATCATGTGTGAGATCAGACACTTCGTCTGTCACTCGTGCCTGTGTAATGGACCATTCCTTTCATCCTGCTTTAGCCCTTGGGGACTAGTAGTCCATCGGTTCTTGCGACGTTTTACAACATTGGCGTCAGCAGTTTAATATCTACGCAAGACAGGTTGGTCCTTGTCTTTCATATATTGTTTTTTAAGCTATTGTAGTGGGAAATTTTCTTGATATTGCTTTTGTCACGTCGAATTTGGAATTCTTAGAAGGGCGAAAAAATTTTCATATGTACATTTGTGCACATAATCGTTGTGTATGTATGTTTGTATGTATCCGCAGTGTGTTGTTTGTATACTGCTTTGTGCACCCACACCATCTGTATGATACAGGGTGATGTATTTCTCATTTTCGATATTCTGACATCGTATTTTTTAGGGGGAGGGGAGAAGAGGGAAGATGGTGAAAGGAAGGGAGAAATATGATGAGAGATCTCTACTTATCCCCACAACCTATATGGACTCTTCCATCAGTATAGCTTCTGTTGTTATTGCTGTTGTCGTATTTCTTGTGTTAGGAGAGAGAGAGAGGAGTTGCTAATGCAATCAGCGGGGACGAGATTATCCGAGATTGGCCGGTAATGAAAGCTTCTCCGGGGAGCGTGCGTAACACGATCACACACTCAGCAGCAAATTGGCAACGTACAGTGTGTGCTGATGCCACCAATGTCGACGACTCAGAGTGGGATTTTACTCATGTGTAACTAGAAACTGCTCGCTCTTTCGCTGTGCATGATAGACACGGAGGATGCAGACAACATAGCTTCAGGAGAACATTCAGGTTCGTTGCTGCCGTCGCTGTCAAGATAGTCTTGTGGTCTGTTTCAATCACATTCTGGAGAGGCGGTAACCGAACGATAGCAATCAGTGTATGTCTTCAAGACAGAAATTAAAGACTTAAAGGAGAGAAGACTAATTCTGCTTCTCTCTCAAGAAGAAATATTCATCTTCCTGCCTCTCCAAATCAGACTACACCCAGCGGAAAAAAAGAAAGAAGATACCTCGTGACAATTTATGCTCATCATGCACATGACACAATATTCGGGAGTTCAGCCCTACTCTATCTCTGTCTGTCTGTCTGTCTATCTGTCTGTCTGTCTGTCTCTCCCCACCTAATTAACATAATTCAATATTTTTACACATTTTGAGGAGAATGCTGCATGTCATTTCACGCTGATAACGGTTTCTTGTGTGCTTTTCATTTATTGTAATCGCAGCCAAATTCGATCAACAAAATGGCAGCTCGGCCTACGCGTTTATGAAATATATACCGTTCGTGCTACACTATCCGACGAGAGTCTATTTATTCAAGGGAATAATTTCTGCAGTGCATACTTTGCAGCATAATGGTAGTCTGACCTATAAGAGATCTGTCTGTTTGTATATTTGTGTGTTGTTGTTTTTTTTTTCCTGGAGGTCGATGCCTCCTCTTCCACTCTTCTTCCGTCTTTCCGTTTCCAATTATATTATAGAGACACATGAGGAGTAGGTAGATCTATGCTTTTGTGGCTATATACTTTCGTTCTCTGTCCAGGTTCATAAAGTGGTATACCAGGTGGAATGAGAAAGCTATACATGCGGTGGTTTCAATTGCATATCAAGCTAGCATACAAAATATACTTTGCTCTGAGAATTTCTGGTTAAAGCTTTGGGCAGAGGTGACTCCAAAATAGTACTTTTCACTAAGGGGTGCAGCCCCGAAGTGAATAGCACTTTCGGAAGCACCGATGCCTATAGTTTAGGCAGAGTGTAATATTTGTTTTATATTTTGGATGAAAAATTGAAACGAAAGAATAGAAAAATGGGAGGCGAAAAGTTGTGTGATGGACTTAGTGGATGTGATGTTGTGGAGGGATCCTACACTGCGTACGAAATACCAGCGAACGATGGCAGAATTGCTTTGTGATGTCACAAGTATAATTTGTTAGAAATTGTTACATTACACAGAGTGACGGGTACGAAGCAGCGCGCAATGTCAGGATTACTTTGTGATGTCACAAATGCAAAACTGGCGTTGTGACATCATTTTGCCAATAGTAATAAGACCTACTTTTTGCAAAATGTCCTCATAAAAGTAACGTCATTTTTTAATTTTACTACGCCACGGAGTGTAAAACATGCCAACATTATAACGTAGCTGAAAATACCTACAATCACATGAAGCTCTTTCAACCAATCACTACTAACAGGATAAATTTTTGATTTAAAATATAATGCCATCTTTTGAGATTAAAGGTAGGGAATCCCATTTGCATGCCTTAAATGAAGAGTTGTATAAACACAGTGGTATGTTGAAGAGAGTATCATTTTAGAAACTCCCATAAAGTATTGAAAGTGGAAGGTAACATTTAGTACAAATTTATTGACCGTTAGATTTTGAATTGAATTCTTTTCGGGGCTCACCGTAAATTCCAGTACATTACTAGGCTACCTTTGCAGACCAATGCACTGCATGTGTGTCCATCATGTATATTTTGTGAATAAAGTTCATCAAAACTTTACAAACATTTCTATATACATTCTTGCCACACACTCTATATGTTATTACATCAGCTCTTGGACTTTTAGATTTGTGTTTATAGATAAAAATTCAGAAGACTGCAACAAAAAGGCTTAAGTGTGGCTGACACACAGAACTACTGAGTAGTTGAGTTTTGTGCATTATTCAAATTGTAGATAACTGTTGACTTCCAAATTTCTAAGCAGTGGCCTAAACAAGTCCCCTGAGGTTCATATTTAATGTTTTGCTGCATTTTGGGAGTTTTGTAAAAGGTATCCCCTACCTTTAAAGCGTTTTCACAGTTACAGGTCCAGTTTGATTTATTTATCCACTTGTACAAAATAATGAGATCATTACGACAAGGACAAATATGTTTAAGTCAAAATAGAAGCAAGGGAAGGCCTACTTAAAAGAAAAAGATGTGATTACTTGTGTAATACATATATTTCAAAAACAGTATTGGGATTGCAGCTCAAAATTGCCGCTTGTGCCTAAAGAATTAGAAATAAAAGGGTTGGGTTGTGTAATGCAAATCAGAAGAGAGTATTTATGTCACAGTCACATCTTCCGTGCATTTCCTTTACAGTAAAAGGAAATCTGTTTGGAGTTATAATTATGTTCCATCAATACGTAGGCAGTTGTAGTACTTACACCAATTTAAACCTTGCATCAAAAGGCAGGATACATGGGAGAAGTGAGCAAAGGCAAACGTGAATCGTTTTGAAGGCAGAGAATGGTCGAACAACTGAAAATGGTGCGGACAGATTTTGAAAATAAAGACGGACAGACAGACGGGACGAAAAGACCAATAGTTATATAGATGGATATGTGATAGAAAGTGTGATAGGTAGAATATATATATGTAAATATATGTAAATATATACATATATATGAAGGGTTTGTTTGCAAAAACCGATAAGTCCATTTTTGCAGATTTTGAAGTACCATCTCTGTCATAAAGTACAAAATAATAACTTTTAAATGAAATATTGGTCACTTCATATAAAGGTATATTTTTTTAAGTTATGGTCAAAAGAAGCGAAAATTTTCTTATTATTCTCTTTATTTTTCTTGACCTTTAATCGCAAATATCTCCATTTGGCAAATATGGACTTATCGGTTTTTGAAAACAAACTCTTCATATATATATATATATATATATAGAGAGAGAGAGAGAGAGGGAGAGAGATGGAGAGATAGAGAAAAAGATAGATGGTGACTTTGATTAATTGGAAACATGCAACAAAGATAGAAATATAGAAAAATGGAAAGAAATTGAGTTTGAAGTGAAGAAAGAACAAATATATGAAAAGGGGTAATATTTTCCAACGACAACATCAACAACAAAAACATAATCAGGAAAATGAGACCGACGCATGGTTAGATCAACGTACAAATACTTGACATTATGGTGCAATCAACCTGGACACAGCGTATAGATCACGATTTCTTTTTTTTTTTTTTGGTGTATTTTGTCCTATTTTGTTGCTTATAAATATTTATTTCTGTAATCTCTACTTGTGATTTTACCTAATGCAATTGTATTTTCATAATATGGACCCCTATGAATTATCATTTTTCTACTGATGAGGCTTTCCACCCTTTAAATGGAAATATAAATAAATAGGTAAGTATAGTGAGAATAGATCCATAGATAGTGAAATTAATAGTGAAATAAATAAAGAGAGGAAAAATAAACAGAGAGAAAGAGAAAGAGAGAGAGAGAGAGAGAGAGAGAGAGAGAAAGAGAACAGGAAAGAAATATTGGAGAGGAAGCACGCAAGACCAGTGGCAGGGGCAATATTGTTTTATAGATCACCCCCTTTTTCTTTTTTCAATCGCCCACAACATTCTCGATCTTCACTCAATCGCAGCTTCGCTCACTCCTCAACAACTCGTCCATCATTCATGTCCCCTTGGCGATGCATTCTTCTTCATTGCCTTCGTCGATCGGCATTCAGCTCTTGTTTTTTTTTTTTTCTAGCCCCATCTCATCTTTCGCCTGCTGACACCAGTATTTGCCAATGCATCATTTAATTCCATTTCCCATTTGTGTTCGAGTCATACCCGCTAGTCCAACCCACACTCGCCACTGCTTCCTTCATCATACAGGGTAAGGAAGGGGGGGGGGGGGGTAGGGAAAAATCTGAGACCGCCAAAAAAGGATGCTCGATCAATTCTTCGCAGTACATCACATGCTTTTTTTTTCTATTTCGTGCATTTCGCATTTGTATCCTGCAGTCTGCTTGTAGCTCAAAGCAAGCCCGTTTGTTGAAAGCTTTAAAAGCCAACGATTCAAAATGGTATCGTGTGCCATAGGGGAGCCAGCGGGTAGTGACATGATTAACTGCCGTTGCATGATCATTGACAAGGTTGCATAGTCAAGAGTGATGAGGATAACAAATTAATTTATTCAGCATTTTCCTCGTGTATTCATTTCATTTATATTTCATTGTATTTCATTTCCTACAAAATATGGAGTAGGGCCTACATTTGACACTTGCATATTATACAGAAATTTAGAGTACCCTACAATTTCTTGTCCATATTCAAGCAAAATCTTTTCAGCTCTTTTTTTTTCCACAATAAAACAAAATACAATCTAGTTTAAGGAAATGCATATAGGCAAACTGTAACTGAATCGTATCAAGGAAAGTTAAAGAACTTTCCCCGTTTAAGGACTTTCCCTTTCCCCATGTCCAACTCCTAAAAGTGGCATTGTCTTGGCTTTATAGTTCAAGTTCAAGTTCAAGTTCAAGTTCATATTTATTCGTTTTTTCCACAACATACAAACATAAATCTCACTTTCTTAAGTGACAAAAACAATGCATACAATTGTACAGAGAAGACAACAATAATAGGAAAAAAAAAACTAACTGTGGCGATACATTGCAATAGGTGCTAAGATAACGAAAGTGAAATAGTTTTCAATATATGCATTGTGTGAAAAAAACGGAGGGACCCACTAAAAAGACAGAGCTTGTAGAGTGTGGGCCCCTCTTGTATTAGAAGCCCGATGTAAAAATTGAATTGAAAACAGCAAAAAATCCGCACAAAAAGTTCGTCACAAAAAAGTTTGGGAGCCCACTAGGAGACAGACGAACAAACAGTTATACATAAAACAACAACAAACAGAGTTATGAACATGTTACAGGACTGGGACAGCAACAAGACTACTTGTAGGAGGAAAAACAAGAAACAAACAGACTTGACGACACAAGAGGAAACAAGACTATCGCGTGATAAAGAGGTAACAGAATAGAAAGGAATATGCAACACAGACAACGATCCTCGGAGGTTTGAGGAAGAAAGAGAAGAAGAAAAAAGAATATAGAACAAACCCTTCAACTGCGAAGTATATATAGGTCAAAGAAAATCTTATAATCAAGGCTTGAGCAATAGCTACAATAATAAAGAGAACGGCAATGCCGATATTGCGGATGAGTAACAAAGTAAGCTTATTAACTAATCTGATTCTGCGAGTCGTCATTATAAGATTGTAAAAGAAAAGACTTTAATCTCCTTTTAAAGGAGTATATAGATGGAGCAGATTTTAAATCATGATTCAGGGAATTCCAATAATTTGGTCCAGTGTAAATAAGTGTATTCTTTGCTAAAATCGTTCGAAGAAGTGGTAAATGAAACTCGTTAGAACGCCGGATGGGGTAATTATGGAATGATTGTTTTTGTTTTTGTTTTGTTTTTTGAAACATAGAACGAAAGTTAGGTGGGAGTAAATTGTTATCATACACATAAAGTGACCTAAGTTAAATAAGAATAATTCGTTGATTTTTAATAGCTTATAACAGTCAAACAATGCATTTGTATGTGAACGTGTAGG
This sequence comes from Diadema setosum, assembly GCA_033980235.1. NCBI lineage: Eukaryota > Metazoa > Echinodermata > Echinoidea > Diadematoida > Diadematidae > Diadema > Diadema setosum. The sequence continues at coordinate 22,625,558 of CM067074.1, forward strand.
AGAATTAGAAATAATACGGAGGGCTTTCTTTTGCAATAATAACACTCTATTCAGCAGTGTCTGATGAGTATTGCCCCAAACTAAAATTCCATAATTAAGGTAAGGGAGTTATGATCAGCCAGTTAATAGTTTTAATCTATTTTGTTGATTTTATTTCATTGCACGTTGATCATGCAATCCTTCTTACCCGGGCGCCGTTGGGGGCGTAACATGAGGACATAAGTACGTAAAAATACCTCGTCCATTTTTTTTTCTTCTTTATTTTCTTCTTCTTCTTCTTCTTCTTCTTCTTCTTCTTCTTCTTCTTCTTCTTCTTCTATTTCTTCTTCGTTTTCCTCCTTCTCCCCCTCCTTCTCCTTCTCCTCCTCCTCCTTGGCTCTTTCCCTCAACAGTCCCTTCTAGAAGCGCAAGACTGGTGATGTGTGACATGTGATTGCGATTAACAATAATGTCTCCTCCCTGATGTGTCGGTAAAAGGGAATGTCAATATTATGCAGTCCTCACCCTTTCTTTCCGTATCCTTCATCTGTCTAATTCAAAGCTTATTTTAAAGGGGAAATCCGGATGATTTTCAAACTTTTACATTTGAACAACTTTAAGTTAGTTAAACTGAGTACAGAGTTTCAGAATTTATAGCGACTGTGATGAGAAATGAGAATGTTGTTCAAATTTATAACAAATTGCAATGAACAAGGATGATGACATGGTAGTCTCACCATAAGAATGCATGAGTTGAGGCTCAAGGAAGCTGAACAGAAGAAGAAGGCATGCATATATTATTTACAGGTGAACTTGTTGAGCAAGCAGTATTGTAATGGAATTACACTGCTTACTTTCCTGAAATATGTGAGGCTCTGATGTCATCAACACTGTTCAGTGTAATTTGTTTAACATATTTCAGTTTATTGGTTTCTCTGCTCAAGGACCAAAATGGATTCCACGAATCTAAACATTGAGCTGTCGATTTATATACTACATGATGTGAAATTATGAAAATCGTCTGGAATGCCCCCTGTAAGGGGGACAATTATCATCATAATCATTCAAATTAATTCTCAAAAATTTTCGCCTGCTATTGGATGTGAAGAAGTAACTCGTGTGGACTGCTACGCGAAGTTATTGTTTGGTGAGAATATAAAACTGATATTAAGGGAAAACACCAATGACGAAATAGGGGGGGGGGGGTCAAGGGCAATTACCCCCTGGGCAATTACCCCGGACCCTTCCCCTGGCCCTAATCCTAATCCTAATCCTAATCCTGAACCTAACCCTAACCCTAACCCTAACCCTAAACCTAAACCTAACCCTAACCCTAAACCTAACCCTCACCCTAATCTTTACCCTAACCTTACCACTAACCAGTATTTAGCCGGGGGTAATTGCCCTCTGGGTGTAATTGCCCGGATACGAAATAAGGGATACTGTGTTGTAACTTAAAAAATCTTGAGTATTTCGGTCATTTGCGTCGTTTTGCTTTCCGTTTTCACTGCCAATAATTATTTCTGAACTCATTTGTATCATATGCAAGAATTCGTTGTGCTGACATCGAATTCTATGAGGAAATGGAATTTGATGGAACTGGCCATTGCAATCAACAGATAGCTCTGACCTTTCAGGTACTGCAAATGTTGATTCGCATGTCGGCACATAACTGACACAATTCAATCGTAACGGGGAAGCGAGGATCATGATGTAAAGGGGAAGATGAACGATCGTAGTGCGTGAATGATCGCCCTCACAATTACCGATTATCAGCCGATTTCCCGTGGCCATGGCAACGCGCCTTCCTATTTCTTACTGGAGCAGGCGCGCGGAGGCCGTATGATGTGTGCTAACATCAAAATGGCTATAAACACGCCGAGCTGCTATTATTTTCTCTCCTATTAACATTACTCTTCCATTCCTCACATTCCCTTATTTATACCAATTTCTCATTCTACTTCTTTTCTTTTTTATTTACGTATCTTGACGGGTTTTCGAAACGCTGTCTTCAGAATAATACAAATCAATTGTTCAGAAGTCCACAACTATTTCATGGTGATGTGAGTTGTTTGATTAATTGATAACAAGAGGAGAGTGTTCAAATTCATTAAATTATTCCGTCGAGGTGTTTTTAATGCAACTGATTGACAAATTACCCTGCATCGACGTAAATAAGCACTGAATTGATCAGTGTTTTGGAGGTATAGCCATGATAAAAAAAATCATGGGCATACGTACTCGAGCACGATTTGAACCTACAAACTCCTGATCTCCGGACAGGCGTCATCTTCACTAGACCACCGAGCTTTTGCCCGACAGCAAGCGTTGGTTCTAATGCAGCGGGTACTGCGTAATTATTCAAATTCATTAAATTATTCGGTCGAGGTGTTTTTAATTCAACTGATTGACAAATTGCCCTACATCGACGTAAATAAGCACTGAATTGATCAATGTTTTAGTAGTAGCCATGAAAAAAAAATCATGGGCGTACGTACTCGAGCAGGATTTGAACCTACATACTCCTGATCTCCGGACAGGCGTCATCTTCACTAGACCACCGAGCTTTTGCCCGACAGCAAGCGTTGGTTCTAATCCTTATAGCAAGCATCGGGTACTACGTAATTATTCAAATTCATTAAATTATTCGGTCGAGGTGTTTTTAATTCAACTGATTGACAAGTTGCCCTACATCGACCTAAATAAGCACTAAATTGATCAATGTTTTAGTAGTTACTCGAGCAGGATTTGAATCTACGACCTCCTGATCTCCGGACAGGCGTCATCTCCACTAGACCACCGAGCTTTCGCCCGACAGCAAGTGTTGGCTATTTACGTCGATGTAGGGCAATTCGTCAGTCAGTTGCAAAGAGGAGAATGATATTGAAAAGTCGAATGGCCGTTCCTAAGACCAGAAGTCTTTTCTATATGTAGGAGACAGAAGGGCAATTCCAGCGTTACGGACATTACATCTAGAGATTTTTCTTGTGACTTTGTGGGCTTATTTCAACAACTCAGCATAATCATTCTGAATCCATTCATGGTTTATTCTAACCCAGTTTTCCTGAAATGTTAACAGTCTGAGTTCTGATTAGTTACGATAAATCATTTGGGAGATATTGCACAAAATGCTCGACGTTACGGACATTACATTTTTTTGACACAATAATATTTACCTCCATGCAGAAATGTTGAAAAATGTATGAATCAGAGCATTTTAAGTAGAAGAAATTTTCTTCTGAAATGAGTGCTCAGGTCATGTTTAAGTTGTAGATTGATAATTGTGTACAACACATTCAGCATTTACTCTACATGTTCACAAATGTATAGCGTTACGGACATTACAACTTTGTCCACTTTTTAAAATCCCAATATTCATACTTCAACACAGTTCATATCTCAGACAAGGCTAATATTAGTGTTTTTTGGTCCATTCTTAACCATAAACTACTTTGAAAGAAATGCTGATGTGTTGATGAATATGGAATACTGAGAGTCAAAGATTGTGTGTTCTTAGAAAAATTATCAAAAATTTTGCCCCAAAATGGATTTTTTGATGAAAAGAATGCCTAAATACCCTTTAATTGTATCAAAATACCACTCAAATGAAAGACCTACACGAGTTCTATCATTTGATACTAAATTTGTCCCTGTAGCTCATTATGCTTTTTAAAATCATTGCAGATTTATGATTTCTAGGAAAGGAAACATTTTTCGTGGAATTGCCCATAACACAGTCACATTCCAATGATTTCCCCTTTCCGCTGCAAGTGCCTCACGTATAGGAGATTCGTGTCAGTATATCCGTGGTCGCACTGGCGTTTAACAACTTGTTGAATCCCGATCATAAAATGCTACTGTGAGGATTACGCAGGTTGTTTTCGGGTTACGATCAATCATTGCTGTCTTGCACGATTCTTGTTTTCATTTACCGTCGGAAGTATTCCCTTTTTCATTTACTGTCTAGTGTAATTCTTGCTGTAGAAAAAAACTTGTATGGAATTTCACGCCCCCCCATCCCTACCGAACCAATGGAAGTTTCCATTTTGAATTTGAACTTGAACTTGAACTTTATTCTGTTTCATTTAAAAACATATCATTTGTACAATGACAAACTGAGAACAGGAAACGAGTGCATGAACATGCATGCATAGCATATAATAGATGTAAATGAAACATGGAAACTACAAAAGACCAGAGTCTTGTCAGGGTAGTTCCCAACAGAAAGAATAATAAAAAACAATATTGCTTTACGAACAAGACATAGGACAGGTGAAAATATTACAAAAGACAAAAAAAAAAACAGAAAAAAAAAAACAGACAAACATACACAAAAAAAAAAACATTTTCATTATAAAATTAAAATAGTAATCGTGTTTGGTCATATCAACCCCTAGAAAACAAAAACCACAAAATTATATATAATCATAGTGTATTTCATAATGACAATTCTAGCTTTCTAACAAATGTCTTTTCAGATTCTTCTTAAAAATATTTGTATCACGAGTTGGAGAATTTGTAACTGTATCTGGTAAAGAATTCCATAATGAGGGTCCAGTGTGTCTGAGTGTGTGCATTACATACATCTTATTTACCTTAAATAAATTATATTTATTACTACAATTCGAGTATCATAACTATGAATTTGATCATTAGATTTAAACATACCAGAAATCATCTCAGGTAGGAAATTCATTTTATGTTTGAACATATATATAAGAATATTAAACTTATTCAATTGATATATATTTTTTCGCACATATCTATACATTCATGACATATGAAAGTCAAACAAGTTCCATTTGTATTATAGCCTTCTTGTCTGAAATAAAATTTCATCTTTTTACAGGATGGAAGTCTAGAGTGCCTCCGCTTGCATCTTTGCAGGGAGCAGACCTGTGCGGCAATTTTATTTTCACGGCAAACAAACAAAATGATACAATTCAGCGTGATCTTGAAGTTTTAATTTTCCATGACACCGCCTATCGAACAATCAAGGACTTCGGCCTAATGCAGCTAATTTCAATTCCTTGTCCATCTTTTTCTCGTTTTGCCCTTCCCCTTCCTCCCCCTTCTCCCTTTTCGACTATCCTCTCTCTGTGTGTGTGTGTGCCTCTGTCTCCCAAATCAGGTTTGATCGATGATATTAATCCCTTTTAGTCAATATCCTCGTACGTCTTGCACCTCTGTTTTCCCACCAGTGAAAGATGGAGGCCAATCGATATCCGTCCGTCGATACCAAAAATAGGGGGTTGATAATGAGCCCGCTAAGTACCCCTCATTCTCCGCCCCACCACCTGCAATAATGGGCGTGTAATGGGCCTCTTTTAAAGTGGGTGCATCCCTTGGCCCCCTCATTCCGCCAGGGACCACGACTCTTTGGCATTGTCACCTCGTTGCCCCTAGCAACCCCTTGACAAGCCTGAATGGTTTCCTTTCAAAGTCATTGCGGTTTGAGAACAAGAGCTGACGGCTCTTCTGATACATATTAAAATGCGAAGTAACCGAGGAGGGATTGAATCTTGAACAGTTATTAATAGGACTTTAACCTATACAGTCTCCTCGTCAAGCTGATGACTAACCATTAATTTGGGTAAATTGATTATGACGGTACATTCCGTCAATGTTGACACTTCCTCCTCGTCGGCAGACATCGCTGGAGCGCCATAACAACGCTCTTGGCTCCTCGAAACCGCCGACGAGTTGCTGCATTATGATCTCAGTCCTCTGTTGCCATTTGTGTAGTCCTGTGTCGGCGTGGTGGGCAGAACAAAAGGTAACGATAAGTACATACCTCCTTTTTTTGTTGTGTGTGTACCTTTTTCTCCACTTGAGATGGGTACATTGTCCTCGTATTGTTTACTCGGAGATTGATGCCATTCGTCTGGTCAACGTTGACCCCCCTGGCCAAACTGCAACCACTCAGAATGGGAGACGGCAAGAGAAAGTGAGGTGTTTTCGAGTGTTCCTCTCCATGAAAAAGCCTATGGGTTATTGTACACCCGTGTGTGTTCGCCACGTCCTTTGCGTACTAGTGGGTATGTGTGTACGGAAAAGGTTAGTCGGTCACACCGCACTCGGAATACGCTGATCGGAGAAGACCTATCAAAATGTTCCACGAGTGACATCGGATGTGAGATAACCCACTTTACTCGTTAGTCTTATAACTGCTAACCAAGTCGGGACAGGCGATAAAATCAAAGCAAAGCTAACGTGTCTAGACTTCATTCAGATGGATACGCCTTGCGCAAGATTGGCTTGGTAAGTCTTCTGTACCAACTTGAATAAGCCGCTGTGAAATTCTCTCTTTCTGTGTTCTACAGTGTATGTCCTTCGTGTGAAGGGTACATCGCATGAATGGTGATGAAGGGTTGTGTCAGGCGTGGAAAAAGGTCATCATTGAACAATAATCACATTGTGGAAAATGTGTGATGCGGCAGCTTGTCTCGGACCCGTTACAACAATCATGTTATCATAAATGCATTCACGTCATTCGACAATGACTTCATGCTCACATATCTTTGTCCGCTTTGTTGTTTTTTGTTGTTGTTCTTTTGGCGCTGCTGTAGAACCTGCAATTCTTGCAGGTACATAGCACGTAGAGAGCATACTATGGCATAAGGACCTGCATGTCCCTGGTGCATCAATTAATTGCCGGATAATAGCGGCTCTTCCTTTGATCGAGAATTTAATCTGGTCTCGTCATCCTCCTCTCAGTTAAGGTAGTCTGTGTGTGAATGTAGATGACGTATAAGAATAGTTGCTCTGCGAGAGAAAAAAAAAATGTATCATTGTTGATTTGTTACGAGAGAAAGCCGTAATTCAGGGGAACTTTATGGGCGGTATCAAAAAAATCTTCCAGCTCAATGTAGATGTAGATCTAAGCCTTGCGGTCCTCAGGTATTCCCTCAACGTTCATATTCACGGTCATTAAGTCAGTAAGTCCGTCCTACATGAGAGCGGGCGACTGACTGAACTAAAATGGAGAGCAAATGCTAAAAAGGTGATTGTTTCGTCCCGTACTACATTTCTATCCTTCAGGGACAGGGATGGGGGGGGGGGGGGGGGGGGGCAGTTGCACCCAAAAACAATTTCAAAACGCCTCTTTTTCCTAAAATATGATTTTTAAATGATTTGATTGGTAAATAAAACATCACTTGATAGTAACGAGTAAGGAATTAAGAACTCTATCGATTTATTGTTTTTTTTTTCGCTTGTTATATTTCTGACTATCCAAACTCGAGAACAGGAGACAGATACCATCACTTAGACATTTTCATTTTTGCTGCATGTTTGATCTTCAGACTTTTTTTTTTTTTTGATATAGAAAACTAATATTTCAAGAAAAGTGTGCACCCGGTCGTTGAATTTCAACTCTGGGAACGCAACAGCTCCACCATGTTCCTTTCCGTAGACACGTGGTAGACATCGTACTTACACTAAATTTATAAAAGATTGACAATTTTACAAATATTCCATCAAAAGCGTGCACCAGCTCTTTGTATTTCAATTCTGAAAATAAATGGGTGATAGGAAGCTGCGCATTATCGTACTAATTTGACGATAACATTTGTCCTTTTTTATCTTTTTTTTTTTTTTTTTTTACTTTGCTCTTTGCCTAAAGTCAACTTGTGATGTGAAAGTGAATTCTTAATTGATATTTCCACGGATTCAGAGGGGAAATATAATGGAGATAATCGTAGCAGCACTGAGAAGAATAATATTGTCTACGGTTGAATTAAATATTGCAAGTTACAACAAAGCAGAAAACCTTGCTATAGATGAAACTTAACATTCACCATGATAGTCGCAGGTTAGCGATATGATGGGTAAAACAGTCTACAATAGTTATTTTAGGGATTAAACTATGACATTAGAAAGCCAATTGGTTTAAAAGCATTTCTGGGGCTATAGGGGACAGTCAATATCATTTAATTTACCCGGGTGTATGTCAATCCAGTGAGAGTTTTCTTGAAAAAATAACAATAATAATAAATGATTGTCATTGTGTGGTTGTGTATGTGTGTGTGTGTGTGTGTGTGTGTGTGTGTTAATACATATGCATGTATGTATCTGTGTGTGAGGATGTGTGTCCGTCTGTCTCTCTGTCTGTCATTCTGTTTACTTCTCGCTTTGCCGAAATGGTTTTGTAGTTCGTCGCAAAGGCGGGAACCTGCCGGCACGTTGGCACACAATTATTGTTTGCTTGTTACTTCTACACACTGATATATTATAGAAGTTGCGGAAAGGCCGGGGCACTCTGACTGAACGAGAAAATCGCGGTTTCGGCAATGCTACCCTGTTGGAGATAATATAAAAACCATTTTGATGTAGTCCATTAAGTAAATTGAATCTGCTAGTAAGAGTGAATCTCCAATCTATCTATCTATCTTTCTGTCTATCTATCTCTCTGTCTATTTATCTGCCTATCTATCTATCTATCTGTCTATCTATCTATCTGTCTATCTATCTATCTATCCCCTCCTCTTCCTCCTCCCATCCTCCCTTCATTTTCACCATTGTCGATGAATCAATTTCTCTTCTTTTTTTTTCTCCTCCAAACTCTAGATCGCTCGTTGTCTTTCCCACTTTAAAAAAGTACATGTATTTATCCCTCCTTTATTCTTCTTTTTCTTTTTCCTCCACCCATCCCCTTACTCTGTACAAATTCTTCTCCTTTTCGCTTTCCTTCTCGTTTTTGTCGTTTCTGTTCATTTTTTCCATATCTTTCCCTTTCTTGATACTTTATACTTTCTTTTTGAAATGATGCCTCATTATATACACATTTCACGTTTTTCTTCCTGCGCAATTTATTAATCAAACAAACACTCTCGATTGTCAAATACTATTGACAAGTGTATTTTTTCCTGGAAATTGTGATAAACGAGAATGAATTTGACCTTCATTACTCTGGATGACAGGGGAAATAGACTCATTATCCATACATTTGTCCGTTTGTTCATTAAAACTGTTGCTTGTTTCCTTGCGTTTTTTTTTTCATACTGCATATATATTCAATTCATCAAGAACATTTTTGTATAATAATGTATTTCCCCATGGATTGGTAGATTGCTGATTTTTCAATTATGTTAATGTACGTGCTAATGCCTGTAAATGTGAACATGGACCTACTACACATGGACATTCATCATTTCCTTAATTAATGCATGCCTCTGTCTATGTCAAAAGTGTCACGGAAGCATGTTAAACATTCTTCCCTGCTTTGATCGTATGAACTCCGCCGCCGACAAGCCGGGGCAAAATACAACGCAGCTTTGAAAAAAAATCTATAAACTAAATGCGCAGAAGATAACAACAGACTTAAATCAAGGAAAAATGCATGTGCAGTTGTGGTATGTATTGGTATATCACCGCTCAGACATTTTTATTAGCGAAATGCAGGTACTTTGGAAGAGAGAGCCAAGTTTTTAGCTAATTGATCATGATTTGTTATCTCATTTTCCATCTTTTCCGCACATTTTTCCAGAGTAAAAACAGATAGCAAGGGAAGAGGATATATCTATCTTACTATCAGGCAAAGTCATATATGTGAGCGCGAACGAGCGAATCGGTAACTTCCAATCCAATGATACGAGATCAGCCATGTTCTGAGGTTTGCTGCTTCTCATCACTGGCGTTTATTCAAAGACGTTTCAGTCTGAAAAGGCGCATCAGCCAAATAATACCAGAATTAGGGAAACAATTCTGTTGCCAGTGACAATGCATGATTATGCAATCATCATTTTTGAGACACCTGTATATACTCATTGAGATGCGCATAGTCAGGTGGCGGCGGATCTCGTACTTCAAAGTGGTAGGTTTCGTTGAAAATCCATTCGTTAGTAGGTCCATGATGTGAGTAATTTCTCAGCATATTTTTATTCTGCGTTTTTAAGAGAGAGAGAGAGAGAGAGCATGTTTATAGAGAATTGTTATTGCTAAAGGTAATATATATATACATGTATATGTATATATATATATATATATATATATATATATATATATATATATAATTATATATCCTATATATTTGAACAGCTGTGGCGCTTGGCATAAATTATGATGCCTTTTTTTTAATGGTATATCCCGTGCATTGCTTGGGCAATAATGGTTTTGACCAGACTTATTTAAGCAGATTTAAGCCATGTAAGGAGCAGAATTAAAAAAAAAAAAACTTAAATGTACATTATTGTCACCGTAGACATTAATGCTCCACCAGTGTATTTCCCTTTGCCTGACTTGTATTCATTTATTTATTTATTTATTCATCCATTTTGTTGGGTGGGGGAGCCTACGACAGAAAAGGCTTGCGTTTGTGTAGTTCCCATCACATTATTTTACTTTGTAACACTATAGTCACCAATATTACAGTAAACAGGCCATTATATTTATTTCATATCAAGACAGGCGTACATTCAGGTGAAAGTTTCACCTAGTTTGTACTTTATATGTTTTTTTATTGTGTTGTTACATTTTTGTATGATAATGTTCTTAAGAAATATCAAAAAATGAATTTGAATTAAATGTATATATATATATATATATATATATATATATATATATACATTTAATATATGTATACATTTAATATATTTAATGTACATTTTTTTTAGAAACATGACTAACCTGTTTGGTGTCTTGTTTCTAAACATGCGCTTTCCTCGCCAGGATATAGCGTCTTAATGCCATTTTAGGTTTTAATCTCATATATATGTATACATATCTAATTATATACATATGTATATATAAATAATATATATGTATACATATGTATACATATTATGATATGCGTATATATATGTTAATATATATATATATATATATATATATATATATATATATATATATACAGAGAGAGTAATGACATGAGAAAAAATATTGATATAAGATTAAATCGGGAGAAAAGAATGATGTTAAGAGGGAGTGCGGAATACAGGTCGTTCACACTTTGATCAGATGATTAGACAGAAAGATGGTGAAAAGTCAAGAAAAACAGAAACAAAATGACATTAAAATACAAGTCACGCTGACATATTAACGCCATGTCTGCCGAAGTGAATCGGTGTATCATTATGCCAGTAATGCATTTAATGTATTTGTGGCGCCGTGCGTGTAGAATAGCGTGTAGAATCTCGACGTGGCGCTCGTCTTCTGATAATAGCACGTCCGTATTTCGCTTCTGTGTGCGTGCGTGTGTTTAAAATGTACTTATGTGTGTATCACTGTAATGTGTGTGTGTGTGGGTGTATGTCTGTGTGTGTGTGTGTGTCTATCTATGTGCCGCGTCTGTGTGCATTTCCCGTTTACGCCATTTGCTTGTATTGGATACAGTACTACTTTGGCAGTCGTGACGGCGCGAGCCCGGGGGCTACGGCACGGGTACTCTGTGGATCAGTGCGTGGAAGCCACTGGCAGACGACCGATCACTTTTCCCCTTCTCCCTCCAAACTGAGCAGCTGAAATATGCCCCTGCTCCGTTCCTCGGCGTGTTTTGTGCCTAATCCACACGTCCTGTGACTAAATCGAGGCCGAGTATTCCCGACGGTGCGGAACGAGTCTTGGCCTTGAAAAGGGAGCCTGTCATTGTCGATTCAAGGATACATTTTTTCCCCCTTGGAGACCTTTCGTGTCGCATCATGACTCCACAAGGATGCTGGTGGCTCTAAGGTGAGTCCGCCTCCCGTGTCGGCTGGCGTTCTGCGTTGATAGGGGTCACCTTCCTACGTTTCCACTCTGAAATGTGATTGTACCTTCATTTGTGCCCTCGCTATTACCCTCAATACACATACGCCACTCCTTATACATGGACGGTAAACGCGTGTACATGGTTGATACTATTCTTCTTCATCGGTATTTACTGATTTTATTCTTAGGGATCGCTGTCATAGAAGTAAACTCGTCTGTGCCTTTGTAGGAACCAAGACAAGCAGGTCAGCTGAGGCCTTTTTTTTCTCTCTCTCTCTCTATCTCGGATGTAATTGAATTAATCCATCTTGTACGGGCGCCGGCTAGAAGCTTGCCACAGAATGTACGAAGTATAGAACCAGCCTGTGCTTGCTGCGGCCTCCGATACTGAGGTCGGTAAACAAACCTGTAGCAATGAATACAATGCTCTTGCCGTGAAAATCTAATTTAATGAAGACGCGATGATGCGCGTGGCTAGTTTCAGGCGATCACAGTCATTCAAGATCCGGGTGACAACATTCAAAGGCAGTCAATCCAATAGAAAAAAAAAAACACCCACCACTTGTAGTAACTGGGACTGAACTACTGATTTGTGCCTTACAAACCATCTTTCAAACCTTTTCCTTCCTATAGGTGCGACATTCAATTATGAAGGCAACTGAAACATGTCGACCTTCAGGGAAAAACAACAACAGTTTTGTATATAGGTATACATAGACTGTCTTGAAAATTGAGGTTTTTATATTGCATAATTATGTTGTGTAGTTACTTATGGATAGATTCTGATAGTTGGTCAAGACAAGTGGTATTTTGGGATAGAGTGCAAATCAGAAAATAGCTACAGTATGAGAAACTCTGCTAGCTCGATAGGTAACCGATAGAACCACATAACATGACAAGTTATAGTGAATTAAAGAAACGACAAACTAACCTTAGACTTGTATCAATTGATTTGACGAAGCAGATAAAACAAGAGAATAGCATGCATTGGATTGTCATGTGATATGAAATGATGTAGTACATGACAAATGTGTGTAGACACAAAGACACAAGAAGTTGGGCAAACATAGTTATGGATGCTGATGTGTTCTTTCTCATTGTTTCAGGAAAGAAAAAAAAATCCGCAAAATGATAAAATGAAAAGGGTTTCGTTTAAAATGTCATCGATGGGCTGCGGCAGCGGCTGCATGTTATGCGCGATATCATCTTTCACATCTTACAGCGTGATCAACATGCACGTGGCACATTAATTCACCAGTGCGGAATGGGTTCAACACCTGTTGTACACTTAAACCGAGCCGCTAAACATGCTGTCAAAATATCGTCATTTGTAGGATATGTTTTTTTTTTTTTCACAAAATAAGGAGGAAAATTAAGAAAGAGAGCGAGAGAACATAAATCAGTGATATTATAATAAATATTGATGTGGAGAGGCTCATAGAAGGAAGAAAGAATTTCTAAACTGCTAGTCTTCTTTTTTGTTGTTGTTGCTTTTATTACCTTATTCCAACTCTCACGTCAAAGAATGATACCTCAGTATGTTGTTGTTTTTTGTTGAAGTTTCGTTTGTCTTGGTAATGTTAACTAAAGCATGTCAACCGTTCTAGACGAAGCCGAGTGTACATAATGAGTCTGGAATATAATCATGGCGCATATTTTTGAGAAAGACAGGATGAAAATCCCCCAAATTATCTTATTTCTCACAATACATTGTGTTTCTGTTCCATCCTCAGCCCCGTGGTGGTTGCCTTTATTTGCCAAATTTATTGTATCTATATTCAGTCCCTTAGGTTTTTAGCCTGCTCCTCATAAAATTAATTTTCCGTGGTATATTAGCCCCTCATTATGTCCAAATTATTATTAAGTGTTTGGAAGCCTTTATTTCAACAAAATGCGTATTCGCTTTAACACGGTAGCATATCCGCTAAACTTCGAAAGGACTTGTTTATTTTTTGAAGTGGATGTTTTGTGCCTCCGCCATGGTATGTCACCGGAGACATTGTATTTTCGGGTCGTCCGTCCGTCCATTCGTTCATCCGTAATCGATTTTTTTTTTTTTTTTTTCAGACAGCGTAACATACTGACTATTTCAGCTATCCAAGTGTAACTTGGCATACGTATAATGAGTAGACGAGGTCAAAGGCCAATTTCAAATTCTTAGAATGTCACTATTCTCCGTTTCTCTCAGTGTCTGAAGGTATTTCATACCAGATAAGAATTTTCTACAAAAAACAAACATGAGGTCATGAAGTTGTCATAATATTATCTGACCATTTCAGTAAAATCCTTGGTTTTGATTGGCTGAGAAGCTCTGGTCACCGACTGTTACTATGGTGATTACTATGGTGACTAACAACTTGTCAGGGCTGACAACTTTCATTAAACGGTGCCCTGGTGAACGCTGTTGTTATTTTCGATGACCATGACCCCGTTTACAGTGCGAGGCCGGGCTCGGCCGCGGCTCGGCCGCGGCCAAAACCGGCCTCAATTGCGCGGCCGAGCCTCGCAATTTTGTCCGTTTACACTGCTGGGCTCGGCCGCGCTTTCGATTCAAACCTTTCATTATTTGGTCGTAGTGGCGCTCTGCTTGTAAACTAACGCAATTTGGTATTGTCTGGTTTTCAGACCCTTTGCCAACTGAATTCCGTTGCGACGAAGTCGCCGTTCGGGTTAAGGCCTTTGCCGAAGGAAAAAATCCTTTGCAGGACAAAACCACCTTAAACTATAATAGTTTTCGACGTTGAGGGGGTTAATATCCTGAACAGCGAAAGATACAGGCAGAGGGTTTGGAAGCCAGACTAAAACTGGCCGCGCAATTGGCCGCGCATTTGGCCCAGTTTGCGTTTACACCAAGAAAAGGCCGGGCTCGGCCGCGGCTCGGCCGCGGCCGAGACCACCTCCAGAGCGAGGCCAAATGCGAGGCCAATTTTGGCCTCGCATTTGGCCTTTTGCGCGTTTACACTGAAGCGGGGCTGGACTCGGCCGCGGCCGAGCCGCGGCCGAGCCTCGCACTGTAAATGGGGTCCAAGTCGCAGAAGGTGGTAGAAGGTAAGCCAGCCTCATTTCTTCATACTGCTGTTTTTTTCCTTGTGACGCTTGGACGTATTTTTTTCTATCTTTTTTTTCTGTTGAAATTTCACCCTTGCAGCCTCCCCACGGCACGTGTAGCCACACACACTTATTCCAGATAAAGAAATGATGGGTTGGCCGGTTAAATTGCCGGTGAGCAGAACCAGCAGGTTGCTGAGCTTCCCTTTCAGTGAGCCCATATCTCGGATCAGACCGCATAATGAAAGCATATTAAACGTTATTGAAACTTCCGTGCAAAGTGACCATGCAAGCACTTATAATTCCAATTAAATCCATGTCCTTGTTCGTAACCAAAGCAGAACGTACTATCGTGACACCGTTTGCTTTGAAGAGATGACGCATCGTCTCGGCCATGATGATCTGTTGAACATAACATGCTGGCTGTTCAACCCGGCCATTACTGGCACTGCGCATCTGTCTTTACACAATGTATACTGGACAGCAAAAGAAAGTACCCACTTCTGTCAAAGGCTGCACACAAAAATTCACCACCTAGAAATAGACAATTTTTGTACACAGGTATGCTGCAATATCCATTAGTAATCACATACCCAATAGCAAGTGATTATCTTTATTACAAAGAAAAAAATGGCATGCACAGCATCTTGGTCACTGAATCAAAAGTCACAAAATGTAACAGAATGAGCCTTACAAGCCTTACAAGACGTGGCATAATTTTCTAATGGAAGCTTGCTTAGACCAGAGTAAAGTAATGTCCAGTCTAAAGAGCTAACTGATTTTATTCTGAGAATTAGCATAATCAGGAAGGGTAGCATCCCTAAATACAGAATACACTCATTAACATCATTTTGACAAAAACAGATGTTCATTTTGACATATTGGTTGTTTAAAAATGTTATCCATTCAGTGGCCATTTTTGCATGGTGGAAAGTGCTGTTGTGTGGGACTTTTGATTCATTGACCAAGATGCTGTGCATGTCATTTTTTTTTTTCTTTGTAATAAAGATAATCACTTGCATTGGATAGTGATTACAAATGGATATTGCAGCATACCTGTGTACCAAAATTGTTTATTTCTAGGTGGTGAATTTTTATATGCGGCCTTTGACAGAAGTGGGTACTTTCTTTTGCTGTCCAGTGTATATAAATTTTTCATTGATACTTTGGTCTGGAGGATCTTTTGGAGCGACAAGAGCAAATATTAATTTGTTGCCTAGACACACTCAACGTTATTCTATACTTAGTATGACAGCAAGCTCTGTTGTCTGCAAAAACCGTATAACGCCCACATAGTCAATGTAAAATGATGTCTGACTACCTGTGGCTATATCAGAGTTCAACGGTCATAGTGACGTGACTTTTTTTTTCGAACGATTCGGGCAAGTGCTGCGTTTCTGTTTTGTTGAATTCAAATTCGAATCTCAGCAATGTAATCGCAATTCGAATCTCAGCAATGTAATCGCGCATTATCGGTGAATCACAATAGACACGGGACTAAAACAGGATTCAATTGCGTATTAGGATCCAGTCGTGATGAGACACAGCCACGACAGCATTTAACCCTTAAACACTGTTCTGTGGTATTCCCTGTGGTACCTGTTGGTACCACACAACATACCACGCAAATACAATACGTTACCACAGGTACTGTGTGGTAATGTACTACAGGCTCCACAGGCTCAATGTCTGTGTTAATAAGAATAGCTAGTTGTGGTGTAAGCTATATAATATCAGGATCTTGTATGCAGTACTGTCACGACTGTTGCCGCGTGTAGACCAGTGTGTCTCAGCCACAGTTTCCACTACGATGCACCATGTTCCAATCCCTCTCCACCACAAAACATGGAATGTCTATCATTATCTATTTCTACACACGCAAACACCTACGGTCGTATACGTACATGTATTTGCATTCATAGATTAAAGTAAACGAGGATCGACATATCTGTATAACATATAGAAAGAATATCTATAACACAATTATACGTTTATAAACTTACATGACTCTCTAAATTTACATAATAAATAAAGATAAACGAGGACAAAGAGAAAGCAACATCACACATGTGAATAAATGAATATTAATCCCAGTGTTTGAAATCATCTGGCTTGTCTCCACCTGTGTCATATCAGATATGCAGCTTTTGACTGCGGCTACTGCTGGTAGATTATTTTTGAGATGTTCCCTGGTGGTAGTGTGGTATAGTGAACATTATTTGCTCTTGTTCCAGTAGCCGGGGGCCTCCATGCACTGTATTGATCTATAGTGACAGTCCTCCTGCCTCGACAGTGGGCGACGCGGCAGCGGAACGATAAACCAAGCTGACCAACTCCCGCTCTTTTCCCACTGATTCCCGATCGTCTACGGTATATGCTTGGAGGCGAGATGAGTGGGGAAAGCAAAAAAAAAAAAGTACTAGGATTAAATTTGTTGTAGTATATTATATTATGATAACTTTCTGAAAATATGTATCATTTTCTATCATTAATTTAAACAGGGCGAACGACGTCTAGGGTTAAATTCATCGCTTTAGAGAGTGATCCGATCTGTGACACTAACACTACACATTATGTGAAACTGCTCGCAGAAAGTGTCATAAATATAATCATATCAAAATGTATGACATGTTATACCACCATATCTTCATGGCCAGATGGTGCCGGGAAGCTAATTTACATAGATAACATAATAATGCATATATCAATGTATGATGTAGTTTTATCTCACCTGCATGTGTGTGTATGTGTTTTTTTTTAATGTGTGTGTGTTTTGTTTTTTTGGTGTGTTTATGTGTTTACAACGAGTCTTATATGACATGCCATAGTCACTGATAGTGGCTAGGTTTACACATCACATTACCTGCATCAATGCCGCTAACCAGAATGCAAACAGCAGAAGTAACGCAGCTGCGATAAAGAGTATCTTATCCACGTTCGCCAACGTCTTTCTCCATGCACACACCCATTGCAAAGCGAACAATATGAGCCTAGTCCATGCCTTAACTAAAACATTTTCAGTAACTTGCGTGTGATATTTTTCTTGTGAGAAAAAGTAAATAACAAATTCAACAAATTAATAATAACAAGCTGACAAATAACAAGATGCTTGGTAACACCTTTTGATTATCTTTTTTTTATGCCTCCGCAACGAAGTGGCCGGAGGCATTATGTTTTCGGGTCGTCCGTCCGTCCGTCCGTCCGTCCGTACGTCCGTCCGTCCGTACGTCCGTCCGTACGTCCGTCCGTACGTCCGTACGTCCGTCCGTCCCGTTTTGTTTTTGTCGATATCTCAAGAACCGTGTGGTGGTTTTACATCAAACTTGGTATGAGGGTATATCCTTGGGGGATAATACTTTGTGTGAATTTTAGGGTCACAGGGTCAAAGGTCAAAGGTCACAGGTTATTTTGTGGAAAAAAATTGAAATTTCATGTTTTTCTCCATATCTCGCAAATGGTTCAAGGTATCTTCATGGAACTTAGTATATATGCTTGTACCGACGGGCAGTGATTATCTAGGGAAGTTGGGGGTCATGGGTCAAAGGTCAAGGGGGTCAAAGGTCAAGGTCAACTCCTCAAAATAGCACTACTTTCTTTAAAATGCAATATGCCTGAAGGGTTGTTTTTTATGCCTCCGCAACGAAGTGGCCGGAGGCATTATGTTTTCGGGTCGTCCGTCCGTCCGTCCGTCCGTCCGTCCGTCCGTCCGTACGTCCGTACGTCCGTACGTCCATCCGTACGTCCGTCCGTACGTCCGTCCGTCCCGTTTTGTTTTTGTCGATATCTCAAGAACCGTGTGGTGGTTTTACATTAAACTTGGTATGAGGGTATATCCTTGGGGGATGATACTTTGTGTGGATTATAGGGTCACAGGGTCAAAGGTCAAAGGTCACAGGTTATTTTTGTGAAAAAAATTGAAATTTCATGTTTTTCTCCATATCTCGCAAATGGTTCAAGGTATCTTCATGGAACTTAGTATATATGCTTGTACCGATGGGCAGTGATTATCTAGGGAAGTTGGGGGTCATGGGTCAAAGGTCAGGGGTCAAAGGTCAAGGTCAACTCCTCAAAATATCACTACTTTCCTTAAAATGCAATATATGCCTGAAGTTTTTTTTTTTTTTTTTAAACTTGATGTATGGCATGTATTACCCAATATATATTTTTGGGGAAGTTTCTTGCCAAAAGGTCAAAGGTCAAAAGGTAAAAGGTCAAGTGAAAGTGCTAAATTGCACTTTTTCCTCCATATCTCGAAAGTAACTCAAGGTATCATCATGAAACTTACATATTTATGCATGTTCAACCTAACAGTGATTCTCTTTGGAACTGTGAGGTCCAAGGTCAAAGGCCAGGTTTAGATAATGCTATTTTCCCATTTGATACTGAAATTATACTTTTTCTCAATACCTTGAAAATTACTCTATGCATAAACTTATAAAAGGGTCAAAAGTCAAGTAAAAATCATCAGTTCCCCAAATACCTGCACTCTGACATTTTAATCATTCATCCGATTGAACCTAGTTCTAGGAAAGTGAACATTCAGCACATTTGTGTCAAACCTGTCATTTTAATATTTTGCCAATTGTGTGAAACTGTCATCACACATTGTCAAGACATTGTACTATAGACCTATTAGGAGAACCATGCATTATGGCGGAGGCATATCAGTAGCCGTAGCGATATATCTAGTTTTTTTTTTTTTTTTTTTTTTTTTTTTTTTTACGATGCGTACCGCCAATGTAAAAACGATAAGGGACTAGAAATGCAGATAATTGTTATGGGGGAAAATTTTGATTTCCCTTATCGCTGTATATACGTATTGGGTGTTTACCTGCCTCAATTCTGTCAAGAACTTGATTACGTATTCTTCATTTTCTAATTAAAGTAGGATAATGCAGCATCGTCGGTGCAACACATCTGCACGCTAGGTAATGAGGCTTTAGTCGTGCATGTGATTTACATGTAGTATTGTACTCTGGAGGTCCTGCAGTACTGTGGTAATCGGTGGAATACTGTGTACGTTATGAACACACGTGTATTCAGTGATGAATATTATTTACGCGATGGTAGAGGTTTTATGTGTGTGTGTGTATGTGTGTGTGTGTGTGTGTGTGTCTGTCTGTCCGTCTGTCTGTCTGTATGTGTGATTGGAACCGCACATAATTATCATCCATCTGCGCGTGTATTCAGTATTGTCTACACAAGTAGGTATCACACAATATGATTACCTGCATTTACAATATCATAACACTGATAATCATTTACAGGTTTCACATCTGCATGTTTGGCAAAGAAAGACAGAAAGAACGAAATATTTAACATGGATGGATAAGTAAATGAGTCTTTGTGAAAAAGTAATCTGTATAATGTTCGTTGTGCTTTATACGTTTGAATACTTTCCCCTCTTCCTTCTATATTCCCCCTCTCTTTCTCGCCCCCTTAATATATTTGTCTTGATATTTACAATGTGTAATTCCATATGTTATTATCATTCTTGCAGACGATGCAGAAAGCAACATTCAACGTGGCGTTCTTCAACGAAATTCTGTAGCAACGAACGGCTAAGAGTTGGCATCGATCGGTCCTATCCATTATCGTCACTCGGCTTGGGCATACACACTCGAGGTACCTACATCAACCCGAGTCGAAAGCAACCGTCAAAACAACAACACTGCGTGAAGATAATATCTTGCGTTTGATGTTTTTCGCTCGCAAAGGAGTGAACCGTAATATGATAGCGCTTTTCTCGCGGGGGAACGCATCAGGAATTAATATTTTCTTCCAGGGCTCCCATCTTTCCTCCTTTTATAACACGAGGGAGTTCTCCTTGCCGTGATGTCTGACAGAAGACGCCAGCCAGCTGATAGCTCCTCCAGACCTGGGGGAAAAGAAAAACTCGGATAAAGTGAGCTGAAGTGAGCTAATTGGATCTGCAGAAGAAATGACTTTGGGGTTTTGAAACGAGAAGCCGTATATTTTAACGAAAACGTCTCATCACAATGCCGTCCACGTGCTCTTGACGGCCGCCAGGCCAGTGGATTTCTTTTTTTTTTTCTCCATTGAGACACAGCTTCAACGACTTCTTTGTCGACGTCGCTATCAACCAGGCTTGGCGATTACAATGGGTATCTTAGGGTCGCGCTCGAGAAGCGCGTCGACGCAGCCGATGGTCCGAAGTGTGTCGCCGGACATCGAGCTCAGCACCGTCATGGACACGGAACTCGTCGACAAGGCGTACGGCAAGCGCGATAAGAACAAAGGACGGCCGCGGTCACGCCGCTACAATCCGCTTCACCGGCGCTTTGAGTCCGCCGATATGGAAAAGTCGTATCAGAAGTTCTTCGTGCGGCGTCGCATCGAAACGCTGCCGGTGATGATCGGCTTCGCGTTCCTCTTTGACGCGGTCGTACTGATCTTGTACTACCTGGACGAGAATAACCCTAACCGCGTCAAGGCAATCTCCATCATGGCGATCTGCGCCATCACGAACATCGTTCTCTTTGCCTTAGCTCGTTACCGCCTCGTCAACGACTCGGCCCTCTCCCGGGTCATGCCTTACGTCATTTGGAGCCTGGTGTGCGTCCAGACCTTTTCGGACCTAGGCTTGTACTTCCAGCCCCTTATACCGAGTGACGGTGTCGGTTGGCAAGTGTTCTTCATCTTCGCCTCGTTCACCATGTTGCCCGTACCCTTGGTAGCGATGATACTACTCAGTGCCATTGCTATCACGATCCACTGCACCGTGGTAGGAGTCCTCTCTACGGTAAACAGGGAATACATGGCCGAACAGGTGGGTTAGAGGAGTTCTTTTTCTTCCTGAGTTCTCTTCTCTAGTAAAGTAAACAATGCCATGTCTTGCATAATGTCACACATATTGCCTTTTACGACGTGTAACATAACACTCGACATTCCACGGGAATTATATATTCCTCAAGACCTCATATTTTCCCCAAAATTTGCAGCGCTAAGGGTACATAGTAGCGAGGAGAATATGTTACACCCAAGAGGGTATCGAGCGTTAAATTCCATCGAAATGTAAGGCAATATTTGTTTTATGATGTGGTCTAAATGAATGCATATCATTTCATTCTATGGCTCTGTCGGCGGCTAGTCAATTTCTGGAATTATGTTACCTGATGTGATATCACTGCGCGCAATATGTCGATTCTGATCCTCTCTGCATTAGTCACGTGACTGTATTTTGACCAATCACCGACCAGTATTTTAGTAGGCCATTAAGGAATATAGATGCAGCTGTTGATCTTTTTTAAAAATCCCTGTCGTCTGCATCTTAAGATTATTCCTTCGCATTGTTCTCATCTTTCGCGTTCTCTTCCTTTTCTGTGTCCTCTTCTCTTTCTTCCCCAACATCTGCTTACATATCTATCTATCTATCTATCTGTCTGTCTATCTATCTATCTATCTATCTATCTATATTCATTATATATATATATATATATATATATATATATATATAGACTGCGAGAAGGGGTCTCGACCATTTACAGTACCAGTGTAGCTCCTTCATTATTTATATTCAGTGCGAAAAGAAGAGCAATCGTGGACGTAGCTAGGGTCAACGTGCGTGTTTATTGCCGAGCTTTCGGTCCCGTTAGAACCTTCATCAGGGCTGTAACGATACAAAAATGACTCACTCGTATGGCTACACTAATATATATATATATATATATTGTTTTGTTTTGTTTTTTTGAAACAAGGAAGGAAAAACTGACCAGAAACAATTGTAATAATAAATAGCGAAAACTTTGAGCAAAGAAAATGGGTTCTCATCGGGATTCGAACCCGATATATAATATATATATATATATATATATATATATATATATATATATATATAATATTCAATTTCCTTCTGTTTTTTAACAAAAGATTTGAATGCTAATGTATTTGGGAGACTATTACCAAACTTGCAACTGTAGATATGATATTTCATTAACAGAAATAAATATGAAACAAATTTATCATTACAAAATCCAAAAAGTTTTTCAAAATTGGTAACATTAATGATTGAACGGTTATACCGTGAAATTATGACAAGGAGGTCCTGCCAAATTGGGATAACCTTTTTCACATTCACAAAATAAATGAACAGTTGTTTCCTCCTTTTTATCACATAGGGAGCTGTTAGGAGATTCCTTCCGTTTAATCTTAAAAAGAAAATCATTC
Source organism: Diadema setosum (assembly GCA_033980235.1). NCBI lineage: Eukaryota > Metazoa > Echinodermata > Echinoidea > Diadematoida > Diadematidae > Diadema > Diadema setosum. The sequence continues at coordinate 22,648,457 of CM067074.1, forward strand.
AACGCAATGGCTTTGTGGAAAATCTTAAAATAAAAAGACCTTAGTTTGGTATCAATAGTACCAAAAAAAAATAGTATTGTGTAACTTTTCCCAATCAGTAGCTACTGGTACAGACAAAATTTCACTCCAAAATGCATATCTTTTGTTCGGGATGTGGGAACCGAGTAATAAGTTGTACGTACTTTTGGGGACTTTTTTAGTGTTCACTAGTTTATGAACAATTGTTTCATGAACTCCCATATCAGGGTCGAAATTCTTCATCCATTCTTTTGGTATATTCTTAATCAAAAAATTATATTTCCTCCTGTCTGTAACAGGGATACGAAAATCCAATATAAGTTCTTCAAAAAGTTTATGGCCAGAAAGGGGTGGATTAAATAAATCAGTTAAGGTAAGTATATTTTTACTGTACCAAGATGGATAAAAAAAGAAAGGTTTAGATTTCGAACGAATGGATCTGTTATACCGCAGAACTTGACATGCACTTAGCTCTGAAAAATTATTACCATAAAATTCAATTGTAGCTTCTTCTCTAAATAAGTACCAACTTCGTAATGCTTCAGCTAATTGTGTATTACCAAGAAAATTTAAAAGACTCTCGGGAGCATGGGATTTCCACAAAAATTGAACGTCTTGATTAAAGCTTTCCAAAAAGGATAGCTCAATACATTTCCATGAAGCATCAAAATCATCATCCAATAACCATCTTACCCACATCATCTTTTGGGCAGTTGCAAAAGAAAAGGGGTCCACCATTTTAAGGCCTGCCTGAATATAGTTATTACACATTACTTTTCTCTTTACTCAGTCTTTACCCCCGTTCCAAATAAATTTAAATAATAATTTATTCAAAATTTTTAAAAAGGAAGAAGGTAGTTTGATAGAAAGAACAGAAAAGAGATATATTAGTTGGGGCAACACAAGGGTTTTGATCACACAAACTGTGCCAATTAATGAAAGATTTCTTATTTTCCAGCAGTTCTAATATAAATCTAACTGGCGTGAGTCTATAATGACTATGTAATCAATCAATCCGTAATTATATAACAGAATGCAATGATAATATACATAATCAATTGCATATTATTGAATACATTTCATATCAAACTCGTATTATTAATTGGGATGAAGGTATATAACAAAAACACCAATTCAGTATCTTCATCTTATGTGTTGTATAACAGAAGACTGTAATAATATCAAACTAGATATTTTTATGTTGTCGATGATAATACAGCATGTGGCAGCATTGCAAGACGTAAGTGGCTATATGATACAGTACAGCAGCCACGCGTCATCTTCTGGCTATCGTATAATGACGTAAATAATACTAATATACCACAACCATTCATATACATAACATACGACAAAATATTACATAAGGTACAGAATATGAATGGTTCACATAATAAAGTAAGGATTTACCTTATTAACAAACAAAGAAACAAAGAAACAAACTCATTCACAAGTACCACCACAAATCGCACATACCCCATCACAGACTACATCGATTGCAAATCAACCTGGGTCATCTATCCACTGACATGCACACTCTGTAAGAAGCAATACATCGGCAAAACAGAAACCACACTCTACACACGACTCAACAACACTCGCTCAGAAATACGAACATTCAACACACAATCAAAACACCTCCCATACACAAGGCACTTCAACCTCCCAGAACACAGCCTGAACTGCTTACAAATCACTGCCATTGAACTAATCAAGAAGAAGACCCGCTCTGTGATTCTAAATCGTGAATCCTACTGGATAGCCACATAAAAACATTACAGCCAAATGGCATCAATGTTGATCCTTAACCAGCAGACCATTAACTAACTACACATGCGCAACAATGTGATGCGCATATGCAACCATACGCCAACCCACACATGCACACACACACGAACAGACACACTCAACCCACACAGATACCGCCGCAAGCCTTTATATCCGCCATTAATAAGGTAAATCCTTACTTTATTATGTGAACCGTTCATATTCTGTACCTTATGTAATATTCTGTCATAATGTATATGAATGGTTGTGGTATATTAGTATTATTTACGTCATTATACGATAGCCAGAAGATGACGTGTGGCTGTTGTACTTGTCTAATAGCTACTTACGTCTTGCAATGCTGCCACATGCTGTATTATCATCGACAACATAAAAATGTCTAGTTTGATATTATTACAGTCTTCTGTTATACAACACATAAGATGAAGATACTGAATTGGGGTGTTTTTGTTATATACATTTGTACCTTCATCTCAATTAATAACACGAGTTTGATATGAAATGTATTCAATAATATGCAATTGATGATGTATATTATCATTCCATTCTGTTAAGTATTACGGATTGATTGATTACATAGTCATTATAGACTCACGCCAGTTAGATTTATATTAGTATATATATATATATATATATATATATATATATATATATATATATATACATATTCATTAGTGTAGCCATACGAGTGAGTCATTTTTGTATCGTTACAGCCCTGATGAAGGTCCTAACGGGACCGAAAGCTCGGCAATAAACACGCACGTTGACCCTAGCTACGTCCACGATTGCTCTTCTTTTCGCAATGAATATACATATAATATATATATATATATATATATATATATATATATATATATATATTTCACCAATATCATTTTCGTCTTCCGTGTTGACTTTAGGATTCTACCTATCACAACCGACCCCTCCCTACGCTTCGATCAGTCTTCCCCAGTCCAAGCACTCCACTGTTGATTAACGGAGAAACGACGTCAAAATCTTAAACATCAGGAAAATCCTGTTTTCGAATCGTGTGCCGATGCGTGCGTCAATCGTCCGGCACAAGTGCTGACGTAATATTTCCCTTGATCAGGCTTCTTAATATGGTTGGCTGGTTGGGTTAATCATAATGGAAGGGCCCTTTAGAGAAAACGTGCTGCTACACTGAAAAGAAAAAGTCTGTAGGCCTAAAAAACTTTCTTCACCGGGTTTATTATAATAAAAATCATCATTATCACTAATATTGATGTAAACATTCTTTTTCTCCTCCTTTTTATAATCATTATCATTGTTATCATCATTATGAAAGATACTGTTGTGATGATGACGATAACAATTGTGATTATGATTGTTATTTATCACAATTATTATAAGTAGGTGGTATTAGTAGTAATGGTATACAGTAGTAGTAGTAGTAGTAGTAGTAGTAGTAGTAGTAGTAGTAGTAGTAGTAGTAGTAGTAGTAGTAGTATAGTAGTAGTACCGAGTAGTAATAATAGAAATTGCGATGGTAGTGGTGTAATCTTTATTTGTAATATTGTCAGTATTGATTACATTACTTGTCATTATCATCGTCACCATCTTCTACTCGTAATTATATTCATATGTAATATCACTAGGTCATTGCCATACAATTATTATCATCGGTGACATAATTTGGACCATTTGGGAACCTTCATTCACAACTACTGGACTCGTTTTAATTCTTGCAAGTATCTTATACATTCTACGATAATTTCTCCTTTCTTCGTAATATCTCAGAAAGCACCTCCTCTGTCCTTCCACAAACAAATTCCATCATCCGTCAATATTTTGTCTCAGGTGGACAGGCGTGATGCGACAAATTAGTTTGGACATTTTTAACGAAGCGACAATGTCTAGGCGTGTCCGCCCTCGCGTCTTTTAATTGGGTCCTTTACCTCGCTCGAATCCATTCTTGATCTCATGTAATAAATCCTGAAGTAAACCATTATCTCCGTCGTGGTGGCAAAATACCACTTCATTCTCAAAAGCCCTGGCAGGATTTGTGGCAAGTTGTCTTCTCTTAGCGTGTGGATTTTCTTGGATTTTCTTTCATCTGGTATACCAATGTATACGACGGAATGAAATCTTGCCCGCCAGCGTATCGTGAATTCAAGGAAAAAAAAATAAAATGCTAGGTCGTTTACATTTTAATCGTCGTCCGAGGTAAAACACACTCAGGAAAGAGAGAGAGAGAGAGAGAGAGAGAGAGATGGGGGGGGGGGGAGGGAAAAAGTGGGGCGCGTAATATTGGAAATGGCAAAGAGTTAGAAATGCATAGTTAAAGTTATAATCCATTAGTGGATTTGTTTTTCTGGTGGCGATTTTAAGTACGGAAGGATTCCACTGATGGAGTAGGACAATGTTTCGAATAATTTAGGTCTGTGGAGGTGTTTGTCTCGCTCTTTATTTGCCTTTATTCTTTAATGTTTGTCCGCATATAAGAGTTCGTGTGTTCGCATCTTTATTCTTTTCAAGGTGAATTCGCAGTTGTTGTTTTTTCTGTTTTTTTTATTTTTTTTATTTTGTGTTTGTTTTATAGCTGAGCACGGCTTGCTTCAGGCGGCGTTATAAGATAACTGCAGCTGCCTGAAAGTGCGGTTCCGCATGAATAGGGTTAAGTTATTGTTGCTATTGTTGTGTTTTTGAACGCCGGTTTTTTTTTTTTATGCCTCCGCCAACGAAGTGACCGGAGGCATTATGTTTTCGGGTCGTCCGTCCGTCCGTACGTCCGTCCTGTTTTGTTTTTGTCGATATCTCAAGAACCGTCTGGTGGTTTTACATCAAACTTGGTATGAGGGTATATCCTGGGGGTTTAATACTTTGTTTGGATTTTAGGGTCACGGGGTCAAAGGTCAAAGATCACAGGTTATTTTGTGAAAAAAAAAAGGTTGAAATTTCATGTTTTTCTCCATATCTCGCAAATGGTTCAAGGTATCTTCATGGAACTTAGTGTATATGTATTTACCGATGGGCAGTGATTATCTAGGGAAGTTGGGGGTCATGGGTCAAAGGTCAGGGGGGTCAAAGGTCAAGGTCAACTTCTCAAAATATCACTACTTTCCTTATATTTATGCAATGCCTGAAGGATTTTTTTTAAAACTTGATGTTTGCATGTATTACCCAATATGTATTCTGTGGGAAGTTTCTTGTCAAAAGGTCAAAGGTCAAGTGAAAATGCTAAATTGCACTTTTTCCTCCATATCTCGAAAGTAACTCGAGGTATCATGAAACTTACATATTTATGCATGTTCTACCTAACAGTGATTCTCTTTGGAACTGTGAGGTCAAAGGTCAAAGTCCAGGTTTAGATAATACTATTTTACCATTTGATACTGAAATTATACTTTTTCTCAATACCTTGAAAATTACTCAATGCATAAACTTATAAAAGGGTCAAAAGTCAAGTAAGAATCATCAGTTCCCCAAATACCTGCACTCTGACGTTTTAATCATTCATCCAATTGAACCTAGTTCTAGGAAAGTGAACATTCAGCACATTTGTGGCAAACCTGTCATTTTAATATTTTGCCAGTTGTGGGAAACTGTCATCACACATTGTCAAGACATTGTACTATAGACCTATTAGGAGAACCATGCATTATGGCGGAGGCATACCAGTCGCCGTAGCGACATTTCTAGTTTTTAATTCCTTTTTTTTAATACTCAGTTTACGTATATCATGAATGCAAAATTCAACTCAGTGAAGGACATGGAAGAAATGTGAAATCATAATAAATGAGTAAACCAGTACCGAATGGGTTGATTTATCATTTAAACTGGCCGAGATGTGTATACGTGGCGTCAGAGCTGATATACTTCTTTTTCGTTCTTTTTCCGAGTGCAAAAGATTTGAAAAAAAAAAAAAAAAACGTCACGCAGAACTAGCAACTAGCTATACGAGGAGGAACATGAAAAAGTTTGATCCACATTATTCAGTCAATGTCGATGTCGACGCCTAAGCCTTACCAGACATCCTGAAGCCTTTCCAGATATATTCATATCATTATTATCATCCGGTTTCGATGGCCTACAATGAAAGAGTTGAATATTATATACCTGTGCTGATGTCTCTATCACACATTTTATTTACCAGTCTTCCAAAATAAGGTCAAAATTTTCACTGTGACAATTCAACTTTCCTCATTCATTCTCCATGCATATTTAGTAATTTGCAATACTAAGATACTGCAAGCTCCAATGAAACAGGGAGGTGAGTGGACTCACCTCCCTGAATGAAATGTTCTACTACGTTTTACATCTGAATCCTGATTGTGTCTTCAACGGTTCCATTACATTTGAAGAGTTTGTTTGCAAAAACCGATGAAGTCCATATCTGCCAAATGGAGATATTTCGGAATAAAGGTCAAGAAAAATAAAGAGGATTATAAGAAAAATTTTGCTTCTTCTGACCATTACTTCAAAAATGTACCTTTATATGTAGTGACCAATATATCATTTAAAAGGTATTATTTTGTACTCTATGACAGAGACCGAACTTCAAATCTTCAAAAATGGACTTATCGGTTTTTGCGAACAAACTCTTTATTTGCTCTTACAGCTGTTGCAGCTCCCATGAAAATCTGCGCGCTATTCCAAACATAAATTCTACTCATAGACATATTAACCCCAATCCTAATCCCAATCCTCACATCAGACTAAACCTACAGCCTGATCTCAACCCTAACCCTAACCCTAACCCTAATCCTAAGTCCTTGGAGAAGATTGGACCGGGGCAATTACTGTCGTAGAAGCAACTGTAATGTGTCACCCATGTCACTTACTAGCTTTTAAATTGCCAGCAGGTTTATCCTGGTCCTAATACATACAAAGAAAAACAAACACCTTAGATAAAGTTGGCATTCGAAATCTATTTGAAATATGATCCTTTTCCCGTCGTATTCAGTGAGGAAATACGATGAAAAACCTACGAGAATGGCAACCTGACAGCTACTCTTCGGGTTGCTGCCTGGCGCGTTACGAACACATCTTTTCCACCTATAGACTCTGATCAGCATTGCAGACGATGCGTAGGCCACGCCGACGTACGGACATGATGACGCTCGGTGGCATCGGTACTAGCGTTGTCATGGACACGGCACGCCATGTCGCCATGTTTGCGCGGTGGCGCTGAAACGAGCGGCATAATTTGCTTCGCGCACACCTTACCCCGATATCAATATGGTGCTTCTCACACGCGGCGTACACCTCAATATCGCAGTCGACTTGTGGGTGGGAGTCTGGCGCTAGCCTACATCAAGGCAACATGAATTAATCATCATATTATTCACAAATTACTGTGTGTCTTTTTTTTTTGTCTATTTGTTTTCCCTTGCTTTCACTTTCTTTCTCTGCATGTCTCTCTTTCCCTTCTCTCTCTACACACACACACGCACTAAATATTTATGCATGTGTACGTACTATGTTATAGCTCTAGTAATCCTAGAACTACACACATGTCATATATTTCCTCCTCTTCCTATCTATCTATCTATCTATCTATCTATCTATTTATCTATTTGTAAAAAATCTATTTACCTATCTATCTACCTATCTATCTATCTGTCTATCTTTATTACCTATCTGTCTATCTATCTATCTATCTATCCATCTATCAAATTCCCTACTGGTACAACGTTGTATACCAATTATATCGTATAATACACTGCCCCCTAATCTTGAATTTTATCTCTTCATCGTCTTTCACAACACTCTTTAGTGTCCGTTTCCAGGGATGCCAAGTTCAAAAAATTTTTATGAGTGAGATTTTCATGACTCGGCATCTCGGCGAGCGAATGTGCGCGCGAGCGAGGGTGTGGGAGGGGTTTTTCCCCCCCTGTGGCCTCCAACGGTAGGAGCTTTTTCAATTTTGAGCTCTTAATGATGCGATCAGGTGCATACTTAAGTGACTATTTTTTTTTTACTTATTTTGAAAGACAAAAAGAAAATATACCTTTAATTGCAACTATCATGTTAATCTTTTGAGCTATGCTCATCATTATAGGCCCAAGTTGCAGAATTCGCCCGATGCGTGAGAAAAATGGGTACCATGCGTGAGATCATGAGACGGCCCCTAAATGCTTGAGTCTCACGCAGAATGCGTGAGACTTGGTAGCTCTGCGTTTCTGGGCGAGTATAATGCCCTCTGCCCCTTCTTCCCTTGTTAATGTGCGCCATTGTTCTCCATCTTGCTAATTGGACCTCACCGACGCAACCCACTAAATCGTAAAGACAATCCATTCACTGTTTTTTTTCTTTAACCCTCATCAGAATTAAAGCTTTCAACGTTGGTTTTGGTGCGAGCGTGTTTGCGGTTGTAGTTCTCTTTATCCTATATCCCCGTCGATGCTAGCAAAGAAAATGGAATCCTGCTTGAATTATTCCCGTCAAGGATGTTTGGAACCAATTTTCGTGATGACTCCATTTCCTGTTTATTGTCCGTTACGAGTTGTTGCCATCCATACGTACTTCGCCTTAAAAACAAACAAAAAACAAACAAAAAAAAAAACAAGCAGGCAAAGTCGTCCCCTGGTAAATTATGCGCCGGGAGTCAGGTCTGGCAATTAACAAATAATGTATACAATTTGTATACTGGACAAGTTTTGTGCCCAAGTCATCGAGCCTTCCCTTGCGGCAAAACTGCTGCATTCTGATGCTTTCGGTTTTCATCTAAAGTTTAGTTTAGTATAAAGTATACGACCATTCTGGTGGGAAAATATTTTGTGAACTAAATATTTTGACGAAGTACAAAAATAACGCTTATCTTGACATAAATAGACACTCCGAATTCCTCATCTTTGGGTATGCTTTTATGTAATAACAATAATAATAATATGATTCATATTTTTCTTTGTATCACATCCCTCTCTCTACCTCCATATCATACTATGTTTATGTACAGGTTAGATACGGGTTTATGATATACTATTGTATATGAGAGATCAAGTACAAATGGTATCAAATATAGATTACCTTTCTCCCCACTGACCTTCCCGTGATTCACCCAAGTACGACAAAGAAAAAATGAACACACAATAAACACTTCCCGAAAATGTTTTTGTAAAGTAAATTAGTATAATCATTCTGAAATATATATTGGATTTGGAAACTACAACTAATTAAATTAAATTATAGAAACATCCTGTGCTCCCGCCAAAAGCACGAAAAAAAAAAATGATGCAGCAACCAGAACACAAAAACCGACGAGGCTATAAAAGAACTAATGCTTACAACGTAATTCGCTAAAATTGAGTTTCGTGCACCCTACCAAGTGGGATTAGTGAGACGTGATATGTATATACCGTGTGCCTTCAGCAGTAATGGGGAAATTTTCTGACGAATATTGTTCAGACAGCGATGAGTCACGAAAAGCGCGAGGACAAATTATTTTGAGGTGATCAAATCAGAATGTTATTTTTGTTACGACTACATAGCTATTAGATGAGATTGCATCTTTCCTTAAAATCACCCAGTCCTTTCTTGATTGTCTGTTTGTTTTGCTTTTGCTTTTTGTTTGGGGGGGGGGGGGAGGGAAATTAACATTTAGCATTATGCGAAGATTGAGTAATTAAACAATTTATTGCACATTGTTTTCCCAGTAGATTACGTATAGTAATGTTCCAGACGCAGCGGCCCTACACTAATTGATAATGGCAAGTCACCCTCCGATGTATCCACAATAAACATGAAACGTAATATAGATGTGGTTATTCCTCGTAGAATGTGTTTTTTTTTTTTCTTTAAGCTTGTTTGTTTCCGCGAGAGGTTACGTAGTGGTGTTCCAAACGTTAATTGATTATCTTGATGTCAACAAGTTCCATCAATGCACTCAAAAACTCCATTTGAAATTTCTATTTGTCTTATAAGAGCTACGTCTTGTCATACACAAAGAGTTTCCTCAGTAGGGTATAGTTGCTAAGCAACGCCGAATTCAGGCTCGTGTGAATTGTTATTAGAAATTTTTGCTTAAGTTATTTCCTCTTTGACTGATCAACTTACGGTATTTTCACGTAAACAATTATCATTGTTTCAAATTTATTTTAAAAGCCTCTTCTACAAGGCACACATGCACACACACACACACATCATAATCATCATCATCATCACCATCATCATCATCATCGTCGTCACCACCATCATTACCATCATCATCATCACCACCATCATCATCATTTACATATACACCTTGAATAGCAAACACCTCCACTTGCTCCATGTTTTGTACTACGCCTTGCCAATATTTTTATCTTTTTATTTTTGTATTGTGTTGCTGTAGACGAGCTATCCAATGTGAAGAGTCTACTAATTTAACCTTAAAAGAACCCGAAAAACAATTGAAAATATGTTTCTTATTCAGCAATGTCCTTGGCTATTTTTGTTAAGATACAAACAACACTAGTCACACGGCAGCAATGATATTCAAAGGTACACGAAGAGTGTGCTATTTTTCTACACTCCCTCAGCCCGACATAATTAAATTGGGTCCTTCTCATTTGGATGTAATTGCTGAGCCATCATACGTTTATATCCTTCTTCCAATTACGACAAGCGTGTGCAGAATGGGGCTCGCATGTAATATTAATATGCGCGGCGATGCGGGAGTCCCTGTAATGGGATAGTATCTCTACATAATACACTGCATGCCTGTCTTTATAGATGAGAGCATACATATGTTGCATGAATATTAACCGACTCGGGGCACCATTATGCAATAGCCATTGACAGTTTGCACAGTGTAGTGCCCGATGGTACTGACTGAGTTAAGTCAGTGTCTATCATGCAACATTGTATCCACACTATGTACTTTAGGGGCGAGTCAACGCGGCAGGCTGGGAACTAGAAATAATATTAATGAATAATGCTTCAATTCAACCTCGCAGCTCAAAACGATCGGGACGGTGTATAAATTTTGTAAAGCAAAATCACCGGTAATGGCAGCAGCGGAATACGCGCCCTGACTTTATTTGAAAAGCTCAATAAGTTAAAAACACACACACGCAGAAGGTAAAAACCTTACTTCATAAAATGGTGATATGGTTTATCCACACTTGCTCTATATGCATGACTGTCGTCTCCCAATACACGCACAAAGTGCTTGATGTACTCTTGTGCCTTCACTATGCTCCAGTGGAAAGGAGATTTAAATTTTCTCTGTTAGGTTCGGCGGTTGATTAAAAATATCAATATTTCATTATGATGCAGCGCTCAAAAAGACTTCTCCCTTCAAAAAAGATAAAAGTACACTTTTCTATCAGATTCCGTGTCAATTACGACATTAAGGGCATATTTTGATGGCCTTTGAAATACAGTCGATACAACGAACAATGTCCATGGAAATTTGTGGTATAATACATCAAAATCTCCTGAAAAGCTGTCTGCGTGTACTTCTGCAGCGTTATCATTAATTCCAGTCGAGTGCTTTAAATATTCTTTATTTCCTATAGTTCTCACCTATATACGTGTGAGTCATAAGTATCTGCACTGTTACCGTGGTTACTATGAAAGAAAAGAAAAATATTGCAGTTTTACCTTTTTTTTTCATGAGGGAATACATGCAAGCAACATTTTCATATAATACAGGCATTACGTGAGCAATTTTCCCCAGCGAAACACACACACACACATACACAAAAACAACATGAACAAGCTAATAAAATGAAAGGGCAGAAAATGGAATATTGTGGGGGTTCAAATAACGCATTAATTATAAAGTAATTAAGGTCAACCAGTCTATGCGATCTGTTTGTTACTGTACATATTTATAGGCGTAATTGAACACACCCACACATAGTATACTTATACTTTTTCTTTTCTCACGAAAATGAATATTTCTGTGAGAGCTCATGTAGACGAGGACAACGCTCCTTCTGCTTCTGAGCAATGTGCTATGAACAATTTAAGTAAATCTTTATGTTTTACACGCTCTTGCCTTCTCCCCCCTTTTTTTCCTTCAGAATCGTGCGTTTAACCAGGCTTAAAAATGAAAATGAAATAATGGTCTTCATGATTGCCTACCATAGTGCCTTCAGTTGTAATCCTTATGGTTAAAAGGATGGTACAGTATTGGTAGAGATGAAAACTGGGCTTTAACGTTTTCTGAGATACCACGAAAACACTTATGAAATAGTACAGAGCATACCATTTTAAAGGCATAATTTACCATTTGCAGATGAAAGCATTAGTGCTTTAAAATAGTTCTAAAATGTGAGTTAGGGATAGAAACAACCACTGTCAAAATTTGAATCCGTATAATCGATGTTAAGTGTTGTTAAATACACAAAATGTGAACAATAGTTATAATAAAAATGTTTCCAAACTAAACCGTATACAGTTACGGTTTATTGAGAAAAACCCTGATATCTCCTTATATTTTAGGTTTTATTGCAAATATTTCATATGGTAGGATGTTTTATGATACAACAGACCTACACATATGCATCAAATGTGATATCTGGAACATTTTTGAAATCACTGCTCCCAAAGGTAAACTGGACCTTTAAGAGGAATTCAAAGTTTGATAAAAATCGGGTTTGGTATAGCTGAAACATCGAAAAAAAGTAAAAAAAAAAACAAAAACAAAAAAAACACGATCGTAATAAAGTGTGGGTCCCACACTAATAAGTCTTATTAGAATCGCTCTGTTTTGGATATCTCAGCCATTTCAAAACCAATTTTCGTCAAATAAACGTTGAATTCCTCATGGAACTACATGCTCTTTCATATTTCATAAGAGGTTTCTCATTTATCTCACCAAAAAATGTTAGAAACCCGGCATTAGGTCTCAACCAAAACTATACGACCCCTTTTAACACTTTAGCATGTTCGTTCTCCTCGTATCTTAACATCAGCGGCAAATATGGGGGGGGGGGGGGGTACTTGTACACTGTTACACATATCTCTCGATGTTGTTTTGTTTCCCTTGAATGTCCTGCCTGTTACCTTGTATCATTTTTCGTAATGACTTTGGCAATAATCATTACCACATCATAGCTCGGTTATTCATTATTTCGCACTCGAATGAAGGTAGAAGAGCGGGTAAAACTACTAGTTGGGAGGGTGTGTTTGGCCAAGAAATTAGGTCGATCATAACATTGCTTGAAGATCAACGTAAAATTATGGTTGTGTCTTCAATGACGTTTTAACTTCCTGATGAAAATGAGCATGTTTGATACTCTGTCATGTAGCCATTTATGTACAAAATATAATAAATTATTACAGATAAATATGTCTGTAAATTTGGACAACAACCTAAAGTGCATTTTGAAGACATGGAATAAAACTGAACAGGAAAACCAGTGGCATACAGTACCGTGATTTTAAAGTTCATCTTAACTTTTGTGATCAACTTAAATTCTTCGTGAAGCATCGCAAGGAATGTAAGCTAGCCCGAACGTGATGTGAACCCACAAACTTAATTCTACCGCAAAGTTCAAAACAAATCAAGAATGTACTACCGGGATGATTTGCGAGTGCCTTGTCATGGAAAGCTGTATTGATACAGTATGTACTGCTGTACTGCTTGTTAAAGGGATGGATAGTATTGGTTTAGTTGAAGTTTCAGCTTTTTACATTTTGTAAGTTATTAAAAAAAAACACTTATGAAATGCAGAGCATACAATAAAGAATTTAAAGTTTATTTGACCTTTTAATGAAAATCGGTTCTGAAATGGCTGAGATATCCCAAAATAAAGTGAAACAGCGCGATCCTAATAAAAAGCGGGTGCCACCTTTTATCAGGATCACTTTGTTGTGGATGTCTCAGCCATTACAAAACCAAATTTCATCAAATAAACGTTGAATTCCTCTTAGAATTATAATTATACTCTTTCATATTCCATAAGAGGTTCTCATTATCTCACAAAAAAGTTGGAAAACTGAAACCCCCTCTCAACCAAAACTACATATACCATCCCTTCAAGAACCTGTCTGTATAATCTGAGATGTATATGAGTCACACCAGAATGTCAAATAAAAGAAACAAAACCATACAAAACAAAAACCCTGCTTTGTCCCTTGATTATTACATTGTTTTTATTTTGTTTCGAAAATTGCTTCGTTGTCTCTAGATCGGAGCGAACATTCTTCTCTACCTGTGTTCCATCGTGCTCGGCTGCGTGTGCTACCTCGTGTCGGACAAACAGCACCGGATGGCGTTCCTGGAGACGAACGAGTCGATGAAGACACAGCTTACGATACAGGAACAGGCCACCCAGCAGGTAATGTCCGGCCAGAGGAGGACAAACCTCCCTGTTTACTCATGTACTACTAGTCATTTCAGTTAGTCCCACGAATGTGAATAAGCAGGCCACCCAGCAGATAATGTCCGGCCAAAGGAGGACAAACCTCCCTGTTTACCCATGTATTACTAGTATTTCATTTCAGGTGGTCCCACAAATTTGAGTAAGCAGGCCACCCAGCAGGTACGTCCAGACAGAGGATGACAATTAACAATACCTGCAAGCTCACTCATGTATCTTTCATTTCAGTTCATCGCACTTCAGTTCATCCCTCAAATTTGAGTGAGCATCAACAAAACAGCCCTCGGAAATCATATCATACACGAGACAAAATGCAACATGCACACCTATATAATGCTATACAAACATTTTGTTTCGCCAGTGGAGAGCGAATTTCTGTATTCAGTTTAACATGCAATAACGTACATTGCATCTTTACATTAAAGAGTTAAATTGCGGAGGAAGGAGAAAAGTTCACTGGGCTGTCAAAGCTTCTCCCGGATAATAAAAAGCATATAAATTATTTTATGTCTAAAAGTGAGACCAAAAAAAATTCATATCTACTGATAAATCCCCCCCCCCCCCCCCCGTTCATGCAGGACCCAGCCACAAACTAGTCAAGTCTTATCTTTAACGGGGGTTACAGTGCAGTTGAAACTCTGAAAAGAAAGAGTTAAATTTTCTAAGAAAAACATCCAGAAATTTGGTCGGATGAAATCAAGGAAGTTATGACATTTTGAAGTTTCGCTAATTTTTCTGGAAACAGTTCTTGAATATGCACGTGAGGTGATGATGACATTCCCTATCTACTTGCCATATAGTTTATAAATTGAATGTTTAAATTTCTAGTTTTTTCATTCAAACCCAATTACACCCCTGTCTCAAATCCTGATGTACCTAATTGATCACTATTCTAAAGTTATTCAACTTGCAAGAACATCATGTTTTACACTTCAGTAACAAAAACCTTGAATTATCGGCATTTTTTTTTTGTGTGTGTGTAAATGATCAATGAAAAATATTTAGATGATTACATCATGAGCTTAGTCATTGGCATATTTTTATCAACTTTACGAGAACTGTTCTGCAGAAATTAGCGAAACTCCAAAAAATACAACATTCCGTGTATTCATTCGTTTTTGATCAAATTTAATTGTTGTAATGTCGTAGGATTTTGCTCTTTCTTATCAGATTAAAGGGGATGGCTAGTAACTGATCAGTGGGAATCAGTGGGAATGCTGGAGGATGATTATTCCAATCCTTGTGGGATTCATTTAAGAGTAAATTATACATATATTGTTGGGTGAAAATTATTTGCTTCAGAATGGTCTCATATTCAAGTAATGTGCAGTTTAATGTTTCTTGGTTAGCATGCCTGGTCAGTGACGGGGCATTAATCTTCACATTACTTGAATATGAGACCATTCTGAAGCAAATAATTTTCACACAACAGGAGATATAATATTATAATGTACTCTTAAATGAGTCCCACAAGGACTGGAACAATCATCCCTCAGCATTCCCACTGATTCCCACTGATCGGTTACTAGCCATTCCCTTTAAGTTATAACTAGGAAAAGTACAATCTATATTCACTACTAGTTCATCTTAATTAGATCATTGCCATGTCAGAAAACACTACATGTCATCTATGACTTCTAATGCATTAGGTATAGTACGAACATGACGAAGGTGAACTATCGTTTTCACGTCAATGTATATTCTTTCCTGGAGAGTTAGCAGTGAATACTTAAATTAACTCATCAGTTTCGAACCATTTCAGTATCTAGAGTCCAATATTTTGAGCTGATAAGGTTTGAATGAAATGTGAGTGTTTAAGTAACTCGGTCTATTCGCTTATTCAGATGTAGTGATGAGATATGAATAAATTTGAGGATGAATTTCTATTTTTGAAGAAATTTCGTCACTATAAGGACACTTCAAATTGTTGCCAATGTCGTCTTCAGCATGATGTCGATTGAAATAACTTCCCTCGTTATTGTCAATTCGACACTATATTCTGCATAATGCTGACGTTGCATTCACTGCATAAACTCAAACTTCAGACAGGCTTTTTTTTTTAGTACATATTGTATATATATATATATATATATATGTATATATATATATATATATTCATCCTCAAAATTATTTATATCTCATCATATATATATATATATATATATATATATATATATATATATACATATCAAAAGGACTTTAAGTAGATTTCAGCAACAGAGGGGCACAAAACTACAAGGTTTTTCACAGCTTTGAAGTGCAATTACACAATAACTTGGTTGCAGGGCTAGATTTAGACTTTAATTTTTCTCTTCTTGGTTGGAAAATCCACAGCTAACAATTCTTATTAACGCTACTTCTCTTTTGCGTTCTATTACCCTCCTCTCTTGCGTTTTATTACCCGCTTCTCTAGGAAGGGTTATTACTCTCGGTCCTCCCCAAGCACGTAGCGGACGAAATGGTCATGGACATGGGGAAAAAGAATACTGGTCAGTTCAACCGGATTTACATCAGACGGCACGAAAACGTTAGGTAAGACCAGTATTACGTTTACTTTCTCCGATGGCGTGTTTATGTCTGTGACGACCTTTGGGTTGTTATTCTCATGTCGTGTTATGTTCGAGGCACGAATTTACGTCTATTTGGCCTTAAAATAGAAAGTAATGGCCGCAAAATAATGACCTGTTGCAATAGCGACCTCATGGTCACAGTGTCGTCAATTACCGGCTTCTGTGTCCGTCGGGGAGAGAGATGGGTGCCTGGCATCGCTGGGGTAATGATAATGGGTGGGCCCCCTAGGAAAGCAGTGCCAACGCTGTAAGGATGATGCCCCGGGTTGACCAGACCCGATCGCTGACATTATTGAACCTCCTCGGGTTCAATACGAATAGAAGGTTGTGTAATCACGAATTGAAGACTGAAAAAAAAAAAGAAGAAATGAGATACATACGGGTTTATAATTTCGACACCGCTTAACTAGCAGGTGCTTTTGGAACTGGACAACAGCAATTCTGATGATGTCATCGACTGACTCGCAATTCGATGACTATGATAGAACATGCTTTTAAATGGGTAGTATCGTAAAAAATGCGGGGCCTTCGAAAGAAATAATCTATCACAGATAGATAGATAGATAGGTAGATAGATAAATAAATAGATAAATAGCGATAGATAGATATATAAATAGATGATGGAGAGATAGATATAGATATATAGATAGATAGATAGATAGATAGATAGATAGATAGATAAATAGATAGATAGATAGATAGATAGAGATAGGTAGATAGATAGATAGATAGATAGATAGATAGATATATAGATAAAAAGATACAAAAAGATAGATAGGTGCATGTGGAGAGCGAGAAAGAGAAAGAGAGGTAGGGAGGGAGAGTGAGGGAGAAGGAGGGGGAGAAAGTGCAGCTCAAGTGTGGCTTCTTCTATAATCAGTTAGTCATTCCTCTCCACCGACAATCCAAATGTCGTCTGTTCGTTCCTCGCTTAATTCTTCCACAGAAATCAAGCTTGTATCTTTCCATCGCTCATCTTTAAGATTCGAGAGTGGAAGCGGCCTTATCCCCAGTATTCTCGGGTCAATTTAGGCCACTCGCACGTTAATCATCAGCTCTCAGTGTGTATGTACCCGGGAGAGAAAAAACAGGAGAAGAAGAAAGAATGTTGAAAATCAGTGCGTTGTCATATCGTACAAAGAATATTCTGCCGCGTCTACGAAAGCCAGAGCACTTTGCGATTTATCGCTGAACTCGCCTCGATATCAAGAAAATGACCTACGCTCTTGTTTGTGTGTTTATTTGCTTGTTTGTTGTTTGGTTTGGTGTTTTTTTTTTTCGTACTGCATACGAGTAGTTCGCTACACCAATTAAAACTTGTGTTGTGACAACGGTACTGTCCCTTGAATTCGATATCATGAATGATTTGTTGCCGCATTTTAATGGTATGTCAGAGGCGTGCAGGTAGCTCACCGAGGTCAAATTATTGGAGTTACATGTATTAAGATGCAAATCATGTGGAGTCATTTGTATACTGGTGTATCTGGGAAATCATCTCTTCCTATAGACCCCTTTGCTGGTGGAGTATTGGAATCCGAAGTATAGCGGCTGTAACTATGGTGACTACGTGCTCCAGCGCGATGTTTTGCAATTTGAAAATTGATTTTTTTTTTTTCCACCGGGCTTGATACATGAATGTAATTGCATGGACGCTGAACAGTGCTGTCCGGGATTGGACTGCCAATAATCCATATAGTTGTGAACACGATTTGAATGGATGAAGTGTATGAGAATTTCCGTCATCTCTGCTTTGTTTGCTATCGTTCGCTCACAGGTAGGAGTTGATGTCCCTATTATTTTCTTTTTGATTCGCCATATTGTTCTAACATGAGATCATAAAAAAAACTCTTTTGTTATATATAAAAGAGGCACCTGAATGGGGTCAGCGAAATTCAGAACCTACTGAGCTCAGCCTTGATCGCTATTTGCATCTTCATACGAGTTTTATGGTAAAACAAGCCCACACTTCATTAGAAAAAAGGGTAAATTAGTTAATGATGCGTGCAGTTTTCATACAGAAAGAGAACAGATATTGATAGAATAGACTCTAATCTTTCTATCAAAGCCATATTTTCTGGGCAACATAACACAAATTTACATGAATTGAGGCAACGAATGCAGACAATCTGCGTTTTGGAAACCTGGTATACCAGCTTCCCGTATATCAGTTGACGCCGCGGGAACCTGGTATATATAAGGAACAAGTTAACCTATGAATTCATTGTCTAATAATTACTCATCACAGTGAATGATCTACCTCACACTTAATAAGATTTTCTGCCTTCAAGAAGACATATATACGAAGATTTACTAGTAGGTCCTTCGGAGCGGCTGAAGAGGGTTAAACTATATGCGGCTGCAATAACTCCTGCTCAACCCTCGTGTAAACTGCAATCATTTCGTGGCAAGGAAGCAATCAGGGCATCTTATTTCCTCTTTAAAAACCACTTTCATCCTCTAGTAAGGCATGTCGAGCTCATCTTCTCCTCTCTGTCTACTCGTTGTCTTTCTTCTCCTCCCATCCCCCACCCCCAACCCATCCACTCTCCATTTTTCATCTTCTCCATACCATGCTTCTGTACAAGTACTGTGTTTATTGATCGAAGAGAGGGGGTGAGAAATCGGAGCTGCTTCGAAATTAGATTTCTCAATCCGGGTACCTCCGAAGCTGCTAGTTTGAATTCCCAGTGCACGTATCTATCACAACGCCGCTGGTCGGTAGCTCGCATTAGCACTAGTCTCTTTGGTTATGTCAGTCTTGATTTGTCACTGTTTATTATTCCGTTGTCTTCCTACCCTTTTCCTTTCCTTTCTTTTTTCTTTTCTCTTCAGGCGGCAAACTAAATATTTAGACATCGTGTCTCCTTACCATGCAGTGCGTTACGTCTTTCATTCGAATGTCATGGTTCGTTGTTTGATGTTCGTTCGCGGTGGAAGAAAATACCACTGGCCTCGTCCAAATCGAAATCCACTTTCGATCGAACCCGTCGCACCATGTTGCTTCAGTCCTATAATATATCAATCGCAGTGAGGCGTGGTAGCTTCACCCAAAACAAAACGCGCATGAGTTACGAGCCAGGACGGATATAACCACTTTGGGTCCTCTTTGTGGTTTCCGAATGAGCCTGAACTTTGTCAGATACTGCAACAGTCATAAAATCGATCTTCGTTAATTTTTCTCGCACTATCTTGCTCTCTCGCGGCAGCCGCAACTGTGAGTTGGCGCCAAAGCTCCTTCTATCGAAAGTAAGGGATCCTCGCGTGCCTCTTATAACATTGCTCCTCCCTCTCTCTTGCTAAAATGCAGCTCGATAAAGTTACTCCTGAAGGGCAGCAACCATGACAACGGGAGACACATTGTCTCTCAGTGCACAGGTGTTCTGGCAAACTGATGTCTTCCCCATGGCAGTGCGAACTCGTTGAAGGTTAATGACCGGCGACTATTAGTGTCACCAGCTGCAAGTCGTGTTTTCAAATAAGCCAATGACAGAGAAACACACTTCGAATGATTATCATCCTCATAGAAAGAAGAAGGAATTCAGGGTAAATTGTGTCTTGAGGTGTTCTTACGGGCTTATCGAAATGAGTGTAGAATAGTGTCTCTGAGGCTCTATTTTGTTGCATGTACTGTACACAGTCATCTCAATTACATGTTGCTTCTAGGTAATGAATGTTCACACATACACACACACACACACACACACACACACACACACACACACACGCACGCACATATACTAGTATCACATTTGAGGACACTGTACTTAGTAGGAAGAGCTGTTTCATTATGGTAATAAGTAGACTTCTGCGATTATTTCTTTCGGCAAAAGGATTCAATAAGAACACACGTGATATACATTCCTGACTTGCGTGCTGCTGCACACTGCATCATGTGCTTTTTTGATCGTGGAGATTATAGCGTTTACTTTAGCATGGGGGCTATATCAATATGTGTTCACTTTGCGTATGATGTAATGAACGGCAAAATGCATGTATTTTAGCGGGCAATTTCCGCGACTTTGATGCAAGGGAGTTATGACGTCAGACTTTTGCTGGATGATAAAGGAGTGATTGATCTGTTATGAGTGTTGTGTTTGTGTTTGTATGTTTGTTCGTGTGTGTGTGTGTGTGTGTGTGTGTGTGTGTGCGTGTGTGTGTATTTATTTGTCTCCCTTATCATGGGAGCAATCATCCGTCGAAGCACTTTGGTAAAACGACTAGGTATTAAAGCAGTTTAGATGTTTGTCACTTTCTTCTTAATATCGCGGGGCTTTTTTTCACTGTCTTTTTCCGAGACATTGCCACCTCTACGTAAATGCCCTTGTTTTTCTTTATATACCTCCATCATTTCCATTTATATTTTTTCTAGTGTTATGCACAGAAGGTAAAAGAAAAAAAAACCGCGGTGTTTTCACATCTGGGGAAGATTACCTGTCAGTCGTCTGGAAGACGAGGTGCTGTTACGGATGGATCGGCGATTTTCGTGAATCAGTTATCAAGTGTGATTGTTTTCCACGGAGCATTCATCACCTGTCTCTTACCGTGCTGAATCTATGTACCCTACAAAACACTCGTTGGAAGGGATGGGGCTGGCAGGAGTGAAGGGGGGGGGTGTACTTTCACCCCTTACTGTCGGTCGATGTGGTTTCGTTGATCACTGGTTTGAGGCAGACTTTGTCACTAACTTGACAGCCACATCTTTACACATAATTATCATTTTTTTTTTCTCTCTCTCTCTCTATCTATCTATCTATCTATTTTTACCTCTCTCTCTCTCTATCTTAATCTTTCTCTCATTCTCTTCATATATCTGTTTGTCTAACCCTTCGCGCATTTTATTTCCCATTCTGGCTGCTTCGCTTACCTTTCTCTCCAGAATTGTATATCCGTATATTTATTTGCCCAGTGTTGACAATAGGCATAGTTTATCTAATCTCTCTCTGATTGAATGAACGACTGGTTTTAACCCCTCTTTCTTGATGAGTTAATTAACGATATCTGTCATGTATTTTCTCTTTATATCTCTTAATTGTGTGTATTTGTCTATTTTTTTTCTCTCTCTCACTCTTGCTATCCCTGTTTCCCACTCCTATCTGTCTCTTTTACCATGTTTTCAAGCCGTCATCACCAGATTCCCTTTATTTCTGAACATATTATTGGACCTTTGTCATTTGAATTCTGGGAGCAATCTCCGCGCGAAATTACATTTGAATAATGGAGTGTCATCTAGATCGTAATGATTTTCATCAATTAATTTCTTTCTTCGATCGTTCCTGTCTCTCTCTCTTTCTCCCCCTCTCTCTTTCTTTGTATTGCATATTTCTCTAGTTGTGTATATTTATCTCTCCCTCTTCTCCCCGTCTCTCTGTATTTCATATCTCTCTCTCTCTCTCGCTCTATATATTCATCTCTCTCTCTCTCTTTCTCTCCTTCCGTGGTATATCACTGTTTACTAATAGGACCGGTACAAATTGACACTTCCATCGCACTTGACAGGTAATGTCCTTAGTCACAAGTGGAATATGATCGCTGCATTAATAGTCTTTGAAGACTGGTGACCATTTCTTATACAAACAGAACGTGTTTTTTTTTCTTTTTTTTTCAGTGCAATGATAATACCTTGTCATCCATTGAACCGAATGTAATATGGATATTTCTCTCTGTCTTCCATACAGTACGCCTCTAGGATGCCATTAATGTAAGGACATTTTAAAATTTTAGCGTATTATTCTCGTAACGATCTTTTCAGGGTATCGCAGCGATTAGACACTTTTCTTTGGTTCCATCGTTCCAGCTTCAGAGATATTGATGTTGTAAAAATTAAAGCACTTTCAGAGAAGCATGAATATCATCAAAGGAGAAATACCCCGCTATCAAGGATTCTGTACAAGTGCTTCTATTCTTTTTCCTCAAATGTTATTTCGGGCTTATCTCCAGCATATTTTCACAAGTAAGATAAAGTCAATATTCTTTTGTAATACCAAATTCTTCTTATTTCAACAGAAATAAAAATGTCTACTTCTTGACAAATGGACAGGAAGATAATTACTTTGGCTGCATCCGGTATTTTATACATCTTTTCAGATCATCTTAATGTACACGGACTTTTCATCTTCTCTTATTAATGCTATTGATGTTAATGGTCGTATGATAAGTTTCTTCACTCTCTGCCTCTGTTTTTGTTTGTTGTTAAGTTTTATGTATTTTAAGAGGGTGTGATAAAAATTTTCTAAAGGTTAGGTTTAGGGTTAGGTGTAGAGTTGTGCTGGGGTTTTAGGTTTAGTTTCATGTGAGGATTAGGATTAGGATTAGGATTAGGGTTACGGTTAGGGTTAGGGTTAGTTTATGTGGTAGAATTTAGCTTAGCAATAAGTAGCAGGAGCAAATGTCATAGAATCCTCTAGTTTCAAATCTTTACCGTATTCATCTTATGTCTTTCTTTCCCTTTCGTTCTCTATCTGTCTAGATCTAATATTTTCCATATATCCATCTATATGTCTATCTCAGTATATAAGTAATTTTCTCCCTCTCTCTTCTCTCGCCTCATCCTCTCTGACTCTCTGTTAATATATTCCTTTCGTTTTTATTTCCCTCTCGCTCTATGCATGTCGTAACTACGGTTTCTGCAAAACGGGATATGTCACGCATTGGTGGTAATGGCTACGGCGGAATCTGTTTGTTAATATATGCATTTTTTTGTTTGTCTTATATTTACGTCGTGTGCCAATTTCACTCTTGCGTGCGACTTACATAAGTGTCAACGTCTTTCGAGATACGTGTGTGTGTGTGTGTTTGTGTATTTTTGTATTTGTAAATGAGCCTGTGAATGTGTGTGTATGTATGTGTATACGTGTGTATGTGTGTGTTTTTTTTAGATATTCCTTGGGGAATCTTTTTTCCAGACAAGCTCATTTGAGTCAGACAATTTGGGGAATTGCTGCTGCAGCACTGCGAAAGGCGAACAGAAAGACATTAATGTCTGGGGTTTTTTTTTTCTCTTTCTTTCCTTGCAAAGTTTCACTCTGCTGGACCAACGGGAGAGAGATAATTCAAACAATACAGATAACACAAACACACACTCACGCACAAACACACACACACACACCGAGTCATATGCAATGTTGGGTTCTAATAATGTATTTCATAGATACTAATAATTTTTTTCATTATTATATAATTTCATATACAAGATTTGAACAAAAAATGAATAGTGTATTGTCAATTATTATAATTTTTTGAATCAGTGATTTATTTTGAGACTTCGAAAAGTGCGCAGTAGGTTCTACTGGTATATGTCAGGACTTGGTTGAGCTTGGTGACTGTTCATGCTATTTCCAGTGACATTATAATTTACTGGAACAATACGTTATTTATCTGAAAACAAGGAGACCTCATTGTTATTTCACAGGATGTGAATGCGTCCATGAACCTGTGCTATGGCATCAAAAAGTCCTAAAGGGATGGTATAGTTTTGGTTGAGATGAGGATTCAGGTTTCCAACTCTCTTTGTGTGAGTTAATCATGTTAATTGAAAATCTCTTATGAAATATGGAACAGCATGTCGTTCTGAGAGGGATACAAAGACAATATCCATTTCAATTAACACTGCGTCCCTTGCATACTTGATGTCAGACTCTTTTTATTTATTTATTCTTTTTTATTTCACATATTTTGAAAGGGTTGCTTTCTATCATGGAGCCTTCAGTCTGAATAAAAAAAAAGCAAACTGGAGCAACATCGATGTGCAACGTGAAGGTTTAAAATATGTGTTAGCGTCAGCTTTCAATGGCATCTTCTTTTCGCATGCAGGCGTGCATGTAGGCAATTCCGAAAGAGTGTAGGCCTACTACCGGCAGTAAAGCATGCCCTGTAAGCTTTCTTGGCAGACACCGTTTTCTTTCTCTACCCACAAGACTCGAAATTACATAGAGCCAAGGGTATATGTTTTGGTGTGTTTTATGCTTTGTTTGGTTTTATTTTCCGTTCGTGCGTTATCCTTCTTAACGTTCTCAAATGAAAACTCAAGTGAATAAGTATGTACAGACTCCACACCAGCCACTTTCCCTGACTGCTCTGAGAATAACAATTGATTATGTTGCAGTGAGCTGGGACGCCGCAGAGCAGCGATCCCGGCAGCTGCTGATATTGCTTAGAATTTTAGTGACGAATATTTGCACAAGTTTCTGAAGTCTTCGGCAAGGTGACTGGTATTTTCTTTTTCTCTCCATCTCTGCGATTTGACATTTTAAAAGGCAGCCATCTGTAAATAATAGTCCCATCTGGCATTTTGGAATCACGTATCAGTCTGACATCTTTCAGAGTTCCCGGTGCGAGCCGACACGTGATCCTTTTCCGAACATCTTTTTTTTTTTTTCATCTTTTTGCCTTTTGGGTTGTATCGCTGTTATCTTCTCCTTCCCGTCCCTTTCTTTTCTGTCACTCTCAAGTCCACATGTATCATTGAAATTATCGTGTTCATTGCACATTATTCATCATGCATCAGGGCCTGTAGCCTGGTGCGACGCGTCTCTCATGTCGCATTTGAATTTTCCAAACGTCCGACTGATTTCAGAAAATCAGACAGCGTGTATTCCCGCTTTGAACAATCATGCCACAACAACAGCAACATCACCATCAGTTATACCCAGGAACAACGGCAATGATAGTCGTTTCTTTTAAAGCACAATGATTCGTGGGAGATTTAAAAATTCATATATATATATATATACATATATATATATATATATATATATATATATATATATATATATATATATATATATATATATATATATATATATTATATATATATATATATATATATATTTATATATATATATATATATATAATTGTATATATATATAATACATCGTGATTATAACTGCATATAACGGCATAATCAGTGATTTGTCTTAGCGATCGATGCCCGCGTTAATATTTGACTCTAAATCTAATCTTTTTTTTTAATCATTTCTAATCATTGTTTGGTAAAATAGGGTCACGAAGTGGAGAATTCAGCAATGACTTATTAAGATAGCGAGTGTTTATTCTTTTGACACTAAGGTAAATAAACATGATGCCTCTATTCTGGACGATGCATCATCTATCTCTTTATTTATCTATATTACATTACTTGTTAAAGGTAGGGGATACCTTTTACAGACCTCCCAAAATGCAGCAAAACATTAAATATGAACCTCAGGGGACTTGTTTCGGCCACTGCTGAGAAATTTGGAAGTCAACAGTTATCTACAATTTGAATAATGCACAAAACTCCACTACTCAGTAATTTTGTGTGTCAGCCACACTTAAGCCTTTTTGTTGCAGTCTTCTGTATCTTTTATCTATAAACACAAATCTAAAAGTATAAGAGCTGATGTAATAACATATAGAGTGTGTGGCAAGAATGTATATAGAAATGTTTGTAAGTTTTGTTGAACTTTCTTCACAAAATATACATGATGGACACACATGCAGTGCATGGGTCTGCAAAGGTAGCCTAGTAATATACTGGAATTTACGGTGAGACCCGAAAAAAATTCAATTCAAAATCTAACGGTCAATAAAAATGTACTAAATGTTAACCTTCCACTTTCAATACTTTATGGGAGTTTCTAAAATGATACTCTCTTCAACATACCACTGTACTTATACAACTTTTCATTTAAGGCATGCAAATGGGATTCCCCACCTTTAAGTCCCGCTGGACTGAGCAATGTTGTGTGTAAGCATACCGTCCTCTCTAGCAAGAGGCAAAAACACTCTGTCCCTCGGATAGGACATAAAATGGAGGTCCCGTGTGTGAGAGAGTCACAACTCGTGCACGTAAAAAGATCCCGCTTCATTCATTCATCGCAAAGAGCAGGGTGTTTAGCCCGGTGAAGTGGTCCCACCTTACATCCAACTGGTGGACCCCATGGAAGACCAGCTTAGCGTAGCTGAATATGGGCTATCCAGCCATTTTCTCAGATGAAAATGAACAAACAAACTTTTGGTTAAAAAAAAAAAGAAGGAAATGATGGTTCCAGTCGAAACACAGGCACGAAATCAGTGTTTTATTGAATTGTTATCTGGAATCATGCCTGCTATCTTCCGGAAATAGAAGTCTAAATTTGCAGCTCTGTAAAACGTAATTTACTTAAATTACAAAGAACAGTGGTATTCTTTGGTCTACCATCTCTCCTTTTCTCCAGACACACTGTTTGAATTTTATTTAAGCTTATTTTTTGCTTAATTTTTGTTTGTTTTTGTTTCCAGCGCACAATTTTCACCCAGCCCTTTACCCCCCCCCCCCCATCAAAAAAAAAAAAAAAAAAAAAAATACAGGGAATGCAAGTGCGGAGGTGATTATTAACAATTTCATAAAGAGTTACCAGAAAACGGTATCATAAATGCAAAGAGGCACTAAATAGTTATCAATTCTTCTTCTCCTACTTTTTGTGAGACGCAAAGGAAATAAGACAGCGCTAAACTAGTTACGCTAGTTACACGTTGCCATAGTTACAAAGTATACACGCACTCTTACACGTGTTCACACACACAACACGCACACACACACACACACACACACACGCACACACGCACACACACACACACACACACACACACACACACACACACACACGCACACACACACACACACACACACACACACGCACACACACACATAGACCAAGGAGCTACTGGGCGAGCTCGCCTAGTTTACTTTCTTGCGTAGACGTAGATGTTCACACAAAAAAATTGTCACCCATGGACATCATTGGAGATAGTCAAGCACGGAAATCTTTACTGACTGAAAAACGAGACAGTATATATAGAGGAAATAATTAAAGGCAAAAAATGAAAACAAAAGAAGAACAGAAAAAAATGATACGTGAGCTTTGATAGCTTGTTAGTCTCTCTTCACAATTTTGATAATGAATTATAAATTCGTATGTCTATGAGTAGTCGCCGTGATGACAGACACAAGAAAATTAAAAACGTTGTCATAGAGACGATGTAGTGTATCTTGGTTGCATCATCATCTTGTTGAAAATGATGGGGAATTTTCTCACTGTTTGATTTGAGAACCGACTTCAAGTTTGATGATCATTCTCTCGATATGCCAGTTTCCCATGGAAACTCTCCAATGAACAGATGAAATGACGCCAAAATGATCTCTTATCTTTGAAACACACGACATGCACACAGACACGTCACGCACGCGGACACACGCAAACACACTACCCACCACACAATATACACGAACGGTATTGGCGGTAATGAAACCCAGATGGGTTTCTGCGCTGCTCTTTTCCGACGCGTTATAGACATTATCTCGTCAAATAACGGCGCTGTTGAAAAATTTTCCTTCGCCACTGTAGGGTAAACTCGAGTCATCAGTAAATTGTTCATGCCGTTGTGTGGCAAATATGGGTGTCGACCTTTAAAGCCTTTTAATGCATCAGCGACATGTAAGGTCACGTGCCATCCGTGCGTGGAGAAAAGGCGTTGGATGCAACCCGTCAAATGGACGGTGAGAACAAATATGAGAAAGAAAGAAAAGAAAAAAATGTGCATAATAGAAAGGATGGGTTCATCAGTTGCAAGCGACGCCACCTTTTGTTAGAGTTTGAAGCTCGTGTGGCTGAATTCCGTGCGGTGATAATATCACGGATGCGTTTGATAGACAGCAATTTCTCTCCCGTTTTTGAAAAGCATCATTTTTTCCCCTCCGGCTCATCGACAAAGATAAAGCAAAAAAGGAAAAATAATAAAACAAGTGACCCACAATTAAGAGAATGACTATGCGTGTTTTCCTCTTCGGCGAAAAGACGAGCGCTCATTTAGTGTATGAAACACAAGCTGTAGAATTAATCATTTAATCAGAGGATACTCCGATTCGATCAATTCTATAGGCATCGTTTCTATTGATAATGAATTGATGCCTCTCCACCAAAAACGATTCTGTGAAAGTTATGCGCGAGAGCGTTTACAGTTGTCGTTTCCATGGATGCAGAGTAAATTCTATGCAACAAGCGGTTTCCCTTATTTTGCGGAATTTTAGCGCGATCATGCAGACGATCGATAAAGTCCTCTTCGATTGCAATTTCTCTGTATCCATTTTCGCGATTGTTGTATTGCCTTGAAAATATACCTGTTATCTTGATTGCTATGCCAGCCTTCCCCAGGACATTCCCTGTGTACAGAGGCGGAAGCAAAAAGTTTGCATAAATGAGCCTTGTCACTGTATAGTCAGATAGCAATTACCTAAACCTCCGGCTACTTTAACATCATGAACATGGTGGACAAGTTATTATCAGACATAACGATTTTTTGAGATTCACGCTTCAAGCCTAGAAATGAACCATGTAATGAGCCAGAGTTCTTCTCACTGGGGAGTTTCCATTTTTTGGTGTAGAGTTGTTGTTGTGGTGGTGGTTGTTGTTGTTGTTGTTGTTGTTGTTGTTATTGTTTTGTAAACTACGCAGTGCAGTCCTATATAACAATCGATCCCCTGTCACCATGAGAACCAGATCACTGAATTGTAATTTACGCGAATGCCATAATTCCGATCTGAATCATTAACCCCTGCCATCGACAAATCGCTTCTCTGTCATCGATTGATCCATGCCCTCATTTGTCCCGAGGACATCACGATGTAAATTATGTTCAGTTCTCATCTCCAATCACGGCAACAACGCCTTGAGGTTTATACCACCCGTCATTTTTATTGGAATAATTAGGTCTCCAGTGTCATATCGGCATTGCGAGATGTGAATGGGATCGTCGTGTTCACGTCACTATACCACACGTTTTAAGGTTCAAGGTGGAAAGAATACACGTCCTACTTTGAAGCGAAACTACTGTTTTTGCTACCAATGGCTACTGAAGACTCAGACTTGCTGTAGATAATACCTTGATCGATCACCTTGGTTGATACTTCATTCATGTTATGACTTTGTTAAATTCTTTTAAACTTCACAAGCTCCCTTTGCCTTCATTTAGAATTCCTTTCGTCTTGAAAGAACTGAGTACACAGTAAATAGGTGTATGTACACATCTTTGTAAAATTCGGGGGCAGCGAAAAATAAAAGGATTGAAAATGAACAAGAAGCACAAGAAACCCCGTGACTCTCGTAGGTTCTGCCCTGACACTGCCCGAGATTCTTTCCATTGGATTTTTTTTTTTTTTTTTTTGGGGGGGGGGGGGGAGGGAATGCAAAGGTGTATTGACCTTTGACCATACCAACCACGACCACTTTCCCCCTCCTTCCTCCTCCCCCCCCCCCCCCCGACACACCCATACAAACGCACACACGCTTGCTGTCAATGCTCCGCCCCCTTTATATACTGTATGCTCGCTCAAATCCACACTCGGACATTATTCAGCTGTCATTCAATCCAATTTCGATTCGATTTGATTTGATTTAATTCAGTTCGATTCAATTTAATTCAATTCAATTCAATTCAATTCAATTCAATTCAGTTCAATTCAATTCAATTCAATTCAATTCCATTCCATTCAATTCAATTCAATTCAATTCAATTCAATTCAATTCAATTCAATTCAATTCAATTCAATTCAATTCAATTCAATTATTTTTCATTCTCATTTTCCCTCCAACAAAACAACCCAGAGTAAATCATAAGCATACATTACGCATGCTAGTTAATACTATTACGCACATTATGCACTGCGGCAAACTCCCAATGACGTGGCTGCGTTATCAATGGAAGTCTGTACCCGCAGCTCGATAATAAAAAACAACACTAATAATAATAATAATAATGAAAAAAAAGTGGAGACTGGCGACGACGTAACGGGTGAAAATAGCAATATTGCACTCTTCGTGCACCACACGGGATGCGAATTACGTCGATCACTGTCAATGTTCCCGCTGGTTAAATTAAAGCATAAATCAACCCTACCTCATGTGCTCTGAGTCCCCACCCCTTATTAAAAAGCAAGAAAAAAAAAAATAAGGATGAATGAATAAAAATCGATTTTAATTATAATCTTAATTTCTATTTAGAAAAAAAAAAGCTTTCACAAGTAAAGAACTGTGAATTAAATCAGTGCTATTGTCTTGCCTTCCAATTAACAATCATGGGACTGCTACTGACGTTATAGGTGTGTTGGTTTACGCAGCAAGAACGCGCGAACTTCACAATATATGCGGACGTCTATTGAATTACCATGCATGTATTTCATGCTCGACAATCCAATGTAGTAGTTAGAGACGAGATTATTACATTAAATATTTCCCCTTCAAACAGGTAGCTGGATGGTCATTTATTGGATTACTTCATGATCGTGCATGGAAATGTTGTGAGGAGGGTGGTTCCTTTAAGGATAAAAAGAAATATAAAAGATCGATGCTGGAATTGAATAAGAAAGGGAATCACAGATTTCTTCCGTAAATGTGATTTTGTATTCATTTTCTCATGTATTGTGTAGGCATATATAAATGAATATATATATGTATATATATATATATATATATGTATATATATATATATATATATATATATATATATATATATATCACCATAATGAAAGGAAACGATTTGTACTTTGAAATCGTCAAACGTATGATCATACAAAATGTTGAGTCTGATTATTATCCTATGTGCGTGGAAAAGAAAACCAAAAGTATGAGAGAAATGTCTTATTTCACTGCGTGTGTTTTGTATGAATCAACGTCTCAAAGTGGTATCGCGTAAATGGAGGAAATCACCACGAAAGATTTGCCCCGAACCTTTCCCGTTCCAACGGGCTGCTATGCCGTACAGATTGCCTGACTCAAGCCCCTGCACAGAGTGCATGCTGATGTTTTTGAATCTAACGCTACAACGCTGTTTTTCTTTCATTAACGAAAATGACAGTCATGATCGTTATCATCATTGTCTACGTCATTATTATTATCATCATCATCATCATCATTGTCTACGTCATCATAACCATAGTATACGTCATTATCACCATGATTATGGTAACGATAGTCATTATGGAAAGAAGATGATGATGATGATAAGGAAGAAGGTTAAGAAGCAGAATATACTCTGCTAGAAACAACGAGCAGTCCAATTTATACATTTTGGAAGAAAATGAACATATAGGAACGGATGCCTGAGTTGACAATGCTCACGAAATCACCGCGTGCCATTAATTATTGTCGCATGAACCTTTGTCGTTGTTTGTAGAACTGTGAAGGATATAATCGGGCGAAGCCGGTTGAAATCTATGGTAGATATGAGATGAGTTAATAGTCCTTCCTAGCAGCGGTTGATTGCAAGTTTGACAGGGCATTTTGTTTTCGAACTTTAATGTTTTGCATTATTATTGTAACATTGTGGTGATGTAAACAGACTTGCTGATGAGTATCTCTTCATTAATATCGTACGGTACGGACCACGCAGGAAAATTAACTTTCGTTATGCAACAACTGCGTCACAAAATATGTGTTTGTTCCTATCGTTTGCAATAAGCCATCGTGGCTTAGATTTTTTTTTTTCCTTGTGATTCAAGTGTGTTACGAAAGTCGAAAAATATGAAGACCCAATGTCGAAGAAATTCTATCTAAAAACAGCTCTATAGTTGTTACTAGGGGATGTGTGTATGTGTGTGTGTGTCTGTGTGTTTAAGTTGTGATACTTGCCGTCCTTTGTTAACGCGATACCCTTCTTCTTTTTTTTTTCTTGTCAGAACATAGAGATGTGTGAATTTTCTACCTTTTTTGTTAAGACCTAAAAACACAATGCTTGATTAAGTATTTAATTGAGTATTTAAATCTCATAGACAAACTCATATTCTGCGCAGTTTCAAGGACACTCTTCTCTTACAAAAAATAACCAACACGTAAAACAAAAATAACGTTGGAAGACAGCGCATTTGCCTGTGCAGCTCCCAAAATCTGGAATGATCTACCATTAGAAGTCCGGAAATTCCCAACTCTAGCAGTCTTTAAATCATGACTCAAAACACA
This sequence comes from Diadema setosum, assembly GCA_033980235.1. Taxonomy (NCBI): domain Eukaryota; kingdom Metazoa; phylum Echinodermata; class Echinoidea; order Diadematoida; family Diadematidae; genus Diadema; species Diadema setosum. The sequence goes on from CM067074.1 coordinate 22,681,074, forward strand.
TCTTTTCATTTACAGTAACTGTTCATCATCATCAAGCACATCAGAAGCTTTTGCAGCGCAGAAGAATATATGTCTATAGGTTTTTGCGCTCTATAAATTGATATATTATTATTATTATTATTATCATTATTATTATTATTATTATTATTATTATTATTGTTATTATTATTATTATCATTATTATTATTATTATTATTATTATTATTATTATTATTATTATTATTATCATTATTGTTATTATTATTACTATCATTATTATTATTATTATTATTATCATTATTATTACTATTATTATTATTATTATTATTATCATTAAGTGCGTTGGTAGTTATATGGCTTCTCCCCCCCCCCCCCCATTAGTCGCTCTCCCTAATGATGTGATATTATACTAAGACGTTTTTCAAGCAGCCTACGTATGGCTTCAATTCTACATTCATTTTAAAACTAGCTTGGTACATGTAGTATGAGCTTTTCGCTCCTTATCTGATTCAGAGCGTGTTATAATGCTTTTAATTAGCGGATTTCCACGACCCATAAAGTTCGATGACCACAATAACGACCCTCATTTCCACCGTCGTCCTTCTGCCAAAGTATGCGGGGCGCAGAAGGTCCCAAGAGCCCTTCCATCTGACCTTTTACCAAAAGTTAGCGAGAGTGAGAGTGAGAGAGAAACAGACAGACAGACAGACAGACAGACAGACAGACAAGGAGAAATAGAGAAAGGTGGTAGATGTACGCACTGCCGCGGTCGCCATGCCAACCGGCGGTATATTATGTTCCTCCAGAAGAATCTTCGGCATCCAGAAGTGCTCCCCTGGCTGTTTGCTTTCCTGTTTGTTGATGCTATTTAGCACGGCCAATAACTCATTACGATCTATAATACATGTCCGTCTCTCCCTCTCTCTTTCCCTCTCAATATATTCTATCTCTCTCTCTCTCTCTATATATATATATATATATCCTATCTATCTTCTTCTCTCTATATATCCTATCTCTCTTCCTCTCTATATATATCCTATCTCTCTTCTTCTCTCTATATATCCTATCTCTCTTCTTCTCTCTATATATCCTATTTCTCTTCTTCTCTCTATATATTCTATCTCTCTTCTTCTCTCTATATATCCTATCTCTCTTCTTCTCTCTATATATCCTATCTCTCTTTTTCTCTCTATATATCCTATCTCTCTTCTTCTCTCTATATATCCTATCTCTCTTCTTTTCTCTATATATCCTATCTCTCTTCCTCTCTCTATATATCCTTTCTCTCTCTCCTTCTCTATATATATCCTATCTCTCTTCCTCTCTCTAAATATCCTATCTCTCTTCCTATCTCTATATATATTCTATCTCTCCCACTCTCTCTATATATATTTATATTTTCTATCTCTCTCGATCTCCCTCTCTCCTCTCCATATCTCGCACAAACAAACACACACACACACATGCACACACTCATGCACACAGATAGTTTCTCTCACTATCGGATCGTTGTTCTCTCTATATCTGTGAATATGATTATAAATTTATATTCTCTCAAGGAATATATCTCTTTCTCTCTTTCACATAATTTTTCTTTCTAACCAACCATTTCCCCCTCCCTCGGACCAAATTCATCTCTCTCCCTCCCCTCCCCCCCCCCCCCCTCATCCTCGGGCTCCCTCTGTCTTTCTCTCAATTTATCTGATTTATGACTTGCATCATAATTATCATTGAAGAAATTTGACCCGCTGAAGGTCTTCGCATCCTTATCTTAACAAGCCAAAGAGATGATTCCTCTTTTCCCATCATTTCATCCTATCCGTGTTTGCATAATAAACCTCCAAGATGCAGTGTCCACGTCTCTGGAGACCTAATTTGCATCGATTTCGCCTCTCGATTTCGCCTCCTGCGATAATAACCGTGTCTGCCTTGCTGCGACGTTCCGTCTCAAGCCGTCTTGTTTTTATTGTCTGTCGGCGCGAAGCAGCGAAATAATTTTACAGGGTCCTGCTACAGAAAAACAACAACAACAACAACAACAACAACAACAACAAAGATATCAGAGAAACTTCGAAAGATTACTATGTGCTCTGACGAGAAAAACTTGCTAAAGTGGGCCAAAATGAATTCTTTTTGTTTTGTTTTAAATGAATTCGCATTACGTCAAAATTGGATAACGCCGTCTGCGGGCCAGTCTTTGTTTTTGAGTCTTCCTAGGGCTCGACGGAGGCAAATTTAGTATCAATAGGAAGCTAACACTCTTGATGGTCTGCTGATACGCGGCAACCTTTATACGTTTATTATTGAAAATCAATAGCAATCTCATCATGGGTATGATATACTTAATCAAAGCCCAACTAGATAAAGATAGATACATAGATTGATTGATTGATTGATTGATTGATTGATTGATTGATTGATTGATTGATTGATTGATTGATTGATTGATTGATTGATTGATTGATTGATTGATTGATTGATTGATTGATTGATTGATTGATTGATTGATTGATTGATTGATTGATTGATTGATTGATTAATTGAGACAGACAGACAGACATACAGATAGACAGACAGAGAATCGGACACACACTGGCAGCAGAATGAATATCTCAGATTTCAATAGGCTTATGGCCACGTGTTGCGGACTTACTGTCGTTTTTGTCAGGCAGTCATCACTCAAGCCATGATATAGTGGTATCATCATAGTTATCCGATTATGCCCCCCCCCCCTTCCTCCCCTCCCTCCCTTTCTGCCCCTTCTTTCCCCATCCGCCCTCTCATAGTCTCTCTCCCTACGATATTTCCTTTGGTGTTTCTGTTGTTTCCCTCGCACAATTGAATTCCTCCCGACTACTCCTTCTTAATGTTCGTTATCCTCGCGTGTTGACACTCCTGACAATGGCCTTCCGAAGAAGTCATCTTCATTAGCGGTGTACCTTCTCTTCCAGCCGGTGATAAATTTCATTTCCTCCCGAGTCCGCCGCATCTTCCAGGGAGAAGATGCAATTATACATCCCGCTGTCCTCTGGAAGGTATCAGTTTATGTTTGGCGCGTCTCGATAAAGGATGGTGGGAGAAAGACGTAGGAGAGAGAGAGGAGGATTGGAAGATGGGAGGGGGGGGGGTGAGGGAAGGAGACGGTGTCTATCCCAATGGTATCTTAATAACATCCGCTTGGAGGTCTCTTTCCAATATCCGCCCAGATGTTGGTTTGACTTTTTTTTGAGGGACCTATATTAATACAAATTAGTCGCCAAGAGCGCTCTGTTTATCTGGAGAATGCTGTTCCAATTATATCCTCTTCCCTTTTGATATCCTTTAATTGAATAAAACAACGCTAGTACTCCTCGCGGCCCCAAAGGCAAAAAGGGATGTGAATGCATTGTCTTTGTTTTCATTATCACTTTTTTTTCTGGTCGCTGAAGAGATTTCAATTTGGCAACATCTCTAACAGAGTTCGAAGAACTCCAAACAAAAATTGCTAGAAGCTTCGTACTTGAGGTCAATGATACACAATCGGGAAACACGCATTGCCTCTCATTAACTTCGTAAATCCCGAGGTTTGCTTGCCAGATATGTTCCCATAAATCATAGATAATTATGACGATCTCGTGTGCGTGCCAGCCCGCAACTTTCAATTTTGACGTTGTATTTTGCTTATGAGAAGCTAATTAGCTTTCGCCCAGTACATTAACTCGTTTGTTACATCTTCTTCTCTTTCTCTAAGTCACATGATTACTTTTGTTAAGATGCGTCTGTGTTTTTCTTTTCTGTCATGCGAACCAGTCAAATTAATATATTGTCGCAGTTCCATATTGGAAAACTACAAGGCCCCTTTGTTGTTGTTGTTGTTACTGTTGTTATTCTGTTATTATAATTATGCGTTTCAAATTTGTCACGACCTTGTTTGGAATATCCATTGCCGTTCTACTTGGTAGATGACTTGTCCTGTTGTATATGCAACCAAGCAGTGAAATTGCAGTATCTGTGAGAAAAAAAAAATCTCGTTTTAAACCTTGATGTTTCATTCTAATTGCCAGCACATTTTGCTTGGTCAATGAAATGAACAAAAGAAAGAGAAAAGAAAAGAAAAGAAAACTAAACAAAACAGAGAAACATGGGTGAGTCAGATGTGGAATCAACGCAGAATAAAGCGACCACAGAGGGAGAGAGAGAGAGAATCCACATACCCGCACTTCTTTAGATTTCTAGAGACATGGAGACGTGTTACCGACCGTTTCAACACGTTAGGGACGATTTTTTTTTTCTATAATCTTTATATTAAGTGCATTGATAGTTAAATGGCTTCTTTTTCGGCCCCACCCCATAGTCGTCACTGCTAATAATGTGTAATTACTAAGATGTTATTCCCAAAGAAAAAAAAAAACCCTACGACGTATGGCTTCCATTTAAGATTCATGCATGTATAAATGAAGAGTTTGTTCGCAAAAACAGATAAGTCCATATTTGCCAAATGGAGATATTTGCGATTAAAGGTCAAGAAAAATAAAGAGAATAATAAGAACATTTTTGCTTCTTCTGACCGTAACTTTAAAAATATACCTTTATATGTAGTGACCAATATATCATTGAAAAGGTATCATTTTGTACTTTATGACAGAGACCGTACTTAAAAATCTTCAAAAATGGACTTATCGGTTTTTGCGAACAAATTCTTCAAATTTTGCATAGTAATTATGTATGAGCCTTTAGCTCCGTATGTGAATCAAAGAGTCTTATAATACTCTTAATTGACTAATTTCCATCATCCATTAAGTTCGATGAACACCCTGTAGTGACCCTCAGGCGACCATCGTCCTTCTGCCAAAGTATGCTTGACGCAGAAAGTCCCAAGAGCCCTTCCACCTAACTTTTTACCGTATACACCTGCCTAAGTGTGCACGGTCCAGACTATACCCTTTAATGGGTCAAAGACATTGTTTACCAGTTTGCAGATGAAACAAAAACCCAGCTTTGAATACTTCTTCAAAATAGTTCTAAAGTGTGAGTTAGGGATAGAAACAACCAATGTAAAAAAAAAAATAACTTGCATAATCAGTGTCAAGTATGATATAACTGCATATACAAAATGTGAACAATATTTTTTTTTCTAGAATAAATCGTCTGCAGTTACGGTTCATTGAGAAAAATAGTGATATCTCCTTAGATTTTATAGGCTTTATTGCAAAATTTTTATTTGGTAGGATGTTTTGTGATACAACTGACCTACCTAGAACATTTTTTTTAACCGCTATTCTAAATGGGACATAGTACCTTTAACCCCGTATTTTTTTTTCTTTGTTTCCCCCTCACAGTATTCTCTTCGCCGACATCGTCGGCTTCACGGCGATGTCGTCCAAACTGACGGCTCAGGAACTCGTCAAGACCCTCAACGCCCTCTTCGCCAACTTTGATAAACTCGCCGAGGTAAAACATGCACCTTTTTCTGTCGTTCGAACAACTTATAGATTCAACGATTTCCTTAAAAAAATGTTGTAACATGATGTATTACTATTACGACCATGTTGCTATCTTGTTCTACTATATGGAATTATATAGGCCTACTGCATAAATCTTTCTCTCTCTCCCTCTCAGCGCAACAATCAGCTACGCATCAAAATCCTGGGGGACTGCTACTACTGCATATGCGGTGTGCCCGAACAGCGGGCCGACCACGCCGTGTGCAGCGTCCAGATGGGGCTCGATATGGTCGTCGCCATCGCGTAAGTTGATCTATTTAAGGGTCTAGGGCAATTACCCCCTAGGCAATTACTCCAGTCCCTTCCCCTGACCCTAACCCTAATCCTAACCCTAACCCTAATCATGAACCCAATCCCTGACCCAAAACTCTAACCCTAAACCTAACCCTAATCCTAATCTTTACTCAAACCTTATCACTAACCAATATTAGGGAGGGGGGGGGGGGGGGGGGTATTTGCCCTGATACGCTGTTTACCCCTCCCCATCCGCACACACACACACACACATAGGTATACTAATACTAACACACATATTGGAGCCAATGTCAAATCGTATGCATCACATTCATTTAAGAGTTTTCTTTATAAGTGATATTTACTCATCCTGAAATGGAAGTGTTTTGCCTTCTTTGCAACCATGAAAGTAAAAACATACTTCTCGTATGCTTACAAAACTGTCAATGTTTGCTCTAATGATACACTTATGTGATGAAGAAATGTGTGGAAAACGCCATGATATTGATAATATTGAAAATGAATCACGAAGTATTAACCGAAAAGGGTTCGCCGAAATTAGTTAACTCATATTGCATTCGCAGAACATTCCCGATCGTCACTCTTTTGATCACGGAATATTACAAAACTACTCGATATCCTGGTAAATAGCGCAAGCCGAACAAGTTTCTTGATATGTTGTAAGCAAATTCCAACTGATGAAAGACGAATTTTGAGTGCTGCCGAGTACTATGCTTTAGCTTTAATCAGAGTATACCAATGTATTCTTAATAAAGTGGTAGTCATAACGATATTGGTCTCTAGTAGAGGCTGAATTGAAGAGACCGCTCTGTGCGTTTAACATAATACTCCTCTTATTGTCACTCTCTAAATTCTTTATAATTTCATATCGATCTGTTCCTATGCTGGTATTTGATTCTTTTCTTGAATAGCGCTGACCCCTGTAGTAACAATACACTTTTGCTTTACAAAGTGCTTGTCGCTTGGAAACGTGGAAAATTGCGTACTGCCACTTTCATTCATTATGATTTAAGTGCTTCCAAAATCATGAACTAACGGCTAACCCTTCTTAACCCTTCTATAAAGAGAGTGGTCAGATGTATGAAGAGTTCGAGTTAACTCAATTCTTGTAAATAATAATGTGTACGATAAAAATATACAGAATGATGAAAATGTAGGCCTACAATATCTTTAATCAGGATAAATAAAATCAAGAATGTGCCTCGACATGTTACATGTAAGGTATCGCTGGAAAGGATTTATTTTGCTTTATCTGTTGATGATCTTACTTTAAATTGCTCAAAAGTGTGGCGCTTGACCCGTTTTTCGATCAAACTCTTCATATGTATTCATGAAATTGTATCTTTATTTTTTTTCTCAGTATTCATAATTTTCTAATCGTGATAGAACGTGATAAAGTGATTGTAGTGACTGGAGTCATTGGCCGTTGTCATTGACCGTGTATGAATTATGATTGGTACCACACCCATTTTTTCTTTTCTCCGTCACTTTTTTATTTCATATTTTTTTGTATATATATATATATATATATATATATATATATATTTTTTTTTTTTTTTTTTTTTTTTTTTTTTTTTTTTTTGGTAGGGCGGTGAGGAAAAGCACACAGTCGGGCGTCGACATGAGGGTGGGCATACACACAGGGGCCGTGCTGGCAGGCGTCATGGGTCAAAAGCGTTGGCAGTTCGACGTGTGGAGTACCGACGTCGTGTTGGCCAACAACATGGAGTCCGGCGGAATACCAGGGTAGGTTGCATGCGTGTATGTATGTATGTTTGTATTTTTGTATGTTTGTATGTTTGTATGTTTGTATGTTTGTATGTTTGTATGTTTGTATGTTTGTATGTTTGTATGTATGTATGTATGTATGTTCATCTGTCTGGCTATGGCTTTGGATATGTTATATATAATTACATCTGTCTAGCTAGCTATCTAGTCTATGTATCTGTATCTATCTGTCTATCTATCTATCTATTTGTCTATCTGTCTATCCGTCTATCTATCTATCTATTTATTTGTCTATCTGTCTATCCCGTCTATCTATCTATCTATCTATCTATCTATCTGTCTGTCTGTCTGTCTATCTATCTATCTATCTATCTATCTATCTATCTATCTATGAACTGGTGTGCCTGTCTGTCTATTTGAAGAGTTTGTTTGCAAAAACCGATAAGTCCATTTTTAAAGATTTGGAAGTACCGTCTCTGTCATAAAATACAAAATAATACCTTTTAAATGATATATTGGTCACTACATATAAAGGTATATTTTTCAGGTTATGGTCAAAAGAAGCCCAAATTTTCTTATTATTTTCTTTATTTTTCCTGACCTTTAATGGCAAATATCTCCATTTGACAAATATGGACTTATCGGTTTTTGCAAACAAACTCTTCATTTGTTTATCTTTTAGTACTGTACGTACTCCCTCCTGTTTCACCATCTAGCCTGTAGCTGTCGACCTGCAACGCCCATATTTATTAACCCATCTATCCAGGTTATCCATTTCTTAATCAAACACAAGTTTTCTGCATACCTAATCATTATATTCGTCTAATAGAGCTGTTCATACAGATATATGTTTATCCATCTAGCAAACTCGTTACAGTTGCCTATATTCTGTATGAGTGAGTGTGTGTGTTTGTATATGTGTGTGTGTGTGATGTCAGATTTTGCTGTTGGTTATTAAGCTGTTTTCCAATTCATTATGATATTGTCTTGGAGCCTTTAATTCAGCAAATTGTCCCGGCTGTTTATTACCCAAGACCTAATTGCGCCTGCTCAAACAGAGAGTTAAGTAGACAGTCGTTAATGCTCTACGCTTTCCAATCGCCGAGATAAAATTTTCTCCGCAGAGCATATAGCGAGGGCACTGTTTATCGGGGATTCAATCTTCCGTAACCATGGCTACAGCTCCAGAAAGTACTTTGCGCTCATCGCCGTGTACAAAATCACGGCTTTCATTGAACCTCTTCGCAGATCTCATTCTTTCTCTCCCTCGCTTAATTTCGGATCAATCTATCACTATCTATCACGGTGACTCTCCCGCCATTTTTATATCCCTCTCCCCACCTTCCTTTTTTCCCCTTCCTTTCCCCCTTTTCTCCCTCTCTTTATCCATTATCCTGTTTTCCATATCTCAGTCACATCAACAGGAAAAGAAAAGTTCTTTGACAGTGTGCAGATGGTGTACAAAAAGACAACCAGGTTGAGTGCCAAGTCTAAGTCAAGCTCGTGTGCATTGTAACGCGGACACGCAAAGCAATGCTCAATCTTAATGGACTCGATTGTCACCTAAACAACCTACAACGTGAAAACATTAATGGCCTCTTCCATTTCCCTCGATGAGGCACATCGAGCCACACATAATTATACGAAATCATAGGGAGTACAATAACTAACTATACCTTTGAAAAGAACGGTGTTAGAGGAAATCTTACGAAGGTTAACCGTCTTTGTAACCGTTGTAGGAAGTCGTGGAAGAACACTTAACACCAGAGGTGTTGTATACCATGGGTGAATCGATTGCATTGGTGCTTGTACTTTCTGCCACAAACACCTCAGAGTGTGAACTTCACCCATGCGACTGTTCGTTTACATCAAACAAAACATGTCCTATCCTAATGGGCACCTGCCCTCGGCTACCCGTTTATTGTTTGATGTTTCAAAACGCTACAAAACTGGAAAAACCTCGCAGGGCGCTTTTGGGAAGACTCAAGTACGCTAACTGGTCAATATAGCCATGCCGTTCATGCATCTCATGAATTATGTTACCGAGGAAGTCTTGAAGTCGATCTTAGTCTCTCGGATATGAGGAACAGCACACAATACGATTGCAGAAACTCTCGTGAGAAAAAAAAAGTCTTATGTATAGGAGTCCACCCCTCCCCCCCCCAAAAAAAAAGAGAGAATGACGCTCTTTTTGTACATAATTCTACATTAGAGCACATAGCTCGAGCCAGGCGACATTATCCGACTGATAAGTATCACAACGGAAACCAGGATCCCAATCCACGTGGGGATGGAATGAATGATATCTGGGCTAATTATTTAATCATTAACCCAGAAAATAATGAGTGGCTTCATCCTTCCCTTTCCCCCCGTGTCTTGTTCCGCCACCCACTTTCCTCTCCCGGCAACAAAAAAAGCATTGACAAAGGAAAAACGAGGCGCGCTTGAAACGTCTCTTAATGTGCTTCAGTATGACAGGGCGAACATCACAAGCAAATTATCCTCATTTATGAGAAGTTTCCACTGTATCGGTTGTACATTGGCATTACTTTTTTTTGTATTCTGCTGTCGACTTGACGTACTATGTTCACATAGACCGCGTACAGTTGCAACTTGACCGAGGTGACTTAAACGAAAATAATTGTATTTCTAAAATAAAGTTTGTTCAGAGCTTTATACTCTTGTACTTGTTTGACCTGGTCAGTATTCTTGACGGGCACATTGCGTTCACACCTGTTGGTAAACATGTCTGTATAATCTATGTTGATCACTGTTTCAATCTCCATGTGAATACAGTATGAATGACCTCTCTTTTCTTCGTTTTCTTCTCGTATAAAAATACAGGCGCGTTCACATTTCTCAGAGCACTTTTGATTGCTTGAACGGTGAGTTTGACGTGGAGCCTGGAGAAGGGGAGACGAGAAGCGATCACATCAAACACGCCGGCATCAAGACGTATCTGATCAAAGTCAATAAGAATCAAAACCAGGTGAGAACCTAGCCTTTTGTCTTGTCCCTCTCGCTGTAAGATGGCTATGCCGGGCGAGAGAAGCGAGCCGAGCGCGACAGCGCACCCCACTCGGTTGGGCTCTCTTCACCATACAGCGAGAGGGCCTTGACAAAAGGCTAGGTGAAAACGTGCGAGCAAACTCGTCCACTAGATGCAGAGCCTGCAGTGCTAATTCTGTATCGCATGAGCACGAGCACGAGGGTGCAGTGCTCGTAAAAGTCATGCTTAAAGTTTTTTCAGTCTTAACCTTTTCTGTGCTAGAGACTTTGAACAGCGTGCACGATGCTGTGGCGTTTTCTGAGCCAATCGGTACTCAAGGCACGCTACCTGATACGGTTAATGGTGGATCTTAATTGTGAATTTATATTGCGCAGTTTCTACGAAGCATTATATACTCAACTGCGCATAACAATATGATATAATTAAAAAAACCAACAAATAAATTCATTGTGATCCAGGCGTGTAAAGGGCAGTTATGGTGTAACGATTAGGATGTAATCCAACGTGCAAGAGGATCCCTGGCTAATTCAAGACATATACGCAACTGGTACCATAATGCATGGAAGTGAATGAAAATGATGGTAATAATGATGAAAATAATAGACTAAAGAGAGAAAGAGAGGGGAGGGGGTACAACAAGGAGCTGGGAAAAGATGTTCTGCTCCCTGGCTCAGTTTCGCTAGTAGGAGAGACAACGAGGGTAATAATTATGGGAATAATCATACTAATTATCATAATTTATTGGAAGCTATCAAAATATTCATCATCATCGCCATCGTCATTATCATAACGTCTAGTCAGTCTATATTTTTTCCAGTGTGTGTGATTAATCAATTGATTTTTTCCCCCTCTCATCTGTTATATTCATCAGCCTGCCTCTAGGCTAAGTCTGTCAATGAACAACCACAACGAGGCGACGGAGACGTCGGACGAGCCTGCGTCAGAAAGCATACCGGAAGGTGTGGACAAGATCAAGAAAGATGAGGTATGTAAAGCCAACTACTGCAACTGCTGCGTGGGTACACGCTGCGTGCAGCTATCTACCGTCTTGATGTGGTGTATTTTCTTAGCAGGAGTTGAACAGTGGTGTGTGGTGGCGCTGTACAAGTGCAGCTATCATTAAGTGTGAGCTTTTGAAAAGGACGCTGTGTTGTGTCATGTTTGCAGGTTGTGTTTTTTTTCAGCTTGCAGGCGTTGATGTGCTAGTCTCTTTCCCTGTCTTCTAGTTTGCATGGTTTTTCGTGTGTCTGTCTGTTTGCAGCTCCATGCAATATGTTGTAAAAGTTTGAGTTGAGTTTTGTAAAAGGATTTTAACGATCTTATTCTCCGTCACTAAACTTTTAAGTCTAATTAAAGTTCAGTTGAAAAGAACTGTACAATAATTATTTGCTAGGGTGAGAGAGAGAAACAAGATCTTAGTCCTTTCAAATGTGTTTCCAACTTGAGAATTAGTTATAACTTTTAGGGACCAAAAGGCGTTTGAAAACTCTTCAACGGAAAAAACAAGAGATCTGTCATAATGTACAGCAATTGACTTAAATGATAGCTGTTGGTTTCCGTTTTCTTTTCTTTTTATACCCCCGCCAAACGAAGTTTGAAGGGGGTATACAGGAATCAGCGGACGGTCGGGCTGTCGGGCGGTCGGGCGGTCGGTCGGGCGGTCGGGCGGTCGGTCGGTCCGTTGCAAATCTTGCGTCGCGAACTACTTCCTCAGTTTTCAACCGATTCCCATAAAACTTGGCACAGATGTGTGCCTTGGGTTGTAGATGTGCAAGGCGTATTTTTTGACAGTACCCAAAAGTACGTTGCCATGGTAACGGCATATTATGGGCAAAAATGAGTACAAATCTTGCGTCGCGAACTCCTCCCACAGACACATATTTCCGCAGTGGCAAAAAGTGCGTTGCCATGGTAACAGCATGTTATTGGTAAAATATAGGGCAAAATGCTTCATGGCAAAACTGCTTCATCAGTGTTCTTCCAATTCTCATGGAATTCATATTGAATGTTTGTCTTAGGATATAGGTCAGCATGACACATTTCTTGACAGTTACAAAAAGTATGTTGCCATGGTAACACGCTCACATATTATGAGCCAAAATGATGGAAAATTTTGTGTTGCAAACTACTTCCTCAGTTTTTGCCCAATTTCCATGAAACTTGGTACAGATGTGTGCCTTTGGTTGTAGATGTGCAAGACGCATTTTTCGACAGTACCCGAAAGTACGTTGCCATGGTAACGGCATATTAATGGCAGAAGATCAAGGAAAGATCTTGCGGATTTAACTACTTCCTCAGTTTTTTGACCAAAGCTTATGAAATGTTGTTTTGACCAAAGCTTATGAAATGTTGTTTGGCGGGGGTATAACCAGTCGCTGTAGCGACATTTCTAGTTTATTCAGTCTCATGATGAATGAATAGTAATTCGTGAAAATTGTAAGATGTACGATTGTAAGATTTGTGATAAATATAATGCAGCACCAAACCAAAGAAAGGTTTAGCTTCTGGGACTTGTTGAATTAATGCCCCTCGTGTGCCTGTGGTTCCATTCCATATCCAACCACAGATGGAAACTGAGATCAAATTCAAGGACAAGGCCAAGACGGTGTCCTTTGAACCGGAAGTGGAAGCTCGGGAGGATCAGAAGGACGAGAATCAGAGACTAGATGAAGCCATTGCTGACAGAGAGAGCAACACGTGAGTGACGTCACCCAGTCAGCCAGGTTGGCTGGTAATATGAAGAATTTTCCCTCACTGAACAGCTCGAAGATATCTGGATAAAATGCCAGGTGGTTGTGCGAACATGAATATGTAAGATTTTTGTAAGATGATGTTACTTTAAACTCAAATGCCTCTCCAATGCAGTGGCTGAGAGATTAAGTATAATTTTTGCTCGGAGTCACTGCAAAGGAAAAAAAAAAGCAATTGGGAAGGGGATTTGTAATAATGAATTTAAATATATAGCAATGAAGGCAGAATGTGGTCACATTATCCCACAGCCCAAATTTACTTCCAAGATAAATGAAATTTTACCACATTTTTATTCTTTTTTTTTTTTCCACCAATGAGGTTTATGAAGTAGCCTAGACTTTTCTTACTAGTTTCGTGATGTTTTCCTTTGCAGAAAACTGAGAGAAAAGACGAAATTCCTCACTTTGCGCTTCAAGGAGAAATCAATGGAAACCCGCTTCCAGCAGGGAAAAGACAGAATGAGCGCTGCTGGTATATCGAGCGCCCTCACCGTTGTCTTCTTTGTCTTCTTCGTTCAGCTTCTAATGTTGCCAAGGTGAGTTTGTGTGTTTGTTTGTTTGTTTTTTTACATCATTTTTTAACTTTGATCGTAGCAGTTTGATCAAATATTAGTCTGGTTGGCGTCTTTTATTATTTACGGTATGCCTGAATCATTAACTTGCCTACATTCTGCCTCTGATAAGGACATAATTTTGTTCAACCTCCTTTTCTCATGCGTTTAGCAGATAGAAATTCATCAGAAAATTGATATAGTGGAGTATTGTGTATTGACAGTTTTGTTGATGTGTATGTATGCATCATGTATGTATGTATGTTTGTGTGTATGTATCCACACTGAATAAAAATCAATCACAACTTCTGATTCAAATCTCTCGTTCTCTATCTAATTTGTTTCACTACGAATTCTTTCTTTTGATTGTTTCCACCCGTCTCTTATGTCTAACCTTTTCCTGTGCCCACCACAGAACAAGCCTGACATATGCCACATTCTCCGTCTGTGCTGCCGTCCTAGCTATCATCACTTACGTGTCGCTCGCTCCCAGCTTCAAGGCGCACTATCCTTCCATGCTCATCAAATTGGCAACGTTCGTCGAGCGAACGCCCTGGGCGAGAATCACGTGCGCCACGTTCGTGATCACCGTCGCCTCCGCCACCGACATCGTCGATGTGGTATGTGCATAATATCGTAGTTTCTTCTCTTTTTTTTTTCTAGCAGTAATCGAATAGGCCTACCTGCTGCCGACTGCAGATCTCCAAAGGAAATCCGTCATCCTGATTAAAAAAGTAAAAAAAAAATGCAATGACCAATTAATGATCAAAAGCAGTCACCACACATTTTGTCGTTTTATTGTTTGCGGAAGTATTGGGAAAAGGGACAAGGTTGACATTGATAACTGATGTTTTATTTTGTGTTTGTGTGTATTTAGCGGCTGCCAGCGTCAGGAATGAATTGTGTTCAGGGCAGAGAACTCCTAAAAAGCTTAAAAAATGATTTTTGCATTCATTCCAAGTAGTTACCATTTTATATGAGAATAGGTAAAGGTAATCATACTGCCTGGGTTTTTTTAAATGGTTACTTTTTTTTTCAAATGCGTCATAGTGAATGCTCGTCACTAAATTGTTTTAAAGTCTAAAAGGAAATGAGACTGTAGTTTGACCTTCTTTTACTTTGACAGGGCGCAAAGCAGTTTCTAATTTTATGTCACTATTTCTTTTATATCTCGACCTCTCTTTACTTCTTTCGTTTAACCTATATAGCTAACCTGTAAAGATACCCCATACAGCAACGCCACCTTGCTCGATCCGCAAGACGCACGCTGCCTCAACCCACAGTACTTCAACTACATGCTGCTCCTTGTCATGGTGAGATATTGAGTGTATAGTATACGCACAAAGCCTGGTTACCATTAATAGTCATGGAGCAAAAGGCATAGAGTTGTGAGGGAAGGAGTGCAATGATAGGTCAAAACTCGTCTGACTTGATTAAAAAGATATCTCCCCATTCCCCCTCTCTCTCTTCTATCTATCTATCTATCTATCTATCTATCTATCTATCTATCTATCTATCTATCTATCTATCTATTTTTGTCTTTCTGTCGACATTGAATTTATCCGTCTATCTCGACGATAATGTCCCCTTTCCCTCTTTATTCTTCTCTCTTTTCTTGTTCTTTTTTATCATGATTATCATTGTAATCATTATCTATGTCGTTGCATTTAAGTTGAAACATTACCACGTTACCTCGTCGTAGCCGGTTTGAATATTTCTGCCCATATGATTATGTCACTATTGTCATTGCAATTTTGTTGTTACTTGTGGCATACTGACATTAACTTGTGTACACTACACTGTACACTATACTTATTATGGTTTTGAGTAATTACTTAAACAAACAAATAACAACACACATCACTTGACGTCCGAAGCGCCGCGTGCAATGCTAAGCATCTTTTTATTCGCTGTTGTTTTTGTTCTGGTGGCAGGCTGTGATCACCACCATGTTTCAGATCACGCACCTCGTCAAGCTCACACTCACCATCCTCCTCACGGTCTTCTACTGTGTCCTCATGAACGTCATCAAACCCGGGCTCTACAACCGACACGACGATTACCTCGAAGCCATGGCCACCGATAACCAGTAAGGAGGAACATTCGTCACTCTTTTGTGATTTCATGGATTGACGCAAATTTCTGGCCTGGACTGTCTTCTCGCAAACTGAAAAAAAAGAAAGAAAGAAAAAAAAAACAGAAAGAAAAAAGTGTCGTGCTCACCCCCACATTCCGCTTAGGTGACGTGTGCAACTGAGAACAAAATGTTTTGCGTCATGTGTTTCGACTTTGCACCGATGCATTAGCAATAAGTGCGTCCAAATTGAATCATATGAATTGACATGCACAAAGCAGGGATACGGAAACTTCGTAGCTCATTACCACATAGTGGGATCTTGATGAATACATAAATAAAGAGCAAATAAGTTAGAGCCAAAATCATTTGTTGTCAGTGCTGTTGCATAGCTTTTTGATATTTTGTTTTATCATTGGTGCAGATGTTCTGCCAAACAGGTCCCCTAGAACAATAAAAGAAGAGGTTACTGCTCTGACATGATAATAATGTTGTTGTTGCTTTCCCCACTTCCTCATACAGACCATGTAATAGTGTCCAAACTCGGATAGCTAACACCGTTCAGCTGGTCGTGGTAGCAGCCGCTCTCATCTACTTCAACTCTTACGTGAGTATCTTTAACTCTCATGTGACGACTTTCAAAATCCTCGCAAAGTGTATTGATTTACATGCCCAGCAAAAAACAAAAACAAACGAAAGCAAAAAACAAAAACAAAACAAAAAACAAATACAAATACAAAAAAAAAAATAATGACAACAACCCGGCACAAGCTTAATTTTATGTCATTTCCCATGATGCGACAATTATGGTCCACCCTGGGCTTGGTAAGTATTTTCTTCTCTGCCTCATGAATTTCCATAATTCTTATTGTCAACCATTTCTAACCGTTCAGGCAATTTTATCATGGAAATTCAATCTATAGTTGGTCACTAACTTGAGTTGTCGTTTGACCACCATTGTAAGCCTATGCTTGAACAAGGTGGCAGCCTTTTAGCGAATATACACTTAACTTGTCATGAACCAATACGAAGAAAAAACGGTGCAGAAAACTAGAAAAATAGCTTGAGAAAGAATGAGGAGAAGGGGAGGTAACACAAAACAGTGTTGTGAACCGAAGCATTGTTTACACTGCATTCGAAAGTATTACATGTTTGTTGAGTGAACTGCGTAATACAACGCAAACGGACAAAAAATGACAAATAATCAAAATGGGACATAAAGTCAAAACGTTGTAGAAGACCAAAGATTTTTTTTTCCTTTTCAAGACAGATCGAAACGACACTACGCAGTTTATATAAGTAACTGTTGATGATGTAATGGCTTTACAGATTTGTCATCGACCTACACGAGAATGTACTACTTGAATAAGTTATATTCTTATATATAACACTGAAATGTCGTATACAGCATGGCGCTAATTATTATACTCCGCATACTTTGGATGATTATACTCCGCACAGCTGGAGGTCACGTCCAGACTTCTCTTCTACTGGAAGACGGAAGCCAAGGAACAGAAGGAGGAGGTGGGTCGGATGCGGGTTAAGAACGAGAACCTCGTGCTCAACATCATGCCCGAACACGTGGCCAAGCACTTCCTTGGAAGCAGAAAGAGTGATGAGGTACTTTGCTTACTTTCTTACTTAAAGGGACGGTACAGTTTCGGTAAGGATGGGGCCTCATGGTTTTCAATTTTTTCGATGATTTTTTTTTTTTAAATAATGAGAAACCTCTTATGAAATATGAAAGAGCATTTATTTTTTTTAGAGAAATTCAAAGTTTATTTGATTAATTCTTTTTTGTTTTGTTTTTTGTTTCAAAAATTAAGTTTTTGAAATGGCTGAGAAATCCAGACAAAAGCGATCCTGATAAAAGGTGGGACCCACTTTTTACTAGTACAAGCTTCTCTAGGATCACTTTGTTTACTTTATTTTTGGACATCTCAGTCATTTCAAAATCAATTTTCATCAAATGAACTTTGAATTCCCTCTTAGAATCATATGCTCTTTAACATTTCATAAAGTAGTTTCTAAGTATCTTGCAAAAAGTTAGAGACGGACTCCTCACCTCAACCAATACTATACTATCCCGTTAACCCTTCCTTTGCCGGGGATTTTGATCGTTGTGTACAACGCTGTGGGGTTTTCTGTGTCCATCGGCTCTCAGAACACACAATGTGTTAATTTGATGGCGGCTTCCTACTTCGCCTCGTCCTCTGTAACTTAGTCCACTCTTGAATTTGACGCCATGTTCTTGCGTTGTTTTTGTGCAAATTGATGTTCATCGAATAGGCCTACGGTCCAGTTTTACAACGCCGTGATCCTCTAAAGAGGATAGAATCGTCACTTTATTATTGTATTGTCAATTACTGTATAGCCCTTATGTATATCATTGGGTTATAATAGTAATGATTAATTAATTGTTATAACCATTATGTTAAGGCAACACAAATTAGAAATGGCACGTCTGAGACAGAAATCGTTGTGTTTTTGTTGTTATTACTGTTTTTATTTGTTGTTTATTTCTGCCCTTGATGCAAAACAAAGGAATTTTCTTCTGTCAGTATTTTTCAAATATTTAGAATTTAATTTAGAACTTTATTGATAAAAACACTTTAATTCCATCGACAAAAGTTTTGTCAGTTATTTAAGAAGTTAACCTAAACACTTTTCTTACGTACAATGTTTCAATTTGAACTTTGACCCGTCTAGGAGTTGTACGCCCAGAGTTACACGGAGGCCGGCGTCATGTTCGCCTCCATGCCGAACTTCTCCGATTTCTACTCGGAAGATGCCATCAACAATCAGGGTACCGAATGCCTCCGATTTCTCAACGAAATTATCAGCGATTTTGACGATGTGAGTGTTCCTGAATCTGTCATGATTTTCGTTACAATGACGTATTTTCCTCAGGGTGAAGGTTCCTTACAACCAATTCATGCACGGGGGGTGGGGGGGGGGGGGGGGGGGCACATTTCAATGGAGAGGTATACAATGTTTGCTACTTACAGCTTTGCGGTTTCTGTAGGGACAACGTCCGTACCTGTGATGTAGACACTTTAAGTTAATGTATTGTGAACTCGAATAGTTTACAAGTCCGTTGTAAAATCGTCCCATGATTATCCCAACGTTAGCCTATTTGCGAGGAATAGCCCCCCCCCCCCGAAAAAGTAAATAAATTAAATAAAAAAAGACATTTGTGGGCTCTGTAGCATCTATTTGCTATTTTATCTATTTGATATTTGCATTCAACCGTCCCGTGGCCAAGAACACAATCAATAATTGTTAATCAAACAGGTACAGAACTGCAGCAATATCGGCCTATTATACAGATTTGAAAAATCATAAGAATCTCCACGTAATTCCAAGTCAATGCATTTCATAAAAACGATCGGG
Source organism: Diadema setosum (assembly GCA_033980235.1). NCBI lineage: Eukaryota > Metazoa > Echinodermata > Echinoidea > Diadematoida > Diadematidae > Diadema > Diadema setosum. The sequence continues at coordinate 22,700,297 of CM067074.1, forward strand.
AGCATCAGACCGAACGGATAGCCGGCCCATTCGACTCCTTCCCGACACTTTGCCACGACTAAAACTGACAAGATTGGACAAGGGCCTATCGGTATCTGGCAAAAATCTCAGCTACAGCTCTGTATAAGACAAATACTGTCTTACATCAAGGAAAGATCGTAATAGTTACTGTATCTTATATCCCATGTTTCTTGGTCACTATTGTTGCTATACCTGCAGCTCCTGAACGAACCGCGCTTCAAGAACATTAGCAAAATCAAAACCATCAACAGCACGTACATGGCAGCATCCGGGATGTTTCCCAACCCGGAAGAGATCCACTACCGTGATGACATGGAGCGGTGGCAGCACCTTGCCGATCTGGTGGACCTCGCCTTCGCGCTGCGGAGCACGCTCGAAACCATCAACGCGCAGAGCTTCAACAACTTCATGCTGAAAATCGGTACGCCGTCCATCGAACTTTTCTTGTTGTTGTTGTTGTTGTTGTTGTTGTTGTTGTTGATGTTGATGTTGATGTTGTTGCTGTTGCTGCTGCTGTTGTTTTTGTTGTTGTTGTTGTTGAATACACCAAATCAACTGGTAAAATCAGTAATTCCATTCCTGTTTGCATCTCAGTTAGCTTGTCTTCTCCAATACGGTGATGGATTAGTTGATAATGCTTATGCATCCACAACCATGACTGTTACACATAGGCACTATATCACGCATTAAAATGACTGTGGTTAAAATCAAAATATATAATTGCTTTCATTGATACAATCGTCATGTATGTCTCTCACTCCAGGTATCAATCACGGTCCCATCTTGGCCGGTGTGATTGGCGCAAAGAAGCCGCATTACGACATCTGGGGAAACACCGTCAACGTAGCCAGTCGAATGGAAAGTACGGGACAAGCTGGCCATATACAGGTAAAAAATATCGACAAAATCTACATCTGTAATCTGTCAGTTTTGTATCAAATTTATAAACATATGTTTCTATATACCTCTCTCTCTCTCTTCCATAATATGGCTACATAATGTTATTATAAAGTTATAAATATACATTTGCAAAGATGATTGTATGTGTATGTGGGTGTAAGTACTTACAACCTTCTGCCATGTCGATGCTTCGTTCTGTTTTTAATATCCAGGGTCCTTCTCGCCAAGTATACACCTCACACAACGTATGCCTGTTTACGGTTAAACATGATAATAGAATTTGCTTGCTCACTAGAACTTGAGTCTAAATATAGTTTGATTCATTCGTGACAAGAAAGGAATATAGTTCATGAGGGTGAAAGTACCATATTCCGCACGAGTGAATGAAGTGCAGAAGAACTATGAAAGTTTGACCCTTGACCAGAGAATGTGAACACTCTTTGAAGAAACAATTTTAGCATAAAAGATGCCGTATGAAAGGTTGGGTTACAGCTCGTTATTCCGAAGGTTCGTTATTCCGAAGGTTCTTTAGTCCGAAGGTTCGTTATTCCGAAGTTTCGTTAATCCGAAAATGTGATGAGGTTTGTTATTCCGAAGGTTCATTAATCCGAAAATGAAATAAGGTTCGTTATTCTGAAGGTACATTAATCCGAAAATGAAACAAAGCTCGTTGCTCCGAAGGTTCGTTACGGACCCTATATCACTTCGGCTCAACGAACCTTCGGAATAACAAACCCTATCTTATTTTCGGATTAACGAACCTTCGGAATAACGAACCTTATTTCATTTTCGGATAAACGAGCCTTCGGAATAGCGAACCCTATTTCATTTTCGGATTAACGAACCTTCGGAATAACGCCACAAAATAATGTTCGGATTAACGAACCCTTTTTCATTTTCGGATTAACGAACCTCTAGGTATAGGGAATTTGTGTGTTTCGGATTAACGAACCTTCGGAATATCGAACCTTCGGAATAACGAACCTTCGGAATAACGAACAGCACCCGAAAGGTTGCTCACCCAGTGTCGCCTGAAACTTGTAAACAGCTACAGTGACGTGACAATTATTATTCTTTTTTCATTTTCGAGGTAAAATATTAGCATCATGAATTACAATTTTCTAGATATTGTAACAATTGTGTTTAATGTGACTCCAGTCGAATAACCTGTGCCTGCACTTGACCTCTTTGATTCTTCTTAGCACCAAGTGAACTTTGACATTATTTTTGTTGTTGCTGTTGAGAAACCACAGTATGCTGATACGTCAAGAAAGTTGATAAAGTTTCTTTGTGTGTGTGTGTGTGTGTGTGTGGTTAAAGGACAAAGACGTTGAATAGTGACGATGTCATATAGCGTATAGGTCAGTATGTTTAGCCCAGTTTGAAATAATCATGTGTGAATTTCGTTGCAGGTTGTGGAGGCATGTATGCTGATACTCAAGAAGTACGGCTTCAAGTTCCAAAAGCGCGGTCTAGTCAAGGTCAAAGGTAAAGGGGAGCTGATGACGTATTACCTAACGGGCAAAGACGAAGTAACCACCACCAGCGATCTGGAGAACTCAATGCCCAACATGGTCGTCGCGACGTAACACGACTCCAAAAGGGCTTATTTGTTTCATAGTTCCCTAGTCACGTGTTTGTATGTGTGTGCCTGTGTGTGCGTGTGGGTGCGCGCGCGTATGTGTGTGATCCTTAAAATTTGTGATATCTGGTCAGGATATTTTAATGAGGGTATTTTACACCAAAAGTTTGCTCTTACGCTATACGTATAACTTGATATCAGCAAGAGTGTGTTATTTTATACTTGCAAACTTAACGACACCAATGCACCGGTTTGCAGATATTCGATGATGTTACTGCAGTACGTGTGAGTTGAGTGGACGAAGACACACACATAAGTATGAACCGAACAAGAGCGAATCACAGACATTTTGCAATGCTCGAAATCATATCAAAGCTTATCTCGACTGATACCGAAGCTGAACCTTGTGTGTGTAATACAGCAATTCTGCTTTTGATACTACGTTGACCTTTACTTTCGCAAACGACAAGATTGCAATCTGTTGCCGATGTGGACATACGAGGGCGTTATGTCAATGCTTCATTTTAGCCCCACGAATCGTGTTTAATAGAAAAAAAGCAAACAAACATATCAAAGCCAATGATACCGGGAGAAACAAGCGGTGGGAAGTCGGGTTCGTTTTGGCGTTACGCTTTTACAAAAACAACAACAACAAAAGGATGTTTCCTCCTTTCTTTTGTTGTTATTGAAGAAAACAGAACTTACTTACAAAATATGAGCCAATGGTGTGGAGGTCACATCTTTCCTTGAGTGCATGATGTCATAATAGTGTTGATCTGGACCTTTAAATCATCTATCCTATTGTTGTTACGTTGTTGACTCTTCATTTTTTTCCCAGCATTGTTTGTTGTTCACCGTTGGATTGGAGACAGGTTTATTTGTTTTTTTTTTTTCAAACTTGAGCTTAGCAAACAGTACTCCCATCTTCAGCTTACTCTTCTTCTTCTTCTTCTTCTTCTTCTTCTTCTTCTTCTTCTTCTTCTTCTTCTTCTTCTTCTTCTTGTCGGTAGTCTGCTTCCTTCGACCTTGAAAATTCTTACACCTCTTACCTTTCAATATCAAAATCTATCATGCATGTTTGAACAAGATAGCGGCGTGCTTTGTTTTATAAGACGTTCTGCTGAAGAGTGATGTAGTAAAGTGAGTGCGACTGGATTGCAGCTAAAGTTATTTGTCATATTTATACCTTGATTGAGCTTTCTCATTGTTATGCAAATGAAGCACAGTGCATGTAAATATTCGATTTTAATTCTATGCATATAACATAGGAGATTATGGAGGAAACATTACAAATTTAGTGTATGATACAAAAGAATATTATGTAAATATATTTTATTCTTGATAGTAAGATAGAGCGTAGGAATGAAAAGATGTATATAATTTACAAAAAGTGTATATATATACCTCTCCCTATGCATTCCTAATGTGAATATGTTTACTTGTGATAGTGTATTATGACTTACATATCTATTGAATTTTAAGCAGAATATTGTCAAAATCTTACCTAATCATGTATTTGTGTGACTTTCCGTACGGGCCTTTTATTTTGATGAGGGCTTATTTGCCTTAATTCAATGTTCTATTCCAAGTGATGTAACACGCTCCAGTACGTCCAAAACTTGACGTCTTTTGTTGTTGTTTTTGTTTGATTGTTATTTTGTTTTGATTACCTTGGGTGTTCTTTTTCCCTATCACGCCGTGATATCATCGCAGCATATGCTGGTATATCCGTTGCCCTAATTCACTATTGACGTTTGGATCATTAGTATTGTAATATCTCATCTAATTATTTCTAGTTGTGTCTAGTTATTTCCTATCCTTTTGTGTTCAATCCCATTATCGCGATGAGGTTTTGGACAAATTTTAGTCCGATCAGTTTTGTCCTTCCTGTCGACCATTGAATACTCACCTGATAGTCGACTTTATAATAGCTAGGCTGCAAAATTCCGGAATTATCGTGTCTCATTATTTTCTCTATTTTTCGGTAGCCAATGGAACAAGTGACTCATCAATTCGAACAAAACAAAGGAAATATAGAAATATTGCCTCGATATTATTGTACAAAAAGTTATTCATGGGGAAAAAGGAAAATACCCGTTACGCCCTATGTTGAGTGCCTATTATATCTTGGTAATACCACACAGTGGATATCTGCGGTTTGGTTTGATTCTTTTTCTATCTGATTGTGTTTACTGTGGGATTCTGTAATTCTTCTGTCGTGATTAGAAGTGCCTTAACTGAGAGTTTACTTTACGAGTGAATGGAATGCGCGTTCTTTCCGTTCATCATATTCCTTGCTTGGTCACGTGACATATAGTACTGTCTTTTATGATTATTTATTCTTTTGTTGATTTTTTTTTGAACCGATGTCGTGTTTGTCTTCTTCCTCCTATTAGCATTAGCGCGCTTTAGATTTGCGACGCGAACGCTAAGACAACGCAGCATCCCGAGTTGGACAATGGAAACAGCTGTCTCGCGCATGTGCAGAACACAATTTTTTATTTATTATTATTTTTTTTTTTGCCTAATTAGCGTCGTCTTAGCCTTCCAGTCCAGATCTAGGATCAATGACTAGCATTGTTGGGCAGCACAATAGATAACAGACACGAATAATGGATGCGGTGTAACATACTTGTGTATTACCTCCCGTATTTTCCTAGCCCGCCCTTTTTTTTTTCAACCCATCGCACGAGCCGACATAATACAGTGTAATAAACAAAACCCTTCAACAGTGTGTGTGTGTGCCAAACGGAGCTGAATTATGCTAGAGACAGGCATTGGTCACGCAGTTTTTCAAGATTCTCGTGTTGGCAAACACTTGGAAATGAACGTTGAGTGTAACCATGTGTAAAAGAAGGGGCACAATATATGTGACGGTTCTGTATGCAGTAATAATATGTTAACGGAAATATAGCACTGCCTATTATCAATATGTCATGTACATTCTCCGTTGTTGAAAGTCACAAATCACAATTGTATTGCTGGCAAGAATCTGTACTTTTGGTTTGATGATTACAATGTTGATGATAATGATGACGTAAGTGAAATCATGTTATGATCTTGAAAATAACAATGATAATGATGATTTGTGAAAATAATAATAATAATGAAAATGAAAACGATAAAAAAGTTGAAAAAATAATGATATGAATAATTAGTGAAGATCACCACCACTACCATAATCGTTTCATTACCTGCTACACGATAATCATTATCGAGAAAATGAAATTCAGGAAATAACAAGGGAAAGAAATACCTTGCATCTTGATGAATTGTCTCTTTTTTAAAGCATGTGACGGCGTGTTTAACTACAAGCCTTTAGCTTTGAATGGTAAAATGAGTTATTTCCTATCATTATTTTTACCTGATATCATTGAAATATCTCTGAAATTGATGGGACACTATGATGTGGATGAGAATGCTGGGAATGCACTGTCTTGCGGGAAAGTTCCTGGCTTCGATTCCCGCTCAAGTAACTAGACTTACTGTACATTCCCGCTCAAGACATACTAGGCGTATATCCCTGGATGAGGGATGCACCATGTGTACCACTGCACGCATCTTTCATTCAAGTATTTGCTGACATTGACTTTATATGGGCGTAATCATGGTAATAGCAGGTCCCTCCACAGGAAATACGTCATGAAAATTACTAGGGTCATCCTAAAGGTCAATAGAAGAGATAAACTGTTAAGTGTGTACTTCAGTTAATTATGGTCTAGTTCGTATCAAGAGATTTTACTGTTACACCATTTCATTATTGCTGATATCATAAAAGGAAATTGTGGTGAGGTATTGTTAAGGCATTGATTTTTTAGTGCACTTCTGACACCTTTTCAGGTTGAAGCATTCCAGGCTCCCGCTTTAAAAAAAAAAATAAGTTCATCCTTCTAAGAAAATTATGTACACGTATAATATCAGAATATCAGCTGAAACGGAAATGAACTGCTTAGATACATTTTCGATAATTTTTAGAGTGTAACATTCTTTTGTTGTATCCATAGTGTTAAAGCTGTGATTACCTGTAGGCGTGCAATGATATCTTGATGTGTATACCCTCTTACCATCGACTATGTGCAATATCCTTGTACTTATAAGAGAGTATCTTTCTTTACTTTCGATAATAAAAACAAGACACTTATGAAAAAAAAAGAGTATGGTTATCAAAACGTTTGTTGTTTTTAGGTGTATTCCCTTAAAAATTTCGTCAAAGCTCATACAGCAATGCGTAATATAACGGAAGATATAACATATAACAAGATATGATATAATATATATATATATATATATATATATATATATATATATATATATATATATATATATATATATATATATATACGTGTGTGTGTGTGTGTGTGTGTGTGTGTGTGTTGTTGATGATGGGTTTTTTTTTTTTTTTGGGGGGGGGGGGTGGGGGCCAATTCAATACATGATCAAGATGTTTGTTTCTTCTTTTTTTTCCTTTTTTATTCCCTAATCCAAACCTCATTCATAGACAGCGGCTGGATCGAAAACGTGTCCTTGCATTGTGACGTTTTATTCTAAAGCTGATTTTCTACACCACAAACATTCTAACAATGTTGTTATATGGTTCGGCTACCAAGTTACATGAATTTGATCATATGTTTTTATGAACATCTTACGTCATTGTCATCTTTCTTAACACGCTGTGTGCCATATCATATTACGTGCTTATAGGTTTATGTGTAAATTTGGGCATAATTTACTCGTTGGCGCAGAAAAGATTTTAAGGGTTAATTTCATAAACATTATTTTTGTGCCTCCATCCCGTTCGGTTCTGCGGCCTAATGAAAATTTATAAGGTTTTCTTTATCCAGGGTAGCGTTTTCAGTGACACCACTCCTCTACCAGACTGGGGGACCTGCCATCATTATTACCCTAGCTTTGCCAGGTACTTACTTATTCATACAGATGGGTCAAGAGGAGCATGGTGGGTAAAAACATCTTGTCCAAGGACGTAATCACTTCTTGGATGGGAATTGAACTCGGGTCCTCCGATTATCAAGAAGTCGGGAGTCTTATCCACTATGCCACAGCGCCCTCATTTTGACCTACAATGTATGCTTTGAGATGGTACATCACTTCATCCATTCATCATCTTATCCTTTCATCCTCGTCCCTTCATCCTCTCACATCTCGTTATCATTACAGAAATCGGCCTTCTTATTGGCATATCTGGCCAAGGTGAAAATTTATGCACCTAGAGGTAAAAATGAGTCAGTTAGATTCTGGGTAAATAGATCCCTAAAGGTTAAAGGTGAAAGGTCAGTGAACTATGACTAGATGCGACTTTTTCAGCTGTAACTTAATCGCAATATCCACTACAATTTCGAAGGAAGGGTAGCAACGAGACAATAATATTAACTATTTCACCAACATGAATTTTGTTGTGTGTGTAAAGAGTCACTCTGAAAAAGGTTTTGTAAGATTTTTTTTTCTTTTTGTAATCCATACACCAGCATTTCTTTAAGAATATGACAAATATGGAGTACTCAATAAAGTGTTTACTTATCACTCTCTGAGTGTGTGTTTAGTGGTGTGCGAGGTAAAATCAAGAAATGGCACATGATATACACTACAGCATTTGCCATCATTCATTAACATTCAGGGGCGGATCCAGGAATTCCTTAAAGAGGGGGAGCCTTTACAAAATTAAAGGGGGGGGGGGAGGCACACGCACGACCCCCATTTTTTGTTTTTCTTTCCTTTTGTTTGAATTAAAAATAATGGGGGGGGGGGGGCGTGGCCCTGTGCACTTCCCCTGGATCCGCCACTGACATTCAATATCCAGGATCTGTAGGAATGAATATGACGCAAAGTATATAGGTATTAATGGTGTGTGTATGTGAACGTGTATGAGCTTGTTTTTGTATGGGAATATATTTCTAACCACTGATACCTTCAAAGTAGTACATATTCTGTATGTTGCATAAAGAGTCTTGACATATTGACCTGTTACTCTTTCTATGCTTACACTAAATAAAAACACTCATGCACAAGCAAATCATTAATGTAAAAAGGAAAATGAATCAAAATTTATGAGTTCAAAATGTCACATTAGTTTGGCAAAGTCACATCTCACAAACACAATTATTGAGGAACAAGGCAGACACCAAATTCCAATACAATACAAAATCTGGCACATAACTTTGTACAATAATGATTCAGCCATTTCTTCCAAACATTCTTACTGAATGAAAAATTGTGAGACTTTCATTTTTTACCATTTTGAGCTGGAATTTCTGACAGCGCATTAATCCAGAGTTATAGCTTAAATTGTTAATAGGTGAGAGTTCACTAACATCGAAAGTGATAACAAATAACCTATTCTAACCACTGTGCACAGAAGAAGGTATATCACAACATGAAAAGAAAAAAAAAGAAGAAATATCATTCAATCATATCACTAAAAATGATATTACAAATGAAGACATGAATAATCTTTAAAATTGTTAAAAAAAAAAAATAAATAAGTGACTGGAGCTTCATACTTAACAGTTAATAGTTAACCTGGCTCCAGATTGATAGTGAACTACATGTATGTAAAAACACATTTTGTTTTTCCTACTTTGATAAAAGGATAAAGTGATAAAGATGTTATCTCACAAAAATGAGCAAATTTATCCATTCCTAACATTGAAATGAATGAAATGTTCGGCGGTTCTAACATTAATACATTGTATCTCTCCGAGCAAGTACCGCACACAAAGTCCTATCTGCACTGAACAATATCTCACGATTTGGCAAATTTGCTTCGTGCTTCCTTTTGTCACTTGTAGGGCAGCTCATTGATTCATTACCATGACAACACACACAACAATGCAGATCTCTGTATAGACCGATTCGGGTTCGTTGAGGGCAGCAGACAATTTGTGGCACTGGGCGCAGCCATAAGCTCATTTTGAGGTGTCTTAGCCGACCCCCCCCCTCCTCTCCCCCATCCCACGGGCAACATGTTTATCGCGCACTTGTAACAAAGGTTCGCGCACTCAGTACGAGACGCCCATTGGCTAAAACAGCCATGCATCAGTTTTTCATTCCGTGCGCGTGAGAGGGGTGGGGAGAGGGGGGGGGGGGGGTCGGCTGAGACACCGCAGTAATGGCGCTGCCCATGCCAAAAATACACATAGCTCGTTACAGAATCGGTCTATAAGATGTCTGACAAAAGTTGGAATTTGAGAACACTATGAGAAGATGAATCACAACATGACATCACATGTAAGTGAATTTCACACACACAAAAAAAAGGTAGCTAGAGAAAAGAAAAAGAGAGAATGATGTGATTATGTAAAGGTGAAGATAATGATGTCACAGAAGTTGATAAATCATTGGCATAGTTTGTTCCTGCAAACATTTGGCATCACTGAATGATTTTAGTACTGGGGAAAAAAAAAGAAAGAAAGAGTACTGTAGACATATGCTTAATTTGCAGATTACAGGTTGAGCATCAGGGCCCTTCAATTGTATACATGCTGTACAAGGTGTATCACAAAGCTCTGTGTCATGCATGTCTGGAGTTTTAATAATAGAATCAAAGCATTTGTGAGTCATCTACAAAGCACCTATTGAGGGTCAAAAAAATTCTGTTTAAAAAAAAAGACAAAAAGTATGGTCATGTTAACAAATATGTAGTGAATCACATGAGCAGCTATACACATGTCTCAAAGAAATGGACATGTAAGTTTAAATGGCATAAAAAGTATATCCTCAAAGCTACATCACCTTTTATTGCAACTGGCTTTGGCAAAAGTAAATTAATTCTAAATGACAAACAATCAATCAATCAGAGTCACAGTTGGGTGACTTCGAGAAGTTACAAGCTTACAGTAAACTTTTATCCAAGCAGACATTTTGGGAAATGCAAGAATATGGGGCATTTGCTAAATCTCCTACTATTCAGGCTTCCCTTGTAAAACCGAAGTACCACTCCAAAACAAACCCCCTCGAAATATGGTGCAGTGGTTCATGGTTATACAATATACAGTAACAGCTTCAAAATGACAAATGAAAATCCCTAGACATGAATTCTTGTTTACCAGGTAAACATATTCTGTCTTTGGGAGGATAATGTAAAGAGTTCATATAATTACCTGCCACATGCTCGCAGTATACATTAATTTCTTTTTCAGACTGTTTCAATGACAGACTTGATCATTTTGAGTAAGAATACACCAAATCACACAAATTAACGATTGTGGAAAACATTTGGCACATTTTCATATGAAACAACAATGTAAAATCTCTTCAACAATTGAATAAACACCTGGTCTTTACAGACTGAATAAAAACCATTACCAGTTTAATAATATACACAAGGTAAAAATCCTGACAGTAATGTCACACGTTCAATTCACAGAAAGTAGTCTGACATAAGCAAGTCCTGCTAAACTGTACTTCATTGGCAAAAAAAAATTCAACTATTAATGCTCACTAAAACTAGCTATTGTATACACCTAGACTACTTTCAATAATGAATGTATCTATTTCAATCATGCAAAAACAGGAAAAATTCAATAAAATTCTACGAGGGCTACAGGAAAAACGACAGAACATATAATATCACCTCTTCTAAATTCAAGGTACTTGATATTATACAAAACACTAAGAGATCTCACTGGCAGTGATATACTTAGCTGGTTGTCCTACAATCTTGACACTGTACAAAGTTGGAAGACTTGGAACTATTTACAAGAATGACCGTGACTGGTCCAAAGCAGCTTCAAAATTTTACTCAGCTGAAAATTGCCTTATGGAGCTTACCATCCACTCAATTTTAATTTGATACTTGTCGATCACTTGAAAGATTGTTTATTTCAAGATTTTCATTTTGACTGTAAATCAACATCTATTGAGAAGGCACCGGAAACATTACCCTGCACATAATAATTGAAGTCACGATGAACTGTAGTACATCAACAAGAAAGCACTTGAGCAGCTGTAAAAGGTGCAGTGACCAGTATTCACCTTACGTCAGACATTAAAATCAAATAGAAATTCATTTGCAAATTACTTACCTTGCTTTATACACAAGGTGCTCCACTAACTAGACAATAAATTTGGCAAAGTTGAGAAAAACGTACTTCTCTGACAATGAATAATGGTATTTATGAGGATCAGACCTCCCACCCTTTCTAACTGAAAAACAGGGATGATTTGGCTCAAAAGTAGGAAAGAAAAAGCAGTTCCCATAGGCATCTGGAGTAAAAATCATATTGGAAAAATGAAAAAGTCCCATTAAAACAAGAGCTGCGAATGGTCAAAATTCAGATTCTTTCCTCCGCATTCCCAATGGTTGGGAGGTCTGTCAGAATGCTTCTTACAAAAAAAATACAGCATGCAATTAAAGAAGAAAGCACTGGTGTTGTTTTGAAAATATCCCCACCTTTTTTTATTGTTGCCTTGATGATAGCTGTCAAAAGCAAGATATCACTAAATATTTGTATCTAGAAGCATACCTTAACCTGTTTTGTAGGACGAGTCCCGAGTATACTCGGGCAGGTGTCTATGGAAAATGCTTGTTGTAGCAAAATCAATCCATCCTCAATGGGTTAATCAAATGAAACTGAATCATCTCACTCTTCATCATTTGGACGTAATCAATTTCTTCAGATTTTTCACAGGGTACAATGACTACATTTATGTTCTGCATATTCAAGAATGACAGTAAGGCATTGATTATAAACAGCAAAGAATGCAAGAGTGTACAAGGTTAAAACAAACAAACAAAAATCAGCAAGCACAGATCTGAGTGGTCCAAATAATCACTGACAGGTACAAAGACTACCATGCACTGCCATCAATAGCACTGTAAACCTCAAATATGCTGTGCCTACCATCCATTACAGTCTTTGAGTCTTAATTGTGTTTCAATACTTCAGGGTGCTTAGAATGAGTCATTTTAACCCAATAGGGTACTGTATACACCTAATATCCCGATGGAATCCTATTTTTCTTTGCTCTTTATCCATCTAATATTTCGTGAGATTTCTATCATCGCAAATTCCGCGAGTCAGGTGCTTTATGTAAACTGAAAATCATGGGAAAATATTGACACTGATCCTGAAATGAATGTGACGAGCATGCTTACATTTCTCTGTTCAGTACTACGCTCAACGATCACAAATTTAACCACTCATGGAATCGTCAGGAAGTCACAATTCGCAAAAATATTAAGACTTGCTAAACATGTGGCATATAAATGTTGCACACTGGCACTGGTCCGACCAGTCATACTGTATGAGCTGAAATTTTCGCGGTGGTTTTATTTTCGCAAATTTTGCGAATCGCCTTTGAACCGCGAAAATAACAACGCGCGAATAAGTAAGTTCAGTTAGACCCTCGCAACCGCGAAATTAACAACACACGAAAATGTCCTCCAAGTAGCAATTCGCGAAAATATCTGTACGCGAAAATTTCAGCTCATACAGTAACTTTTTCAGGAATGGTCCAGTAAAACATGGAAAAACTGGGTACCTACTGGTCTTATGGACTGACTGGATCAGTAGAAAAAAATGGGTTAGTGTGCAGCCTGCATACAGTATACAGTAATGGGTATTAACAGAGCAACAGGGTTACCTGAGATAAAATGGGAATGGTGCAGAAGAGAAGGCTGGGAAAGCAGTCTAAGAGGAGACTGGGATATCCATGGTGAGGAGGAGGAATGGAGTCTAGGTCAATGACCTCCAGGACCCTTGGCTGCGGGGGAAGGGAGCAAGTCCAATCCAGGACTACTGTGCACCAGTGGCAATGCTCATTAGCAGTATTTCACATAGCCAGGAAAGTTAATCTGTATTTCATTGTTGGGGATGTGTTCTATGGAGACATCTGGCTGCAAAGAATCCCATATCTAAACAGTCTGAAGGCTCTCATACCTGATACTGTACGGGGGATGCTCTACCCACAGAAACCAACGAGATTGGCTCAACGGAAGCGTCACGGTGGTAATAGCGCATTATTACTGTACAGATTAGCCGGTAGCTAGCCGTTTCCTTTTCCTTGAAAATCCCACCCAAATCGTTCATATTTCAATCAGCTGGTGAACGTATGTATACGGTACTGTACCTATTTATTAGATGATAATTTTATTATACAAGTTTAAATTTGCCAATCTCGCTGTGAATTAGACATCATGAACAAAAACTTCATGTCCATAGGGACAGTGGGCGTCCCCAACAGCAGTGCCTATATAGGAGAGGCTCCTGTTTGTCTCGTCAGAGAACCGTCAAGGTAAAAAAATGTTATAAACTCCTCTAAACAGACAGATTTTTCTCTCTATATTTCACAACACCTTAGACAAGGTACATTCAGTATGCTGCTCTGATAGGTCTTTGTGCTTGGCAGTGATAAGTTGGACCCATGATGAGTGACCGCACTACAATGTACATGTACATCATTAACCCGTTGAGGACGTTGAGTACGGAGTGTACTCGGGTTGGTGTCTATGGGAAATGTGTATTGTAGCAAAATCAAATTACCATCCTCAATGGGTCAAACACATAAGATACACATTACTGATAACCTCGGGTCAAAAAAGAAAAAAAAGAAAAAAAAAAAAAGTGCAGCACCACATGTTTGTGAAGTACATCACAAATTTCCACATGAATTTTTCCCATCACCTGTATTGTCCCGCACAAGAGTGCAGACTTTCCACTTTTCAAACAAGGCATTCAAATACTGGTGGCAGGTGTGACATCACAAACCGTATCAACCAATCAGAGGGCACCACTAGGACTGCTGGCTGGCGACAGCTCACTGGTCTCCTCGGCTGTATCGCTGCTCTTGTCCTCTTCAGCCTGGTAACACATAGGGAACAGAGACAGAAAAACAATTTATGCCTTGCACGAATTATCTTTATCTTTCTGGTGGATTTATACCAAGAAACATAAAGAAAAGGCAACCAATGTCACACAAATTTGTCATTAACTGACATCTACTTATCATGCGAATTTAAGTTTATATATAACTTTTAACAATTACTTTTCACATTTCATGCGAGAGCAGTCGGGTAAAATGCCTAATAGACACATTGTGTGTGAAAGGAGTTGCACTTAACAACTTCCTCGTACAGTGATCTTCTTTGTCGCAATGTACCTGGTTGATATCGTCTGCCGAATACTGCTAGTCACCTGGGGAAAACCACAAGGGGTATGCATTATTCACCCATTTTCTGGTGTAGGCACAAACATGTACCAGTATAATTATGCTGGTGGACTTCAATTCACTGGATTAACATATGTACAGTTGTAGCAATGAAATGATATTTCACACAGTATGTAGCACATGAAGGGATTTTGCTTTGTTTTGTTTGTTTGTTTTTAATAGAAACTCTTGTACGAAGAGATTATGAAAAGGAAGAAAGAGGGTTCATCTTTCCCACCTTCTCCTGGTCCCTCTCTGAATGCTCCGTGAATCCACTGTCGGAGGAGCACTCCTCCGCCCCCCTCTCGCTCCCCTCTGCAGCCTCCTCCTCTTCTCCCTTGCCCTCCACTCCCTCATCCATCTCCCAGGGTGGGGTGCCCTGATCAGGGCAGCGCTTGAAGGCAAACTTGTACACGCCGTAGCCAGAGAGGCCCGTCGTGAACCAGAACTTTTCGACTGTGTACAGACCTGTGCAATGAGCAGAATGAAATTTAATCACAGAGACATGTACAGTCTTGACATTGCTTGGAATTTCTATATTTCTGCTCACCGACATATTCAAAGTTTTCAGGATATTGTCCTCAGATTTTTTTTTTTTTTTTCTAAATTGAGATGTAGCATTTTTACACATCACTAACTCATGATGAAAGTACACTTTACAGGTTATGATGAATTTAATGTGCAGAGAACACAAGTCACTACTGACTCCTGCATAATTCTCCATGGAAAAGACTACTTTTATATGAGAATGGTATCTGTTTCTTTGTGGCATCATAGTGGGCTTCCACATGGTCTCTCATTTTGAAACAAACCAGATAAAATACATCTTCCCCTCCATTTTAGTCCCAGCAACAGTAGTTGTGCATTGGCATCTTAATGTATTCATGCATCACATGGGGCTGATTCATACAAGCCCAAGCTTTTCATTTTATCTTGATAGGTTCAACTTCTAATTTAGATGATCTTGAAAAAGTATTTGAACACTATTTTTGTGAATAAAATAAATATAGTTTTTATTCATTTCTTGAGTAATCACTAGGGATTGAGTGCTTATAAGGAGAATTTGCACAAGGCATAACTAGTGTGTTCAAATAAATCAACAATTGATTACAGGGATGCCAACCTTGTACACAGCACTTTAGTATTTTGAGGGCTGAAAACAGATCTATTTTGATGGAAAAGCAGTCCAGCAAAAGAAATTTGCAATTATACAATTTGGGGAAAATCAGCATTGTTCATAAACTTGCAACAGGCCTATTTTTTTATTTTTTATTTTTATTTTTTATTTATTTTATTTATTTTTTTATTTTTTTATTTTTTTATTTTTTTATTTTTTTATTTTTTTTTTTTTTGGGGGGGGAACACATTAGAAATACAGGAAAAAGTAATGGTAGGCACTTTTGTGATTGCTTTTACCATCATATCGGTAGCCATACTCTGGTGCATATGGGCTGTCCAGCTTGTAGCCACGAATCACTCGCACAGGATTCCGTGTCTCCACATTCTTGCTCAGAGCCAGGTTTCCTTTAGTTTGGGGGAAAATAAAAAATTGGGAATCACTAAAATAAGTTCCTATAAATGTAGGTTAGTAAAGCACATCCAAAACATCTTCAGAATTCAAGTTCAATTTACTCTAATACATAAGGAATCTCAACATCAACAGTGCAGTAGGCCTATTAGAAGGGATGAAATGCACATTGAGGCAGGCAACCCAGTTCTGCTGTGAAATGCTCATTCATAAATACAGGGAAAACGGGAGTAAATTTTAACATCTGGAAACAGTAAAATAGAAATTGTTTCCAAGTCTGACTAAAAGCCATTAGTCCTTAAGTGGATTAAAAAGATAAACAAATATTCACTGCTTCTTCAGCAGTTAGGTAAAACAATTCAGATTATGAAGACATAATGAAGTATTAAGTTCCTTTCAAATTTATTGCCAGATCATGATAAGTCACATGTAACAATCAGCTAACATTACGAGCGTAATATACCTTTCTTTGAAGGAACCAAGCTTTGCAAATTGTACACATTGTGCAGGTTCCTACCGTCCATCAAGGATGAAGTGCAACATACCTCTTTCCAGTGTTTGGTCCTTAGACTGGGGTGCTGTCCTCAGGTTCTTTGGATTGTTCTTCGTACCTCTCAGATCTCGACCACCTGTTCCAGTAAGAAGCGCAGAGCATTAACACCTACACTTCCTTTATGTGTCCAAGCACTTAAATAACTGTAACTAGCCATTTAATCAGCATTCAGTAGTCCCTCCAAGAACTAGTCGTAAACTTAGCAGCTCATTCAGGTTTATTAACACATTGAGAACGAGTCCAGAGTACGCTTGGGCATGGGCCTATGGGGAATGCATGTTGTAGCAAAACCAGCCAGTCCTCAATGGGTTAATGTAGCCCACTCCCAGAGGTACGCCCTCTTTCCCACATTTTTTTTTCTAATATTTCTCTCCAAGCATGTCACCTTGAACATGTTTACCCTTGCCTTATCTGTCATAACAGCTGCAAAAAATCAAAACCTACACTGTAGCTGGATGCAGCCTTACTCTGAGGTTGGTGTATATTGCTTTGCTTTTTTCCCCTTAAAACTACTGCGCACTGAATATTGCTTTGTATTTGCTACGAGCACAAGGATAACCTGTATCTTGATTCACAAATTACAGTATATTTTACGAGTAGAAAATACAGAAACCAATGAACTGCTCTTAGCATTAACCATTCTTACTGTACATCATAAATTGATGCGTATTCTCTGTGATTCTGTGATAATTTCCATCTGGATTTATTTTAATGAAGAGGTAAATACAAAACCCAATGAATTCTAATATCAGTAAAATCCAAGGATTGCTGTAAAACATATATTTGCGGCATGAATTTTTCGCGAATTGGAGGCGACGGCCTTTTTTGTGGAAGAACTTTCGCATGCATTTTAATTTCACAAATCTTCACGCTCGCGAAATTCGCGAAATTAAAATGCAGGCGAAAATTCCTTGTTTTACAGTATATGAATTCACCTTGTCCAGTGAAGGTGAAGCATTCACCCATGTCCAGATCATCTTCATATCCACCAGAGAGGGCAACAGAGTAGCATCCTTCATCGTTGCCATGGATACCGGAGACGGTCGGGCGGTGGACGCCGTCCTTGGAGCATTCTATTCTCATCTCCCACGTAGTGCCAATCTCAATGCCTGGAATTGCTCCAAAGACATTCTCTCTGGGAACCCTCTTCACAGGCTTGTAGTCTGCATCCTGGTCCACACTGTCCAAGGCATCAAAGTCTAGCTCACCAGCCTCTGGTGGTTGCTATGGAGAGAAGCAAATATTGCATTGTTTTATCTTCATGACAGTAACTTTTACAAATCATGATATTTGTATGTTTACAGATCATTTTTTTTTTCACTACGGTACAAGACAACATGAAAGTACTCACTTTATGCAACTTATTCCCAAAATGGTTGGTTCCAAGATATGGCTCTTACTAATTTACTTTTATTATGAATGCAAATTCATACAGAATATTTTTTTTTTTTTCAATTTTAACCAAAATTGTGTGGTGAGATTGTGCAGGAATACATGTACTTCCCCGAACTTCTCCACTGCACAAGGAGACTTGCAAACTTAGAATCTTTCTTTTTTTCTCTCTCTCTTAACAAGGCCTTTTCATGTCAAATGATATTCTCAATGCACAGGATGTACATCATATAGAATGTTTTACTATGCTTTGTCTTTCATCACATAACAGAAATTAAACAGCTCCTTTCAGAATTTCAAGACTTACAGTGTATTATAAAGAACTACAGTATGTAAAATGCATGTGGTGCAAGATACCATCTCCACCATCTGCGCAAAAATCAAATAGTGCCATCATCACTGACTGCCATCAATGGATTCCTACCCTTCCTTGCAGGCGACGAGACTGTCTGCGTCCATAATCAGAGTATGCGCTGCCTCCATCCGGTCCTGCATCAGCTGATCTTGGTGTCTTTGGTGTTCGTGGACTTGAGGCGGGTGCTCGCTTCCTCTTGATTCCTTGTACACTGGTCTTCTTCTTTGGCTGGATGAACTTTTGTTTGATGATATATTGACAAAGAAAGATCAAATCAAGCATAAATTAAGCAAATTTAGTTTAAACGAATAAGATATACATGGGTCAATCCACGTCAAATCATCCAATTTTCAGAAAAGTTGTCACCCGACCCCCTCCGATTTTCTTTAAAATCGCACCAAATGTTCCCCAAAGTGTCTGACGGAAAATCCCAAAATATTTTGCCCCAAGGTCAATTGGTTGCTAAGATACAGCCTCACATAGCAACCGGTGCGCATTCCAAAATATTAGTTAAAAGAAAATTAGGCATTTTTGATTGACTGTTTTAGCATGGATATTAATGCAAAAATGTTCATTATCTGGAAATTGAGAGAACTTTATAGTCTTTGCAAGAAAAACTTACTGTGACGCGAAATTGACTTTTTGTTAACGTGCACAAGGTCGCCGAAAATGGTGTTAAATGTTAATTTTGAAAATTTTAATGCATATTTAGAGGCTAATATCTTCCACATTTCATCACCTTAGATTCTAAAATATTATGCTGTTGAAGGCTTTGATTTGCTCAGTAATTTTGAAAAAAATCAGTGCATTCATGCGCACCGTTTTTACGGAGAGCGCCCTCAAAGTTGACAAAAATGAAAAATGTGCCAAATTCAAGGTCACGGATCACCCTTCGTCCCACCTAGGAATGGCATCAATTTTTGTGTATTGATAGACATTTACCTATATTATCTTGGGTTACCAAAGAAATTTTGCTACCGAAATGTTCAATGGCAAATTTACCCCACCGAAAATGGTCGTAAACGGCCAAATTTCCATGTAATATCACATATTGGGTTTAGAGGACATTTCAAATGTCCACATTTTCAAGATGAAAAGCACTAGCCCTGTCATATTTGCAGTAGACATAGTCTGTTATACATATTTCAGTAATATATACCACAAAACACTTTTATTACTTAGTAATGACCTTGAAATTTAATCCAAAATTTGATAAAAACAATAAATTGCTCCATTTTCCTCATTGCACTGCATATAAATACGTGTTTCGAAAGACATTTCACAGAGTAATATTTCAAGAATTATGAAAGCTGAATGCCTACCTTATTAAGGTTCTAAAGTATTTGTGCTCTTCTTTCAGATTTAGTGTCAATTTGATCATGAATGTTTTACCCTTGACCTTGAAGCCCTTCTAAAAATAGCTGTAAATTTGTTAACTACAAATTACACACACGACAGGTGTATTATGGCATGATATACTTGTGATTCTTTCACAAACACAAAAGCTTTTTATGGTGTAAATGTATATACTGGAATTAATCTACACTCATGCTTGCAAGATATGTTACAATTAATAACTTTGTTCTGACAATGACCCTCAATTTCAATCAAAAAAGGGGACAGTAACATTTTGTGAATTTGTGTGCATTTCCTATGGAAAACAGTGCTTTGTTTGGAAACTCATAAAAACTTGACCATTTTTACTATCACTTTGACTGATTAATTTTATTCTGGTTATGGTAGAAAAGTGGCCCGTGAAAATTTCCAATAAAAGAAAACACAGTTATGCTTTAGAAAATGAAAAACAAAGAAATACATAAGAAATTCCAAAAACAAAAAAATACATAAGAATTGAAATGATTTTGGAAATTTTCATAAGGTACAGAACAAATCCCCCGAAAAAGAAGACTCTCATTCCTTTTAATGTGCGTTTCACAGGCTAGAATAAATATGTTGGGCGCAACGTCCATAATGTTGGGCGCAACGTCCATAATATTATTATCAACTATTATTCAGTACATAATACAGGTCTTTATGAAGAGGAATAGGCATTTCTCATGATTTTGAAGGTCATAAATTGAGGGTCATGGACCCCGTTTACAGTGCGAGGCCGGGCTCGGCCGCGGCTCGGCCGTGGCCGAGACCGGCCTCAATTGCGCGGCCGAGCCTCGCAATTTTGTCCGTTTACATTGCTGGGCTCGGCCGCGCTTTTGATTCAAACCTTTCAATATTTTGTCGTAGTGGCGCTCTGCTTGTAAACAAATGCAATTTGGTATTGTCTGGTTTTCAGACCCTTTGCCAAATGAATTCCGTGGCGACGAAGTCACCGTTCGGGCAAAGGCCTTTGCCGAAGGAAAGAATCCTTTGCAGGACAAAACCACCTTAAACTATACTAGTTTTCGACGTTGAGGGGGATAATATCCTGAATAGCGAAAGATACAGACAGAGGGTTTGGAAGCCAGACTAAAATTGGCCGCGCATTTGGCCCAGTTTGCGTTTACACCAAGAAAAGGCCAGGCTCGGCCGCGGCTCGGCCGCGGCCGAGACCACCTCCAGAGCGAGGCCAAATGCGAGGCCAATTTTGGCCTCGCATTTGGCCTTTTGCGCGTTTACACTGAAGCGGGGCTGGACTCGGCCGCGGCCGAGCCGCGGCCGAGCCTCGCACTGTAAACGGGGTCATGGTCAGAACAAAGTTATTAATTGTAACATATCTTGCAAGCATGAGTGTAGATTAATTCCAGTATATACATTTACACCATAAAAAGCTTTTGTGTTTGTGAAAGAATCACAAGTATATCATGCCATAATACACCTGTCGTGTGTGTAATTTGTAGTTAACAAATTTACAGCTATTTTTAGAAGGGCTTCAAGGTCAAGGGTAAAACATTCATGATCAAATTGACACTAAATCTGAAAGAAGAGCACAAATACTTTAGAACCTTAATAAGGTAGGCTTTCAGCTTTCATAATTCTTGAAATATTACTCTGTGAAATGTCTTTCAAAACACGTATTTATATGCAGTGCAATGAGGAAAATGGAGCAATTTATTGTTTTTATCAAATTTTGGATTAAATTTCAAGGTCATTACTAAGTAATAAAAGTGTTTTGTGGTATATATTACTGAAATATGTATAACAGACTATGTCTACTGCAAATATGACAGGGCTAGTGCTTTTCATCTTGAAAATGTGGACATTTGAAATGTCCTCTAAACCCAATATGTGATATTACATGGAAATTTGGCCGTTTACGACCATTTTCGGTGGGGTAAATTTGCCATTGAACATTCGGTAGCAAAATTTCTTTGGTAACCCAAGATAATATAGGTAAATGTCTATCAATACACAAAAATTGATGCCATTCCTAGGTGGGACGAAGGATGATCCGTGACCTTGAATTTGGCACATTTTTCATTTTTGTCAACTTTGAGGGCGCTCTCCGTAAAAACGGTGCGCATGAATGCACTGATTTTTTTCAAAATTACTGAGCAAGTCAAAGCCTTCAACAGCATAATATTTTAGAACCTAAGGTGATGAAATGTGGAAGATATTAGCCTCTAAATATGCATTAAAATTTTCAAAATTAACATTTAACACCATTTTCGGTGACCTCGTGCACGTTAACGAAAAGTCAATTTCGCGTCACAGTAAGTTTTTCTTGCAAAGACTATAAAGTTCTCTCAATTTCCAGATAATGAACATTTTTGCATTAATATCCATGCTAAAACAGTCAATCAAAAATGCCTAATTTTCTTTTAACTAATATTTTGGAATGCGCACCAGTTGCTATGTGAGGCTGTATCTTAGCAACCAATTGACCTTGGGGCAAAATATTTTGGGATTTTCCGTCAGACACTTTGGGGAACATTTGGTGCGATTTTAAAGAAAATCGGAGGGGGTCGGGTGACAAGCACTGGATGATTTGACATGGATTGACCCTTATGTAGATTCCAGGAATATTGTCTATTGATGTGCGATGAATCTGTAGGCCCCCTACAGCCCCCCCCCCCCCCCACACACACACACTCCTTGGCTAGAGGCTAGAGCTCCACAACAAAACAAAACAAAAGAATTGTAGAGATCAAGGCATAAAATTAAAAAGGACAACCCACAGAGATCTAGCCATAACTCCCCCCAGTTTTCCACCTTGAGATTTTTCCAGTGGATAAGCAAGCGAGGATGGAGTGGTGTGGGGGTACAATATATTGATCCTCACATTCGCTCCTAATGACAAGAGGTCCCCCAACTGCAAACATTCCATGCCCCCCCCCCCCCCCCACAAGCATTGTCCTCAATGGTGCCATAGGGTCAATATGCACCTGGACCGTATATCTTTGGCGAATCTCCAGTCAAAACATTATCATCATCTATAGGCCAGCTGCTATATATATCATGTTTAGATCTACATTAGGGACTTTTCGATTGTGTGGACATGGACTCCTTAATTTCTCATACATTAGCCGGGTTCACACGTACACCAATTAGCGGGATACAAATCTTGAGATTTGCATCGCGATCATCATCCCGAGTTTTTTGCACGTGTGGACTGAAAAAACCCGAAAATTAGCGGGATAAGCATCGCGATGCTAATCCCAAGAAATCTTGCGCTGGTTTGTCAATTAGCGAGATAATTGGCCCCGCACTGGTACGTGAGAACGGTCGGGATTAGAATCTCGAGTTTTTTTATCCCATCATGCAATGCGCACATCACAACACAGAAGGGCGTTGTGTGACCCAGTTCGCAGGCTTTGCTGTTATCTCTATCGGCAATTAGCGGGATAATTCGGTACATGTGGACGCTCGCCAAATTAGCGGGATACCGATCGCGATCGCTATCCCGCTAATTTGGTACGTGTGGATGCTCGCAAAAAAACTCGGGATGTGGATCGCGATCGTCATCCCGCTATTTTGTACGTGTGAACCCGGCTAATAAGAGCGGTTCCAATCGCTGCAGTCGAATAACGTCTAAAATGTTTAATATCACCCTTTCCAATTTTCAGTGCACGCTGTTCACAACATATTGCTATCATGTCATGGCCCCGTTCCCTTCCATGGGCTGGCAATTGGTGTGCTAAGCGATGACATATGACTCACGTACATCCTGAATCTAGCAAGACGTGAAATCCTTGGAAGACATATTCGCGATTCTGGCACTGGACGTGCTGGATAACCTGGAGCATGTGCAGTGCCTTTAATTTTAAAATGACATTGCATGGACTCTACGTCCATGCCAAGGAGGTGAAATCGAAAAGTCCCTGTTGTTCGGGCAAGGAATCTTCAACATAATTACTTGCTGGTGAAATTGTACACACTCAACAAACTACTCAACAGTACATGTATAGGGCCTTTGGGCTAACTATTCTGAAGTATTCAGTCGGTGTTAATTTGAATCTGTGGTGTGGGCACACACACACACACACACACACACAATACAAAAACAAATCAAAACCAATTTTGGACCTTTGAACAAGAGTTCTATTTCCCTTTCTTGTGAAAATTACTTAAAGAATATCTAACAGTTAGGTCTGTATGTTAAAAACTGAAAAGAAAAAAAAAATGAAGAAGATACACATGTTACTAGGATTAACCATGCAGTTGTTTACCGGTTTCAAGATGCCGAGAGATGCAAGCACTTTCTTGTTTTCTTCAATGTTCTGCAATCGACGTTTCTCGTACGCAGAAAGTTCACCAGGCATGTTGCAAATTCAAGATTGAATACTCTGGTAGAACCCTAAAACGTAAAACTTTAGATGGTTTGAAGTTGTCTCCGTTGAGTGAAACCCCTCTAACAGGTTAACGTTAACGTTACTGCTCTTCTTCGAGGTTGCCTCGATCGGCGTCTGGCTCTGACGTTAGAATGAAATTTTTTGGAACCATAAACAGGATCGACCGACTCCTAGAATACGAAATGAATGTTCTGGTCTGCTGCAGACGAGTGAGTGTAAATACTGTGACAAAATGAGGTGGATGGAGCCAGCCAAAAAGATCACGATTGGTTGTAACACAATCTCTGCTCTGGTCAATCAGGTTGAAATTGAAGAGGTCCAGCAATCTGATCCGTCGTGGCCGCGTATCTCTCCGATGGCACTGCTCGGAACTGAACTCAGCTCAGCTCGCGCTCGACGATGTCGTCAATTACCTTGCTTTTGGTCCTTGTTGTCACAGATCCCTCTTGATCTTTTGCGAAATCAGAAAGATAGAGAAACAAGTCGAGTTTCAAGATGTCAACTCCATATACTGCATTCGACTGTAAATCGTGTAAACAGGGTTTATTACTTTGCTGCAACTAAACGCAGAGCAGGTGGTGTACAGAAGGCTAACTCGATCTGACACCCGATAGCACGTGTGATATGTGAACCACACGATTGTTAAATGGACATTTAGTATGCACGCGATCGATATCAGCTGATCATGTTTTCGCGGGAAATCGCAACCAGACTGGTAAACCTTCACGTTATCACGCATCTCCCTCGCTTCCGTGTACGCTCCCTAATACAAAATCCTTAGAACTATCTTTGGACCCTGGATTGATCGTTGTTTACAAAATAATACGAAAGCTTACAAAGTACAAGTGCTGTGTTTGGAACGCTGATAATAAATCATTGGTCCTATCGGTTGAGAATAGATATTCCCAAAAGATGACTTAATCACGCCGTACATTCATGAGCACCATGGATTTAGCCTGAAGAGAATTATGTGTAATAAATTGGTCACTTACAAGCCATTTTGAATTGTGCTTAAAGGGGATGGCTAGTAACCGATCAGTGGGAATCAGTGGGAATGCTGAGGGATGATTGTTCCAATCTTTGTGGGATTCATTTAAGAGTACATTATGTATCTACTGTTGTGTGAAAATTATTTGCTTCAGAACAGTCTCATATTCAAGTAATGTGCAGATTAATGCCCCGTCACTGACCAGGGACGCTTACCTGGCAGCATTAAACTGCACATTACTTGAATATGAGACCATTCTGAAGCAAATAATTTTCACACAAGAATAGATATATAATGTACTCTTAAATGAATCCCACAAGGATTGGAACAATCATCCCTCAGCATTCCCACTGATTCCCACTGATCAGTATTACTAGCCATCCCCTTTAAACTAAATTATAGTTTTAATTTGTACTCAAGCAGACTTAAAACACGCCCCTTGCATATTGTTGATTGATATAATTATTTTTCTTTTAATTAATGGTCAATAAGTGTATTTTTTGTACCCACAAATGCTGTTTTACTGCTGTAGTCATATGTGTAGCATCTCAATAACGCCAAACATGTCTGGTCCTCTTTAAAGGTAGGAGATACCTTTTACAGACCTCCCAAAATGCAGCAAAACATTAAATATGAACCTCAGGGGACTTGTTTAGGCCACTGCTGAGAAATTTGGAAGTCAATCTACAATTTGAATAATGCACAAAACTCAACTACTCAGTAGTTCTGTGTGTCAGCCACACTTAAGCCTTTTTGTTGCAGTCTTCTCTATTTTTTATCTATAAACACAAATCTAAAAGTATAAGAGCTGATGTAATAACATATAGAGTGTGTGGCAAGAATGTATATAGAAATGTTTGTAAGTTTTGATGAACTTTCTTCACAAAATATACATGATGGACACACATGCAGTGCATGGGTCTGCAAAGGTAGCCTAGTAATGCACTGGAATTTACGGTGAGCCCCCCAAAAAAATTCAGTTCAAAATCTAACGGTCAATAAAAATGTACTAAATGTTACCTTCCACTTTCAATACTTTATGGGAGTTTCTAAAATGATACTCTCTTTAACATACCACTGTGGGATTCCCTACCTTTAATATCCTATACTATCCTATGTCATAACTCCCTCAATATTTTCTCCCTTCTCTACCTCTCTCTCGTTTTGGTTTCTCATCTCAGCCCTTCATTCTGCAATAGGTATTCCATTTTCACTAATCTGCATGTATAGTATTCTGAAAACGTCTCGCACAACATTCTATGTATACCGTAGTTAACCTACTTCAATTGTGTATCAATATACAAATCAATACTATGTATAATAGTTTGTATGCAAAAACCGATAAGTCCATATTTGCCAAATGGAGATATTTGCGATTAAATGTCAAGAAAAATAAAGAGAATAATAAGAAAATTTTTGCTTTTTTTGACCATAACTTCAAAAATGTACCTTTATATGTAGTGACCAATATATCATTTAAAAGGTATTATTTTGTACTTTATGACAGATAAATCTTCAAAAATGGACTTATCGGTTTTTGCGAACAAACTCTTCATATGTCCCCATGAGGGGTTTGTGTTATTCGTGAAATGAATTGAATTGAATTGAATTGAGATGCAGTCACTAAAATACTTTTCACTTTTCTGTCCCACTCCCTCAAAACTTTGAGTATCTGAATATAAGAACGACCCAAGTCCATGGAAGACTATTTCGAGTAAACTTAAAAAAACTTCATATCATTTTTATTTGTCCAATAATATTCTATTTAACTGTGATGGGAAGGCAACATTGTATATACAAATTAGAACATATATTATTATGACAATTAACATTTACATTAATTGAGGAGAGGCCATTTTGTGTGATGGACTTGGGTCGTTCTTTGAATCATATACTCCAGTACATGGTATTTTGCTATAGAGATGAGAGAAGGATGAGAGAGGGCGCTATAATATGAATGTAAGAATGACCCAAGTCCTTCATTCTTACATTCATATAAGATTTAACTCATTCATTTCAGGCACTTCCGGGGGTAATTAGGATTTATCATTTATAAACAAGAGGAGTCCATTCATAAGCTACAATTTTCCATGTCAAACTGAATTTGGCCAAAAATTGGACTTGGGTCGTTCTTATATTCAGGTCTTCTATTGTTCACAATTTTGTCCATAAGGACCACTATACAGAGTACAGTAATAACACCTTTTGTATCCACTGAAATTGACATAAAGCAGGCTATCAGCACAAGTGATGTGCATTTTTTTGGGTTTTTTTTTTTTGTTTTGTTTTGTTTTGTTTGTTTTGTTTTGTTTTGTTTTGTTTTGTTTTTTTTTTTTGGGGGGGGGGGGGGCAAAAACCTCAAATTCTTTTTTTGAAATAACTGATGGCCTCCCCAAAGCAATTGTTACAAAATCTTGATCTGTGACAATACAATATCACTCAGGGAAAAAGAGCCTTATGTCACATTTACATTGAGCTCTTTACATACAAAAATATTCTGCAAAATCTTTCATCATAAAGTCCATTTTAAACATAGTTGCGATAATTATGATTCAAACAACAGCACAGGGTACATAGTACATTATTATTTTTCATTAAAATGTCTCTCTCTCCCTCTCTACATATCTCCCTCTCTCTCTCTCTCGGTTTCTCTTTGGAAATCTTGCAAAACTTGGTCGCAAGAAACAGGCATGCATACAAAAAGAACCTCACAAACACATCGAAATAAAACAACACTGTAGAGCGGTACATATCTTGGTAAGAATTATTTTACTTACATTCAAATTGGTACAGTATAACAATATATACATTTTGTTTGCATTGCACATTTACATATTTCTGTACAAGTGTATACAACTGTAGTAAACATCATTAAATTAAATCAAAATCCCGCACAAAAAGAAACAAAACTGAATATATTACACAAATATCGCTGAATGACACTGAATGGATAGAGCAGGGGCAAGTGACTCCATTGAAGCAAGTACTAAATTTGATGAACTTATTTCTGAAGCCGTATGGAGCTAAATGTCTCATTTGTAAATAGTGCAATAATCATAGAAACAGACTCATTTCTGTGTAGCCTTGCGAAATGGAAGTAGACCCTATCTTCATTTCTTCCTTTCAAGAGGCAACATCTAAGATGAAAATTGATGGTCTGGTACACATCACTTAGCATCAGATGAATAGATGGGTAAAGCATTTGTGAAATATCATGCAAAAAATGAAATACAGAATTATCAAGTTTCACACGCTTTCATCCAGATAAATGGCAGTGCCCACAAATTCATAATAGAGGAGTTGATGATATTATCAATTTGCAACTCCCCACTTTTTCTTTGATTTTTCATAGTCAGTCAAATAAAAAAAAAAAAAAAAAAACTCCTTTTGGTTGATAACAGACCATTCCTACAAGTCATCATTGATACACTATTGCGAAAACAGCAAAAGTGTTACTTTTAAGATGCACATGTTTCATCTTGACTAATTCTTCAGGGATGAAGGTTTATTACACAAAAAAGCCTGGAAACGAGACCACAAAACTACCATCATGATGCAACAGTAAGAATGATACCCAGAATGCAATCATTCTCTCATTTTCATATAATGTAAAAGAAAATTGAAAACATAATGACAGAATATGAGAAAGAATCTTCTATCACTGAAATACAACTGGCTCCTTATCCTGAGAAAGATTCATGTAATAATTTGCGTGCATGAACACAATCACATTGTGCCTGCTTTCAATTTGATTCAATTTAGTTTATCTGGAAGAATGTCGAAAGTTGACTAGGAGTGACAATATTTTTCTCTTCATCATAAGTATTGTTATGAAATGTTTAATAAAAGAATTCCTTGTACTAAGAAAGAAAGAGATAGAGAGAAAGAGAGGGAGAGAGATACATGTGTATGCACAAACAGTACATAATGGAAATCTGTATCCACACAGCTTTTCTCTCAGGTGATAAAGTGGTTAATAGCAATTAACCAATCTGCATGACTGGTTAAGTGCCCAACGTACAATAGAAACAACTGGACACTGTCATATGTCCTATTCAATTCAAATTGTTCTATTCAATTTAAAGGTGCAAACCATTGTTTCCTGATACAATGTGTATTAGAGTGATTTTGTCAATGGTGAGCATAGCATATTGATACACATTTGCCAGTAGGCATACGACATATGCATTTTACATACAAGAACCTGGCAATGAGGTACTGAAGGACGTCTTCTTATAGTACCCTTTAATGTAAAATTTAAATGCAGAACAGTCTGAAATGAGAATAGGCAGAAAATGAAGTCACCATAAATCATAATCAAAGTGACTCACTTTGTTTATGCCTCATCAGATTGGGCACTTTATAAATCAATCTGCAGCAAACAGTTCCATGAACATTTGGCCATATTTTTTTTTTAATTGCCTCAAAAGCACTCTATTGTAATCATTCAAATCCATGAAAACCCACCCGTAGTGGAGTCACCATCATTATTATCCCACAATATCTATTTCTTTCGTTTCCATCAATGCATATACAGACATTATTTCACTTCACATTTGCATCATTACCCTTTTCCTTTTGTCACAAATTTAAAATGCATTGACAAAAAGAAAAAAAAATCATGCATTATTCTGATTGTGTACACCTTTGCAGAATTATTCACAATTGGCAATATGACAAATACACCGACACATTCACGCAGCCTGCATGCTTACCTTGTGACAACCTTGCAATGGTCTTGTGACAATAGTTGCTTTTATAATGAATCAGAAAACTTGCTACAGGCTTGACTAACATGGCAAAAATTAATCCCATTAATCTGGACTTGATATATCATGATATATTCAACAGAAACACATGATCTGAGTGGCTCATTGAGACACTTTGTATTAAAGTCCTCAGCGGGAAAATGCCCCTAAATTCTAACACATCAGCAAATCTGTAATCTGCTTGTTGAAATGAATTAGAATTAGGCAAGTGTCCTAAAATCCCACACATGTGATCTTCTGACTATGTCAAAAGACTTAATTTACAGGAATGCACATCCTATCAAATACAGTTGTACAGTGCACTCCCGTTTTAACGAACACAGTTATAACAAAATTCCGGATACAACGAAGAAAAATTCAGGGCACAAGATTATCCACTCTATGTATTCTTATTGTTAATTTGTTCGGTTATAACGAAATTCCGGATACAACGAAGTAAAAATTCAGGCCGCAAGATTATCCACTCTAGGTATTTTTATTGTTAATTTGTTCGGTTATAACGAATTTCGATATAGCGAAAGAAAACGGCCGGTCCCGAGGACTTCGTTATAACGGGAGTCCACTGTATATTCAAATCTTTGTGAATACCATCTACACAAACTCTTTCCACAACATCAGGGCTACTTGCCTGCACTTGCCCGACACAGCAACAAATAATGGATGCTAATTCAGTTTTGATACATGTACCCGAACTTTGTCCTGATGCTTTAAAAGCATTTCTTCTCACCACCGCTATAAAATCTTACAATAAGTGTGCGTATAGGCCTTCATCTCAGCAGAGGTGCCTGGCACAGTGACAACAAACTACCACTTTGCTTGGGCGGATACAGGAATTCTGTAAAGAGGGGTGCAACTTATATTTCTGGTGCCACTTCCAGGTTTCATTTCATTTTTTCCTTTTTATTTCTTTAGTTTTAACGAAAAAAGGGGGGGGGGGGGCGGCGTGCGTCGGTTGCGTCCCCCTCTGGATCCGCCACTGCTTTACCTTTATACTTTGCCATCAATTCTAACTTCTTCATGCAGCATTGTAACAAAATGTAGTGCAGCTTGTCAAACAGAAGTGACACACTTTTAACAAGGAGGAGAAAAAGAGGAAGAAAATAGAAGAAAAAAAAAGCGGTGGTACAAAATCTAGCATCAGTATCGGTGACATATAAAATGGACATACGGAAGCACAAACAAACAGCAATCCTACAGATGTACCACAGTCCATCATCTATTAAAAGGGAATTACCAAAAAATAGCTAGCCACCAATTGTACAATTTTGCAGGCATCGAGATGGATCACACACACACAAAAATGCACCTGACAAGTGCATTCTCTTGGTTCATTGCCTATGCTTATTAAAACCTGCACTGTGCTCAATTTGTCTACTTCTTCTGCATTCAGGAATTAAGTGTGTACAAATAAAATGGAAGTAAAATCCCAATTAGACATGCTCTCTTAAAATTTGTATTAAATTCCATACGGGAACAACTCACAAACTCTTTCTCACTTGGACATAATATGTCTTTAGGGCAACAGCCATGGACGTATGTCCAAAATTCACTGATTATTACCTTTTATTGTAATACAGCCTGATAGACCTGTGAATCATGATCAAGCACCAGTTTTAACCAGAAGTTAAATGAAAAATGACAGTTTAAATGTGATTGTCACAATAACCCGAGTATCCACTTGCATTACATGTATAGTAGCCTTCTCTTGCAAGACCTTTCAATTTCAAAAAAAAATAATAATTCTTGCATTACACGACACATCATCCACAATTTGTGCTACACAAATTGTAGTAAAACCAAATAAAATGATCAAGACACAGGTCATCAGTTGTAGGATCGTCTGCTATGGAATACTGCACTATGACCATAGTGCTTGAATGTTTGAGATGATGTTTCTTTGAATTTAAAGAGAATAGAAGATGGCAGTTTCAAGCATCAAAGTCTTCTCTATGCCATAGGGAATATTTCCTGTCTTTGCAGATATCCCAAAATATTTTGGGTGGCTACTAAGCAATCTCTTCTTGTTAGTGTCACTCACACAAAAAGCATACTACAGTCAGTTTCATCTTTTTTTTTTTTTTCTACGCCGAGGAGGACATTTTATTTCACAAGGTTTGCTTTAATACAGACCTGGTAATGTGGGGATTCATGGAACATACAAAAACCGCAAATAGCACCGGTCAGCGCATTTGCGTAGCAAAGTGTATGCTTATCGGTAACTGTGGACTCGCTAAGTCAAGATTCTTGGGCTGTTTGTGTACCATAATTAGACAGAGATCAGTAATGCAGCTGTATACAATTCATTTGAATACAGGGATTCTTGAATAATATCATATCCAAACCAGGCCAGCGTTCCTACTTCATGTATCCCCACATGCATGCTCTTTAACTCTTCTTCACATAAAAAGTAATAAATAATACTATATAAATACCTAAATATTTACAGATAATAACACTCATCATCTAAGAATACATGTTAGTTGGCAATGCGAGCGCAATGTGACAGATTAAACACCTGAATACATATTACATTAAAATACATTTCATTAACAGTAGTATTTAAAGTTTATCATATAACAACACTTAGTCCTTAACGTCACTGTCTTTAAAACCAGTGTGGTGAGTGAAAAAAAAAAGTTTGTAACTATAAAAAAGCACCACTTTATTTGCTGCAATTCAGGTTTAAAGACAACAGAATGGTAAAACTCAGAGTACGGACACACCTCTTGATGTGGCTCATATACAAGTGCACACTGTCAATTAAAATCATTTGCTCATGCAATCCTCACACATGCATTTGCTGCACTCAAGTATAAATACAACACTTCTAAGATTAGCTTGGCGAGTTTTAAAAAAATAGTTTCCTGAATACTTTTGTACACACAGGGGGATGCTTGCCGTCATACAAAATAAAACGCATTTTTAACTTCGATTCACAGTATATAGACAACACAAACATTATAGTCAAGAGCAGTGGAAAAACACCAAGCATGGAAAATATGGTGTTGGTGCATCATGCATAAATGCTGTGTTTGGAGAGGGAACAAGTGATTTTATTCTCTTAAATTCAAACTATGTATCAGTTTTCTATTGGCAAAAGACTTAGCAAGCTTAGCATTTTGGCATTTAGATGGTAACTTTTAGCTGGTACTGTTTGTTGAGAGGTTACCATTCAAAAAGCAATCCATAAAACTCTCATCAACTTGTACGCAAACTTTTAAAAAAAAGTATGCGCACATAACTTATATTTATTCTCTGTAGTGTAAATTTAAAGATGATGATCCTGAATTCATTGTCTCCGAGATTTAAGGTTTCAAAATTGTCATTACATGACTTAATCAGAGGAATTCAACCAGGAACTGGAAATTCAAATTTGAAATCATTCATTTTTCATAGAATCACATGAAATTTACTTCACTTAACACACTTTTTTTTTCTTTAAAGAAAGAGCCAACAAACTTATGTGTAAACAAATTCACTGTATTTCTTTGATTGCAGATGAATGTAAAAATTGGAAAAAAATAAAGTAATGCCTAAGAAATCAGCACCTTTTATAGGGCAAAGGTATCAGAAAGAGAAAACAGATATGTATTTCAATGCAAAAGACATGCATATCAATATCTTCAACAAAGTTTAGGTCATAAGACACAAGAAGAGAATTCAAGCCCATCAGAGGAGTTAATGTAACGCTGTTGTCTCAGCACAGTCTAAGCTCAATGTTACATTAAAAAGAAAATCAGTATTCAACCTGACGTGCAAACCCAAAGCTATTTGCATCAAAAGTAACAACTGAAATGTCCCTTAAATCTCAAACATAATTCTCATAAATACTTACTGACCAAAAGCAGAGTTAAAAAATTGGCATTCATATTTGCAATCACAATCAATAATCATTCTTTTTTTAAAATGCTTCTGGCAACATGGAATCAACATGCCATGCATATAGCTGTTTGAATATGTGTAATTGGTTCTCATCATAGAAAGGAATAAACTGTAGAGGGCGCACTACATTGAATCAATGTGCCACCATTGCATCGCAAATGCCAAGAAGGGCAGCTGAACAAATCTGATCAAGATTTTGTAAAAACACTGATGTGAGACAATCCTATCTCAATTAAAGTAAAAAGAAAAAAAAAACAAACCACATTACTCTCTCACACACAGAAATGGCAATTTTGTGACTTAATCTGGCTGCATGCACAGCAATAATGTTTTCATTCTCAAAATCTGATAATTAATCCCTTCATTAGGCTTCACATTGCATCCATTCACTAATGCACCACTGAACTGAAGGGACATCCCAGGTATTCACCACAGTTTTACTTATCTGAGAATGGCTAGCCTTTGTCCAAGGCCCTCTTACTGCAGATACAGGGAACCAATACTTTTAGATGAAGTTTCTTTTATTCAAAAGCTTGACACATTTGATTTATTCATCGCAAATTTGAGCTAAATTGAACAATAAATATGGAAGCTACAGCTCTTTGAATAAATGAACCATAGAGGGCAATATCAGTCAAGTCAGGATGGAACTTGTGGACAACTATCCATTTATTTTCTACACAAAATTTCACTATTTTGAAGTTTTCTCTTGATTCACACATAAACATGGTTCAACTTCAACATATACGCTTGTAAAACCTTTGTCTCATATTTGGACTTAAGGCAAGGAGTTATGCTCATTAATTGTTGAGAAAAGTTGAAAAATGTGAAATTTTATGAATTGAACCTTTGGAGACATGTCCACAATTGCGTCACAAGCTGTCTGCTTGCCCTCTATTGACTGTTGAACTTTGCAATAAAGCTGGGATTTCCTTCAAATATTCCTTGCCCGATTTGGCTCAAACTTGCAGTGATTAATTCGAACATATCAAGCATTTGAATAAGAATAACTTAACACATGAAGGTTTTGGTTCCCTAGAAGCACAAAGAGGATTGTAACAAGACCCAGAGTCAACCCATCAGTGACAGGCACACCTTTCTAACTTTTTGAATTTTACGCCCTTGAATCACTGAATTTCGCTACCAGCGTCCAGTAGTGATAATTGTGACCGCTCGGCAGAGCTCTATTCGAAGAAGCTAATACATGCATTATAATGCATTAGCACTGATAGCCGACGTGTGTATCCCGTAATTTCACATACCTTGGATTATTTAGCAAGAGCAGTGCACCTTGGAAAGCTTTCTCCTGGTTTTAAGAATGATAATCACATTTTTAAATCTCATAAGGCCATAGCATCAATGCATTCAGCCTGACAATGTTTCGCTTGCTTCACTAGCAAAACGGTGTGAGAGCCTGTGACAAAGACTATCACTATTGGCAGACTGTTCTCAGTGCGTGAAGAGATGTATTCTTATGGGCACCATCGAGAGTCAACATTCTTATCTTTCCTATTCAAAGATCTGTGGTTCTCAGCCTTCCTCTTCATTCTTGCATAAATACATTTGAAAATACACATTTGCACACACATAAATGCATGTCATATTGATACACTTAAAAATCAGATAACAGTGAGAAAAGAATGTACGGTACTTGTGACAGACGGCAAACTTTACGAAAATGTCCATTGATTGCGATTGGCACATGTTCTGACCCATAAAAGGCTCCTTTTTGTGTAGTGTAGGCACCAATTCACTTGTACATGCACAAACAATGTGTAAGACCAGATATTTTTGTGTGCACGAAACTTTCTCGAATTTCACAAGAAGCCAATATTTGCAAAAGCCACGTGCACACAAAAAGATTTTTTTTTTCTACACAATGCATTGAATTCCATGCAGTGGCAATTTGCATCAGTTTTGTGCCATAAAAACAGGCCGTCGGCTCCAATTCGCAAAAGTTTCGTGCCACAGGTGTTTCTGGATTTACAGCACTCATAATTGTCAGAAATCACACTGTCTGATATTCATCAATAGAGGGCAGGCTACAATCTGCACCTATCCAGAACAGCTACAAATTGTATGTTGCATGGTTGAATCTGGGTAGATTTTCTTCACACATAAATGCTTTTTCCTGTCAGGAATTATGGAAATTAATGATCATACCATGCTGAGAGATCATAATTAGGCACGTAGGTTTTGGGTAGTGTCAGATTGACATTGAACATGGAAACACAGATTTCATCAAAATTCTAGCCATATCCAGTATGAAATCAAAAACCATACTACGCTGTATAATTTGTAGTTTCACTCTGTTGCTGTGATGGTACTCTGCACATAAAATTTCTTTTATTTTGGTCTTCCATATTTGTTGCAGTTTCTCTCTCCATGTCCTCTTTTGGTCCCCCTCTCCCCAACGTGATGTGATCAACTCCGATCTCCACAGATCAGGTCACCGGTCTCCATGGAAACCTAAAAAGTGGTCCCTTGTTATGAATTCACAGATGACTGCTGGTAGTTTTTTCACCACCCCTTTTCTTCTTCCTCATAAAGCACTCCTCAGAGATTCGATCATTATTATATTTACACATAATACGTACACACATTCAAAGAGAATGTGAACATATATCACTGTCTCGTAGTGCAGTTGGCAAAAATAATCTTGATGCATGGTTGACCTTGCAAGTTCAAGAATAGGTTCATGAAAAGGTTCACATGGTTTCCCCTCTTTTTCTGCATATTTGAAGAACGCCCTCTACTGTCATATTCCAGATAGCAATGATCTCAGGAGTCTTCTTGTGCACAGTGAAGAAGCTTTTGATGAGATTCAAAATGGCTGTCAACCACGTCCAGGCTGTCCCCACCTGGCCAATAGGAAGCCTCATCGCAGGCGGAGCTTGTCAGCGGATCCCCCTGTGCCTATAGGGGTCAAAGGTTAAGATTCATCAGAGGTCAAGGGTTAGACAGACACAAGTGGTAATGATAATTCTGATCACATTGCAAATGTAGACACACACTGGTAAACTTGCACAACCGAAGTGAATTTCTGTTTACTTCAGCTGAGGCCATTGCCATGTATACTGTAAAGCTTCTGTTTGGGTTTAATGCATCATGTTATACCTGACACTGTTAACTTCTAAATTAAAGGTATCAGCTATTGCGCAAAATCCCTTTTAACTATCATCAGATTCGTCTCCAAATACTACAAAAATAGTACTCAAACTGCATTATACATCGTACATGTATATGACCATATGTTACAAAATGCATTATGAGGGTGCACAGGTCATATTTCTAGAAAATTGCCTGAAACACATAGTTCCCATAGACATGTGCCCAAGTATACTTGGGACTAGTCTTCATTGGTTTAATAATCAATTTGCAAAGTTTAGAGTCAGTTTTATGAAAACACCTTGGCATTCACTTTGGTGTTCAGAAGTCCCTGTTTTGTTCCACATGGGAGAAATGGGAGAAAAGCAAGATTCTGTGGGCTTCAAGTAATCTCTAAAACTTTGAGGACTTTCCTCTCATAGTTCACTTTTCTTTTTTCAGGTTGGATTTTGTGTTTTTGTCTTTGTTTGTTTGTGTGTTATTTTTTTTGTGATTTTGACGAGTTTTCCATTACTTCTTAATATTCCTGTGAATGACTCTCTTCATTCATACCACGACTAACAATAACTCATAATAATTGAATTCATTCAAATGAATTCACAAAGATTGCCTTGAAAAAAAGAGAAATCTAATCTGGCAACATTCTACTGTTTTCTTCTTTCAATGAATGGTCATATATTATGTAAAATAAAGGATGGAAGTAGCATTCCTATGCATTTTATTTATCTGTCATTATTATTCCTTTTCTTATCTTTTTTTATGGGCTTTGTAGTAGAGGATGAAACATGTAAATATCCTGTACACAGTGACAGTCTGAACAACCCTGGTGTAATCCAATCATATCATTTGATTTGATTTGATTTGATTTGATTTGATTTGATTTGATTTGATTTCAATTTCTTTATTTCTCCAATTGCTGGTTAACCGTTGAGGACGAGTCCCAAGTGTCTATGGGAAATACATGTTGTAGCAAAATCAGCCTGTCCTCAATGGGATAAAAAACATAACATGCTGATCTATGACATTCAGAGAACAATGAAATGACTGAACTATTAAAGATGTTTATTTTTTATGTGCAATCTACCACAAGTCCATTGGGAAAATGCCCGAGACCAATTATCCATAATCCATAATTCATTACAGCCATGTATGGGAGCAATGCTGTGCCGGCTGATGATAATTTGCTTTACAATCATCCTACCATTCAATAAACTGCTATCGCAGGAATTTTTCTCTCAACAAACATCCATCACAGCTAAGAATAGGCAGACAACTATAACAAATTAAAAACAATATGCCAACCAATGATAATTTGCTGTTCAATTAGCTTGCAGGATATATAGTAAGGTATCTCCACATCAAACTGAAATAACAAACATATAATCAAATCATATTAGCTTGTTTCGATGGAGCACTGAGAAATGGCATCCCTGTGTACGAAACAAACCCATTTTACAAACTGTCCTGCATTAGCATGATGCGTGCGGTACACTAATCGCTTCATCTCACCTCGCATCGCTGGCGGTTGGTATAATACGATTGATGCAGGAATATCGCCATGGCAACGCGTTCACATGCATTCACATCACACGCGGGAAGCGGCACAGCAAAGCCCAGTCAATGGTAAGAGATCAGGTGGGTGTGGTGCATGCATTAAAGATACACCGACAGGAACAATGTAGGGAGGAGAAATGAGAGAAATTGGAGATATATAGAAATACAGATGGACAAACAAGTACAAACAGATTAATAAAAACAGCAAAAAGAAAATAAAAGACAAATTAAACAAAGAGACAGAGAGACAGGGAGAGAAAGATAGAGAGAAAGAGAGAGAGAGACAGAATGGGGCAAGAGTAAAGTTGGACAAAGGAACATGAGAAAACAAATTACAATAAGCCATGCAAAGATAATTCATACCACATTGGGCATAAAACAGCACATCAAATCAAATATGTTATATAAAAGGCAGTATCACCTATAGAGGAAACAAAAACTGTCCAAATAGCATATAATAGCATGCATGTTAATCTATGCATGTATGCAATCAATTACAATCTGCTTTTGCATCATCAGAGTTTGCATGCGTCAAAACTAGCACAGCTTTTCAACATATCTCATAATCATGCATGATCCAAATGCTTAGTGCAGTAAAGCTTTTTAAACAGGAAATTTGTGACATGAAATAGTCACAATGGCACAAAAGTAAAAATTCCAAAATTCAGAAATAATACTGCAGAAAGAGAGAAGGCAAATCAAACATAACTAGAATCATCATAGAGGAATACAGCAAAAAATGAATATACAATTTTACAGATTTTCAATAAAATAATACTGACAAATTGTACATTTGTACATTGTGTATCTGTAGTACTGCTTTAAGAATTTACATCTGCTGATTTTCATTAGGAAGTATTGGACTATAAACTGTTCTTGATCATAACTACTGATGCAGACAGAACAGAAACATTGTGTACATGTACAACCTAGGTCTCCTCCAATAAGAAATGATCCAACACTATATCCATTCACATTTGAAGCATTCAAGGGGCTGTAGAATATTACTTTAATATTGTGTGTAAGTGTATGTGTAAGTATGTGTGTGTGTGTGTATGGGGCGGGGGGGGGGGGGGGGGGGGGGCTTGCTCCGGCCAAGGGGTGTCAGGGGTACTACTCATGGTTGGATCAGGTCAAGGGGCAATCCTTCTCCCTCCTCTCCCTTCATTTCAATGGGGAAGATCTTTAAAAAAAATCATGGATTTTCTTGTGTACATTTTTGTTTATTTCCACTATTTTCCGCATTCGTTTATTTTTCATCCACCTCAATTACTACCTCTCGGTCTCAAATCATAATTTCTTGCCAGTGTAGCTTGACAACATCTATCATATTTTGTTGTTTTTCCAATTCTAACAAAATTGACAATTCTATTTATAGGGGACTGGATAGCAGCACAAATCCTTAAGTACGGCTTTAAAGAATTACTCCAAACACCATTTGATAATTCTCTCATGGTTATGTGCTGTGAGGCTGAAAGCATTAGGGCTGATTAATTAAAAAAAACAACAACAACAAACCCCACATAAACCATGGTCTGCATTATGTTAATGTTCTGGGCATGCATACGATCTACAAAGGTATCTGGAATGTAGCTTCAGTACAGTGACAGTGATGCATGGCTTGAAAAAGTGGACCTGCCAAATAACGAAGAATATTTTCCAGGGGCACTGTGAATGATAGATGATTATCTAAAAATGTAGATTGACAATGCTGAGAACATGCAAGAATAATGAGAATGGATCAGTGGGAGGGGGGGGGGGGAGGGGGGAGGGGGGAGAAGTGGTAGAGGGGGATACACCTGATACTAGAGATTCTTTATCATACTAGAAACGGGAGATGGAGAGAGTGTGTATAGTGAGCACTATGAATACAGCTTGGGGAAAACAGGGGGGGGGGGGATGTTGGAGTCCTCCAGTATATAGAAATAGATGTTGTAGCATAATGATATGTTCTCACAGGATATGTACTGTAAATGGGTAATATATATGGTGTGTGTGCATGTGTGTGGGTGTTGGAGTAAATTCAGTCAGCTGATGTCTTCATGCTCCGATAGACCACACAATTTGCTGTTCATGTGAAGTTTAATACACTCATATTTTCCCCCATGCATGGTCATATATGAGAGATAAGGAATACGATATCAGCATGGCTGAACTACGGTGTACACGCAACTGTCTAAAGTCAGAAATGCAACAAGTCCCCACTGTCAACCGATGATGAGCATGCACACTAACTCGTGCAACAGTGAAATAAGGAATTGTTCAAGTCGCTCAACTACGACTCCACCGACTTTCACACACTGACTACAGTAAATTCTACAGTGACGAGTTCTGACAACAAGGTGACGACTTTTTATCTTCACGACATACCGCTTCTGGTCTATCGCTCTACTTACACATAAATCGGTTCCAACTGCATAGTGGTCGGTGGCTTTTGTGCGTGTGAGTTGTAGGCAGTGTATGATGAATCAAAGCCACCGATAAAATCAACTACAGAACGGAATGAGAAGAAACAAAATTGTCCAAAAGAATAATGGAAAGAATTGTGCCAAATAAACCAAAATCATATCAATAAAGAGAAAATACATCACAAATGCAGTGTTCACAAAAGGGGAGGAAGAAGAAAAAGAATATAAGTTGAGTAAATGGACTTCTATGTTCTATCAGACAAAAAGACATACATGTAATATACAGAACAGGTTTAGTTGTATCTTTCTACCATACACTGAACTCAAATCTATAAAAATGTACGATAGTAGGCTTAACTCCTGTATATCCACAAAATGAAACAACTTGATTTACGAACATAAATGCAAATAATGAATAATAAACAAAACACTGTGCCCAAACTGAATACAAATTTCACAAAAGTCTGCTAGAGTTTGTTTTGTAAAAGTTTGGGTAACAAACAGAATAGGCTGCATCAACTGGAAATTGATACATCTGCCAGCTGCCAGCATTTCTCAAAGAACCAACAGTTCTTCAAAAATATGGTGCCTTAAGATGTACGGTAGCACATGAACTTTTATCCAGGGCTGCAACCTAACTTTTTTCTACTGGCCCGACCTGTCTTTTGGACCAGTAGGTACCCAATTTTTCCACGTTTTACTGGTTCATTCCTAAAAAGTTACTGGTCCGACAGTAACTTTTACAGGTCAGGGACCGTCGGACCAGTGCCAGTGTGCAGCATTGTTTTATCTTACCATGTCCATAGCTCAGCATATTAAACTTAACAAGATAAACTGACATTGGTCTAATGCCTTCACTGATTTCATTTGATTCATCTATTGTCCCTTTCTGTACACTGATGATGCATTGTAGTTAGAGTATTAATCTATCTGAACCATTAAAACTAAACACACAAAGAAACAAACCTATTCCTGTGGTTTGGTGCTGTTTCATTTTATCATTACAATTCTTATGATTCAAGAATTGTGTTTCTCAAAGAAGAGTTAAAAATAAAGTATTTTACTAAGCAGCCCTCTGCTGATCATTTTTACTTGTTTCATTCCTTGAATTTTCAACAGCCTATAAACTCATTCCTAAATCTATTAGACATTTTAGAATCTTAGTTCCTCTTTCACAATTGTAAGTGGCAATTCTGTGTATTTTTTTCTAACTTTCTAATATTTTAAGGCAGTTCCATCTAACCTTCTTCCAACAGAAACTGTATGCAATAAAATTCAGAGGTGCCAAATTCATTCCTGCATCAAGAAAATCCCACAGGACCACATGAGAGTTTAAAAAAAAAATGGACAAATGGTCATAAATTTTGCATCACAATGGAAATTAATTCAATGCCCTATAAACAGAAGACAGGATGCTGCTGAGCCAGACCACAGTGTTTTGTCACTGCAAATACAGTCAAACCTGCCATAGCGACAACCTGTCTATAGCGGTCACCTGCCGTACACATTTACTATAAAAACTCAATCTCCCATCCCCCTCCCCCACCAGGAGAAAAGCCATGCAAACAACCCTATTTATAGCAGCCACCAGTCTACAACAGGCACTTTTTTTTGTTTCCCTTGTGGGTGGCCACTATAGACAGGTTTGACTGTATTTTCATCCAGTAACACTTTGACTCCATGTGTGTTTGTTTGTTTGTTTGTTTGTTCTTGCATGTTTTTGTTTTCTTTTTGGTGCCCTAGTTTTCTCACATTCAAAATGTCTTCAAATTTTGTGTAATGCCACAACATAATTACCTGAAGGGAATTATGTCCATTGTATATGTATGTTTACAAGCAAATCTCATGTAACAACATACTTTTTAATCTTTGTGTACATTGTACATGCAGTCAAACTCTATTAGATGCAATGGATGTCTGTATGATCACAATCCTAGAGATATATTGTACATGTACAAAACACAACTTTCTTTGATAAATTATCAAAAAGTTTGTGCAACCACAAATTAGTAGAAACCACTGAAAATATCAAATAAATGAAAATGATTTGTGTTGAATATATCAATATATTCACAATAAATGTCATTTTAAAGAAAGATGGCACGATAAAAGCAATTATATGCAAAGCAAAACCAATCATATTTCCACTGCACACCAAAACTTCAACTCAGCTCACATACTGATATCTGCATCATAAGTACTGCTCAAACTATTAAGCTCATTCACTGTAGTATTGTACATTAATATTAAAGAGATATATGCTTCTCATTACACAGGGTAGGAAAGACAAGCTACAATAATTCACCATGTAATGATCACATCCCACATTATAGTTTAAATTTAGTAACTGTAAGACTGTACAAGTGTATAAATCAGCACAGCACGGCAACAACAAGCAAAACTGCAGCATAGCCAGTACGGTCAAACCATTTCAAAAAGTAAAACATATCTTCCCTCCCCATCACTCATTCTTTGTAGCCTATCATTAGCAAGAAAGCATTTTCATATCATATGCATACAGCAGTACATCTGAAGTATAGTAAAGTACGCAAGACATAGATGTTATGTATTTGTATACATACATTATGGTGATCACATTGTAATGAACAGTTCACATCAATTGTAATTTTCCTCACAATTTTGCAAGCACAATTCCTCATTAATTTTGTTTTGTTTGTTAGCTAGAGTTTATCAACTGCACCCGTGATTGCCAACTTAATACTTGTAGCTGACCAGCACATAATTACTATTCTCTGCATGGTATCATAAACT
Organism: Diadema setosum; assembly: GCA_033980235.1. Classification (NCBI taxonomy): domain Eukaryota; kingdom Metazoa; phylum Echinodermata; class Echinoidea; order Diadematoida; family Diadematidae; genus Diadema; species Diadema setosum. Next base: position 22,743,997 of record CM067074.1, read on the forward strand.
TTCATCCTATTAATGACACTAAGTCCTTTTGAAATTTAACTTCTGAGAATGAAAAAAAAAAATGTTTTCTGGCAAAGGTGGGTGCAGTACAAACGTATACAACTGATACACACAGTGTTATCATGATGAACAATACCCCTCCTTTTCTACACATATTTTTTCTCTTTTTTTTTGGGGGGGGGGGGGGCAGATGCACGAGTGATAAGTGAAAGAAAGCTGCAGTGTCTATTCAACAAAAATATGAAAACAAAATGAAAACTAAACAAAGACTTCCTCCCTCCTTCACTGATTACTAATAATGCATCAAAACAAGATAGACAGCAAACCACATAGATAAAACAGAGAAGGAAAGAAACAAAATCAAAAGTGCATTGTTGCATCGTCAAGATTCAGAGTCATGCAATGGCCGTGTCTCCACAAGAGGAAGAGTGCCAATACTTACAGCTATCTTCTTCTTCATTGAATTTCCGTAAAATGATTATTGCCCAGATTAGACCTAGAACCTGGAGAGGGAGATGAACCAATACGAGACAAAAAACAAGAAAGGAAACAAAAATGAAAAAGATCATTTGAAGTGCATTCTCTGACACCTGATGAAAGAGACAAGGGAAATATCAAATTGAAAGAGATTGAAAAAGCAATTTTTTAGTGAGGATGGAAATAAAAAAAAAAAAGGAAACAGAAAAAAAAAAAAAAACGAAGCAAAGAGAACATGCATTTCATTAAGTTTGATAAATTGGACAACCCAGAAGTGACTGCATACAGGACTGTTTACTCTAATAGGTAAACGCATGCCTACATCTTTAATATCTCTGTCCTTCATATTGTTGTACTGTTACGGCACCATACATGTACATTGTCTACTGATATATTCTTCCCATTCATCGATATCAGCACACCATGCATTTTATCAAAACTTTCAACATTCAAAATGTCTGAATGGCTACAGAAAACAAAAATAATTCCCTTGCTTCTGAATGGCTTCTCCAAGCTTCTCACACTTCACTGTTTGATATTCTACATGAACAGAATTCATATTTGAATTTCCCTCTGATTCATTGAATAAGAATGCAGCCCTCATTCATCTTTTTTGCTTCACTAATGGCATCTCAGTACTTTTTAACCTCATGATGACACCACCTGTGACAAATGTATCCCTAATAAACTCCCTCTCACTTCTAAACTGCAATTTCCCCATTAAATGTGAGCAGAATGCCAAGGTTATCCATAACAACACCAGCCCATTATTACAGAGGGGCGAAATTGAGACCCGCACTAATTCGAGTTGAATACAGACAGGGCCATTATTCCACCTCACTAATTTTCCCCACGCTTCACGGAAACCCTGTGTGGCCGGATGAGGTTGCTATGGTAACAACATTACGCTGAGGTTATAAGACATCATCAAAATTAATGTACAATGCGCTTCCGCTCTGGAAAATGACTATATAGCGCTTCATGATTCCACAGGTCTGTAAGCACTGTTGAATTCACCCAAGTTTGGCTTGTTTTCAAAGAGGATCCTGCTTTTCCATATCATTAACCCCGTACCCATTTCTACACCAAATTTCATAGTCATGAGGGACAAAGTTGGTAAATCATCTTGTCAATGGATATAAAATGACATCATGGGCTAGATTCACATGATGTTCCCAACATGATTAACTCCAAGTTTTAAAACTTGATGATTAGTTTGCAGTTTAGGCCTTCAGTAGCAGTGAGTTTTTAAAGGGACTGTACAGTACTGGTTGAGGTGGGGATTCATGTTTTGAACATTCCTAAGTGAGATAATGAAAAGCCTCTTATGAAATATGAAAGAGCATGTAAGTTTAAGAAGGACTCAACGTTTATTTGATGAAAATTGGTTTTCAAATGGCTGAGATATCCAAAAAAGTGCTAATAATGAAATGGGACATGCCACAACTTTATTAAGATCTCTTTGTTTCACCTTGTTTTTGGATATCTCAGCCATTTCAAAACCAATTTTCATCGAATAAACTTTTCATACCCCTTAGATCTGCATGCTCTTTGACATCTCATAGAGAGGTTTCTGAATATCTCGCAAAACGTCAAAAGCTAAATCCTCACCTCGACCAGAACTGTACACACCCTTTAAGGTACAGTGCAAGGTAAGATTTGATCCAAGGACTTCCAAATCATGAGTACAGTTGTAGCTGAGCCATATCAACTACAACTTGTTTAAAGCCGCACTCCCATCAAGATATCATGGAGGCTTTAGAAAACACTTTGTGAGATTTTAGGAGGAAAAAAAGAAAGAAAAGCGAGAGAGAGAGATATATAAACTTACACACAGAACGCACTGGACCGCTGCATGCAAGACCTCCACGTACTGGTAGTCGAGCACGCATCCCTCCACCTCCAGTCGTTGGGTGTGGCTGCCCGACGAAGGCACCGTGGTGATATTGTATGTGATGACGCAGTTGAAGCCGTGCTCTCGCCACCAGCTCTCCTTACCAGTATTGAAGTTGAGTATGTACAGATGCTCCTGCGGGACGGAGTCATAAAATACGTATGAGAGTGATTTCGCGCATTGCTGATGACACTTCCGCAGAGTTCGGAATGCAAAAGATGCTCTAAGGAGACTCAATGGAGAATGGAAATGTCAGAATGAATAACTGCCCTGAATGATTTCACTTCAAGATGACTTCTGAGGTTGGGAATTCAGGGAGTTCTTCAATAATACAACTTTAACCATACGCTCACTAGTGGCAAGAGTACAATGTATATAATGGAAAGCACACTTTAATACTGTACCCTATTGCAACATGTGACAGACAGGTACACCTGCATTGTATACATGTACAATGTACATCATGTACAGCATACAGTAAAGTGCATTTCTACATTGATGTCAGCATTTGTTATTTTTACCCCTAAATCAGAGCAATTTGTTTTAAAATCTGTTTCCAACGTGCATCCACTAACTTGCTGAAAAATTAATGACAACAAGCTTTGGTTGCATCATTTGTGCTGCTCACTTGTACAAAACATGAACAGCCCATTTACGAGAAGTTGGAATGCATGAAAATGGCATAGAATGCAAAGAATCAAAACAGTGCATGTTATACACTGTATTTTCATAGAAAACATTTGGTAACATGGCACAAAGTATATATTGTATGTACTGTAGAAAATTGATTAAAAAATCATAATTTCTGGGAAAAATAAGAAGATGCCTGTAGCATTCAAGACAGGACAAGTCGGGAAAGACTGATTCTCATCAGAAGCCTTTGCAGGCATTAGAAATTTGTAGAAAAAGCCAGGAGTGAAGTGGAAAAAAAGGAGGGCTGATGCTTACAACACATCATGTATTTTCCATATAAATGTTGTGGTGCTATTACGCACAGAAGGACAGTCCAAACTGCATAAAGAGTGCAGCATCAACAACATCACAGATATCTATGGCCAACTCACATACAGTAATCACTTTCAAAGGCACAATGTGAAACAAGATCTCTCTAGTACCAAAGGTACATGTATACACATGATCAACCAAGCACCCCCTTACTTTGCTCATACACCCTCATGCATATACTCCTCCTTTAATTACATGCAAATTCAACAAGAGGCATGAAAGAGAAAACTCTACGGAAAAAAAAAGAAAAAGCCCTGAAGAAAACAAATTGGACGTTGGCCACTGAACTCACACACCGGTATTGGCTGATGGAAGGACTGGAAGATTTATTTATGGATGCGGGCATGGTTTCCTCATCGTAAAGAGGTACCATGGGAGGGTGATGCATGGAACATCGGACAATTTACAGCAGGAGGGAATTTCCAATGTCTTCCATCACCAAGGAGGATGCAGGGAGAATGGAGGGTAGGAGTCGGGGAGAAGTGGGACAGAAACTCGTTGGGTCCCTAACCATATATTTTGGATGGTACACTGTATACATATGATGTAGTTTTGGTTGAAATGGGGGTTGGGGTTTTAAATTTTGCGAGATAATTAGAAACCACTCATATATGATATATGAAAGAGCATACAATTATATTATAATGAGGAATTCAACTTTATTTGATGAAAATTAGCTTTGAAATGACTGAGATAAAAACAAAACACAAAGTAAAAACAAAGGGTCCTAATAAAAGGGCTCCATCTTATTTAACAGGACCTCTTTGTTTTTTGGATGTATCTCAACCAATCTCAACCAGAACTATACCACCCCTTTAAATACACAGGATAAGATAAAGATAGATATAAAGAATAATTATAGGATTAAAGGGTACCTTGGGTACACTACATCATAATCGTAGAATACTTTTCTTTTCTTTCATTTTTTTTCCCAGGGGGAAGCTTTGGATTTGATGGCACAAGTTATCAAGTCTTTCAATGCTTACCACTGAAATACAGAGGTGGAAAGACCTTAATGAAATGAAGGGAAAACTGCATTCATGACTTCATATCTTTATGCACTTTGAAGCCCTTATACAGTAGTTGCTATACGTACAATTGTATACACTACTGTATGTGTATTAATAAGATGAAACAAAGTCATAATTGGGAAAATATGGCAATGACTACTGTACATATATCAGGATTAATACAAATGTGTAGAGACTGTCTGAAAATTCCTCTAAAAGTTTGAAGCTTCCATTCATCCCAAAGTGATACAATGAAAGCTTGGTTTGCAACAAAAACAGAAAATGAAAAGAAGAGAGAAAAAAAGAACAAAAGAGGGGTAGAGGGGAGAGAAAGACAATTAGTGACAATATTCACACACTTGAACAATTTCTCACTTTGAAATGAGAAAGCACAGTGACTCGCCAGGAAATGTACAAACGTACAAATGTACAAACCTTGTGTCATAAGAAATCCATGATAAAACTTTTATTGATATCACTACGATGAGCCTGTATGGTAACTGAGCACCCACTCCTGGCTGCCTTTAGATTAAAATTTCTTGAAATCTTTCTTCAAAAAAACTTCTGCTGATGATCTGTTGAAATATTGATTTAATGCTACGCTGTAAACTAAGTAGACTGAAGTCGGTATACATGCAACCCTTCAATATATTTTTAAAAACTCACAGAGAGTTCATGCACAGACATCAACTGAATAGCAGTAAAAACAGACTACCACTTTTATGACTAATCTTCCTCTATAAAACTGAATTATTCCCAGAACTGTACCCATAATATCAATTCAGACAGTGCTGTGATGAATGGCTCTACAGAGTAATGATTTTGTACACTAGTGCTGAAAGCCAAAGCACAGTGTTGATACCAAAGCACATAAATTGCAGAATCTCCTGCAAACTTTAAATTTGCTTTCCCTTTTGTTTTATAAGAAGATATTTGGCCTACTACAGATTAAATGGCTGTCTTCAAGTTAACTGTGGTTTGTATGAAATATAAACACAGTTGTTGTTGTTTTTTTAAATACACATTAAACGCTGTAGTATGTACAGTGTATTAAAATCAAATTTGTGTTGGATAGAAATTCATTATCAGAGCAACATCAAATGCTCAGAGACCATCATGTTCAGCAGCACAGAGTTCAACCTGCACTCTTCTGCATACTGAGGAGTGACAAAGAGCAATTCATATACAAATTATTCATTCCCATGCCTCATTCATAGAGTTGTGTGAATACGTCAAACGTATGGACTGGTTAAACATATAATGTATGCAACTTACAAACTACAGCTGTACAACTGTACATGTAGGAAAAGCATACAAAGTCAAAATTCTGACTATTGTATGCCAGATGCATGATTACCAGATCTCCCATATTGTTTACATCCTTCATGCACTGTCACTCAAATGCATGAATCTTTGATATGGAACCATCAATTGAAAGTAAATAACAAGAGGAGACAAGATGTACAATACACCGCATATCTAAATGGGCCGTCAATGACATTTGAATCAATCATCTACCATAATGGTGTGTGTGTGCGCCTGGCATTCATCCTCTGATGCCAATGAAGACCCATGTCTTAAAGGTAGGGAATCCCATTTGCATGCCTTAAATGAAGAGTTGTATAAATACAGTGGTATGTTGAAGAGAGTATCATTTTTGAAACTCCCATAAAGTATTGAAAGTGGAAGGTAACATTTAGTACATTTTTATTGACCGTTAGATTTTGAATTGAATTTTTTTCGGGGCTCACGGTAAATTCCAGTACATTACTAGGCTACCTTTGCAGACCCATACACTGCATGTGTGTCCATCATGTATATTTTGTGAAGAAAGTTCATCAAAACTTACAAACATTTCTATATACATTCTTGCCACACACTCTATATGTTATTCCATCAGCTCTTATACTTTTAGATTTGTGTTTATAGATAAAAAAATACAGAAGACTGCAACAAAAAGGCTTAGGTGTGGCTGACACACAGAACTACTGAGTAGTTGAGTTTTGTGCATTAAATTCAAATTGTAGATAACTGTTGACTTCTAAATTTCTCAGCAGTGGCCTAAACAAGTCCCCTGAGGTTCATATTTAATGTTTTGCTGCATTTTGGGAGGTCTGTAAAAGGTATCCCCTACCTTTAAAAGGGACTCACGTCTTTAAAGGGAACCCAAACCCAAGAGCAATGTGGACTGAGTGACAGCAGCAACATTAGTAGAACACATCAGTGAAAGTTTGAGGAAAATCCGACAATCGATGCAAAAGTTATGAAATTTTAAAATTTTGGTGTTGGAATCACTGGATGAGGAGACTACAGTTACTTCCCCAGCTACTCCGATCCCAAGAAAATTCTGAACTGTTCAAAAAACAAGCAATTGAAAACTCACCTAAATGTCCTTTAGGCTGCTTTCACATAGAAGTATACTATTCGGGTATGCGGGCTCGTTTTTCGAGGGCACGCGAATAGCTTGAATCGAACGATAGGATTTCCTCACACCGGTTCACATAAGAGGGCACTATTCGAAAGTACCGAATACCTGCTAAAAGTATAGCAAAGTGGAAATCGAGCTTGTTCGATTTTCTTGCAGCGTATACCGTCTCTCGTTTATGAAATAGTGACACTTTTGGTCTGGATTTGCCCGTTAGCAAATATAAGCATGTAGACCGACATTCTGATGCAGTTTAGAAATTGTTAATAAGATTTGCTGCGATGTAGGAGGAAGAAATCCTCACTACATGGGATGGTGAGTTGACGGTGCGGGTGATGGTGTATTCGGTGCTCGAATAGCGAATAGCGAATAGCGAATACCGAATACTTCTATGTGAAAGCAGCCTCAGCCTACAATGTTCAGTAACTATACTAGAATTATACCATTATGATATGTGGCTTGCCACTTTTCAGTTGTTACTCTGTTTGGTCATGTACATGTCATGTATGTAAAGCGCTTTGAGAACCTACTCTTGTATTTTGTGTTGAATTGCGCTATATAAAAACATTATATCATTATTACTATTAGTCTGAGTTTCAAGGTAGTCTCACTGCTCTCTCAACTTTAATATATTTCTTTTCAACTTGAAGTATTATACGGGACGAGTGTTCCTTTATGCCACTGAAGCATACTGTACATCACAGGTGCTGTACTGTATGTGATGACCCTGGTTTATACAGGGTGTCGATAATGAAGCAATTCAGGCGGTTATAGTGTCTGCCAATATTGACAAGGCTGCAGCTTTCGGTGAGGTCTACACTGTACATGCAATGATGATAATCCATAAAGACAGCTTTATGAAACTGTCATTATGGAGCTACTATGTGACTCATCGAGGAATACATCATGGTTCAATGCATTTTTATATATTGTTGCTTTTTTTTTTTTTTTTTTTTTGGGGGGGGGGGTTAACTTGGGAAGGAGTGGAGGACCCAAGTGCAGTAGTTCGACCTGAAGTATACCTTCAATCTAAAGAGGGATGCTACACACTTATAATAATGCTGTTGTTTCCTTTTAACAACAATTATTAAAGAAGTTTGACTTCTTTTTTTTTTTTCAAACAGTCACACATAGCATCCATTCCTTTCCTTGGAAAGAAATGAATCTGAGTGGTACAGTATAATGTTTAGCAACATTGTATATCATGTACGTACAAAGATTTAGGTACAGCATTAATTTCAGTCGCAAACTAAAGTACAATTACCCTATACAGCACCACTACAATGTACAGTTGAATCTCTCGTATCCGGACAAGTCCGGACCGGGGTTCATCCGGATAAGGGATTTGGCCGGATACGGGAGACTCAATGCTTTATGTACATATACATACACATGTACTGATGTAGCCCATTGTAGTACCACATGTAGTAATGTGTATACTGCAACCTTTTCATTGTTACATTTGGGGATGTTTGGGGATGTTGAAATGTCTGGAGGTAAGCAATTTGGAAGGAAATTTGATGTAATGTATGTTAATCATGTTGGAAGTAATATGTAATTCATGTGTGTTTGGGCTAGGAGTTGTCAAGGAGTTGGGAATCCCCCTTTCCTCCTGTAATTATTAAAAAAAAAAAAAAAAAAAAAAAAAATCACGGCGAGATTGCGTCCATATAATAGAGAGATCCGGATAAAGGGAGGCCGGATAATAGAGTTTCAACTGTACCTACTACAGTAACTACTACCAACACTTGCAAATGGCATGGGGTAGGGACTTTTTCCCAATTTGCTGCCCATCTGTATATTATTTTGAAAGTGAACAACTGATAGGATGAATGGTTTTATGGAATGTATCTTGGTCTTTAATATAAAACATAAATTACCTCCACCAAGGAGGATATGTTTTTGTTACTGTTGGTTTGTTGGTCTGTTTGCAAAATACACATACAGTACCAATCAGCTCAAAAAGTAATGTTGTGAACGAATTTGAATGAAATTTCCACGAGTTGATAATGACACAAGGAACAGATGATTAAATTTGGGTAGTGATCCACCATTACCATCTGGATCCAGGATTTCTCTCATATTTCTTATTTTTTTAAAAGGATTTTTCATCATTGGCAAATAGGGCCAACGAAGGAAGGAACTCAAGCTGCAAGTATTTGAGGTGCGAATATATGCTCAAGGGCTCGTGTATTGTGTAGCAAGAAGCTGGATGAGGTAGAGAGACTGGAAAGGATTCTCTATCATTGGGAAATAAAAGCCATTTTTAGCACAAATGTGTAGGTCTACATTGTATAGTGGGAATGAGCTGCTTGAAAGAGGTCTGCACTCTCCACAAGTTTGGTTTTCTAGAACATTATCCATATCTCAGAAAAAAACAGCAAAAAACAGAGATGCACACAGATATTAAAAGGAAACCGACTTCTGCAATTAATACAGTGTCACATTTGACACATATGTTTCATGTATTGATACAGTCATACCATGGAGCTCTTTTTGGTAGCTCCATGGTCATACAGTAGCCTATGTGCACTAACACTGCCAATAACAATGATGTAGACTAGCAAATCATGGAGGTAATATCATGTGCAAATCCCACATTCCCCGAATATTTGAAATGTTTGGAAGGCTTTGGCTCCATCCCAGGCAAATCCCAGACAAAACTACAAGTCCCCACTTCTCCGCTTTCATCGAGTTGGAGAGTCGCATTTCATCCCAGGAATTTCAGGCAGCCGAGAGCGCAGCTGCTTCTTCAGATGTACATTACACATTCATGTTTGTACAGGATGGGGTAGAATTTACGCCAGGAAGTTTCTAATATCATACATTTATTGTCTATACTCTTATCAGCACACACACAGACAAACACACGCGGACACCCCCCCCCCCCCCAAAAAAAAAGAAAAAAAAAAGGGCTAAACACTGCAGGATATGCTGTAGTGCAGACATCTGATCTCGGTTGTTACAAGTGTATATTTTCTGTCTTTTTTGTGTTTTTTTTTTTAGTTTCTTAATCCCATGGGAAATGTTTGTAATAGACCATTTCTGTACTAGGCATTAAAATTTATGGATACATTGTTTCTTTTCCTACAGCCAGGTAATGAAGCATTTCATACAGAATCTGCTCCCTCCCATTAAATTCCATAGGCAGGAATTCACTAAGTTGTTGCTAGATGACAAGCCTCTGGCAAGCTTTGTGGTTGTTAAGGGCAACTTTTGTATTAAACAAAGCATAGAATTTGAATACATTACATTACAGAACTGGGCCCCGTTGCAAGAAAGTTGCAATCAATTGCAAATAATTGCTAATTTTGAAACAACCATTCTGATTGGCTCAGGGTCTGCCCTATTAAGAAGACATGCATGCAACAATGATTTTGATTGGCCAGTGACAATCAGTTGCAAGTTGCGTTTAAACGCAAAGTTTCTAGCAACGGGGCCCTGGTCTATTCAAGGGCTCAAGTGAGGTCTTTGACATTAAGATCACACAATTACAGGTTTAACATTTAAGATTTCACATTGTATTGAGCACCTTATCATTAAAACTGAAAGTAAATGTTTCTGCCAATTACAAGTGTATGTCTACTTTCAATTTTTATAGAATGCCCTCCTGGCCTCTACTATTTTCAGTCTAAAGATTACTCTTAGTTATCCTACTCTGCAACATTTGACTGATTGTATACAAAATTCGATGAAATGACAGAGGTCTCTGTAGATGACAATGTTTTTCATGAGTATAACCCCAGATGGTTCAAGTTGAAGAATTTACATGATGGACATTTTTTACTTCTTAATCCGTTGACTCTGTCACATAAAAAAGGCCCAAAGTAATTTAAAGTTTACAAAAAAGGGAAGAGAGATCTTATTATTCTTGCTCAACCATATTTCATCCCTCTATCAAATCTTATGAAAACATGATTATCTCTTTTTATGAGCATTTTTGTTTTGTTTTGTTTTTCTACTGTAAATCTAGTTGGACAGACAGACATAACAGATACATGTATATTACTCCCCGCACCCTTGATGCAATTTAAACATGAAATAAATGTCAGATTGTATGCTATCAGATGATGGTCTTTGGGGCTGAAGGAAAAAAAAACAGGGTATACAATTGTATGTACAATGTACATTGTGCATTGTATCTACACAAAGATAATAAAAGATAAAATGGTCTGATGACAGCGTGTACCTACTGTACACTGCAAATTACAGATTTTCATTGCTTGGCATTAATGCTCAGAAAGATTACATACAGAGCATTTTTGTGATTTTAACATTCAGTGACAAAGAATTTATCATCTGAGTCTACAATTGTATCAAAACTTGTGCCGAGATTGAGGAAATAAAAGGAGAATACTTCAAAAGCACACGTATGCAACACAAAATGAGTCAGAACACAGGTTATACCATCTAAGACTTAATTTGAAAAAAAAAAAGGAGGAAAATTGTTACATTAAACAAAATGTATATACTGAGTGGTTTAGCTGAGGATTTTGTTCCAATTCTTTTCTCCTCCCCCCCCCCCCCCCAAACCATAGCTTTGTCACTTCAGCAGACGGCAGATGGCGTCCCCATCTGGAACATTGTCTGCGGTGTAAAAATGTACGATTCATCGCTATTTCACAACACACCGCGGAGACGCTCTCTTTTCGCATCGTCATCACTCTGCCAACTCAGCCATCCACTACACTCTAAGGAAAAGGTGTCAACGTATCATCGTGCGCGGCAAAGCCACCAACGATTCCCGGTTAGCGAGTCTCCGGTGTGAAGTCTTCATCCTGACGTTCTGACGGCCGTGTTTGTTGAAACAATGTCTGGAGAAGTGCATGGCGCACGCTTGACAGCCTGGATCATTTCACTCATTGCATACAATATAATACAGTGTATCATATAAAATATTTATGGTAGTCTGCTCCTAAGGCTGTAGGATGTTTCTATTTCAAACCCGGAGACACTCTTCCTTTATATTTCTTTGTATTATAATAGATAATTTGAGGATATAGTGTACATCTCAAACCTTTCTTATGTGTAAATCTACCTCTCATAGAGGTGAATTTGTTTGGTTTTGTTTTCTTAGCCTTTAATGCCAGTATCCCTGTGTAAAAAGAGTGCATGAATGAATTTGATATTGACAATCATTAAGATGCAGTTAGGCTGACTTTGGTACATGTACAGTTTGTAAAAAGCCCACTTTCCCTTCAAAAAAAAAAAAATAGGATCTTCAAGTTTATTTCATCCTGGACATCCACAGGCAAGTAGCATGTATACATAGTTGTATAAACTTCTAGTGAAACCACATGGTCTTACTCTATTTGATTGTTTAAAAATAAAAATCATTTGCAGTTCTCATAAAAAGTACCTGGTACACTGTAGGAAGGGAAGTGTACAATGTATAGATCTGCACACTCAAGGGGAATAATTTGACAAATGGATTGAATATTCTGTCCTCCGGGTTGGAATGGATGAACACAAAGGCTCTTCAAGTCATTAAAAAATAACAACCTTTTTTTCTTTTTTTTCACTTTAGACCGGTGCATATTCATGAACCTCAGACATTATGCATGCTGCCCTGTATTCAAAGACTTACAGTTCCCATGACAATACTATGCATTGTCTGACGTCCGCACTGGACTTAAGTACAAATATTTTGTGCACACTACAAAATTACTTCCAGTCATAGACAGCATGGGGTGTACAATGCTTGAGCCATATACAATATGTAAAATGTATAAATTTATCCCTCTGTGGAAAATGGCAAAAAAGCAAGACTGCAGTTAGAGTGTACACAAGACTGCTGAAAAATAGTGAAAGTTCGATTTCCGTAAAAGATTAAAACTTAAAAATGAAAAGTTTTCATTTCATCTGCTTCTTAACTCCTACGTATTCCAGAGCTGGACTTTGCCTTGTAATCACTCAGTGAAAATCACATACATTCTCATGCGTAGGCGTAGATATCAATAGGCAAACAGACATAAAATGTACTTGAATTGTAATGTAATGTGCAAATGTTAGGGTTCTGCGCGATAAACTTTGACATGTATGCAAGAAATATACATGCATAGAAAAGGCATATTTGCAGAAGGTAGACATGTAGCTGTACACCTGCTCTGCATGCACATTTGTCCACACCTGAGTTACAAAATTGTATACAAAGCTGACATTGAATGCACAATTTGTACTGTACCGGTATACGAAAATATGTAGTGTATATACGTATACATGTCAAACCAACCTGGAATTCTTTATACACTGTATTTAGCCAGGACAGCTTTATAAGGTGGCATCTGTATTACTGTAATCAATTCTTTCCTTAGCAAAACCGATACTGCTTTTATGAGTTGAAACATGGACCTAATATACAATTGTACATGGACAGTCATCATATCGTTAATTGATTCATGCACCTATACATCTCAAAAGCGCCAGAAAGACATTTTTAACATGCTTCACTGCTTTGATCCCATCATCGTCGCCACCAGCAAGCCGGGAGAGGAACAAGATGGAGATTCGAGAAATCGAAAGAAGTAGTAAAATTATATGCACAGAAGAAAATAACTCACAAAAATCAAGTAAAGTGAATGTGCAGTTGTGGTGTATGTTAGGAAATCATGCCTCAAACAATTCCGCTTGGGAGAAGCAGGCAATTTTTAAAAGAAAGCTAACATTTTGGCAGAATGATTGTCATTTGTGATCTCAATATTTCACCTTTATGTAGCTTATTCCAGAGCAAAAAGGGATGGTAATGGTAGAGAACAGGTACATGTATATCTTGCCATTAGGCAAGGTCTTAAATGTGTGTTGGGAAATGTGCGAATCAGCAATTATCCATCTTTTGACACAAAATTTCTCAGGTTTTGCTGCTCCTCATCATCTGTATTTATTCAAAGACATTTCCGTCTGGAAAAGGCACATCAGTGAAACAAGACTGAAAATGAAATGAGGGAAATGATTCTTTTGTCAGTGACGATGCACGATTGCACAATCGCCATGGAGACTTGTATCCAAGCACCTGAATATACTCATTAAGATGCACATAGTCAGGTGGCGGCGGTGACGATGGGATCAAAGAAAGACCTAGTTCGTTACTAGTCAGTGTGTGTACATGTAGTACAATGTACAATGTAGGTCCATGTTTGAAAGGAGCAAGTTGACACACATAACAATATTCCACTATGAAACACTGCAGCATTGCAGAGAATTCATCTTTCACAATGAAAATCTTGCTTGACTTGCCATGCCACATTACAATCATTTTATGAGGAGGCAGTTCCCTCTTTACGCTCTATCACGCCCTATATCGCCTTCTCGATTGTAACACCGTCAGGACATTGTAGCTTCTTATCACTGGGATGTACAATACATGTAGGAGTACACCTTCCCCCTGTGTGTACACTGTATGGCTACTGCTTTGTCATACACCTTCATATGAGACAAAGGATCTCCCAGGGTGGAGAAAAAAAAAAAAAAACCAGTACAGGTGATGAGGTACTGCATATTATATACTGTGTGTGTGACACAGCATGCTGCCATCCTAGACAAAAAGGTCTGCCAAAACATTGAATTCACTTGGATTGTTATTCAGGTAATGTTACCCCCTGGTTCTCCTTGAAGGTGAAACATAATCACTCCTTTACAAAATAACAAACAAAAATGGGGGGGGGGGGGGGGAGGTGAGGGGTGACTCTGGAAGAGAATCAAATGACTGGATAGTATTTCTACAACATCAACAGTACAGGGGCAAACACATACATGTATTTACAACTATCAAAATAACAGTATATTTGATATTGATCAGCTACCTGGCACACTGTACACCTAATTTCTAGCTTTTGTGCACCTGTTTTCTAGTTTAAAAGAAGGTACACTGTAAAAACATTGGTGTTAGATTTAACACCATGGGTGTTAAATCTAACACCGCTCAAGCTTCAATACAGGACCACACCCACAGGTGTAGAAAATGTATTGTGACGGTGTTAAAAAGTGTTCACCTGGCACTTCATGGTGTTAATTTGACACTGTGGCTTGTGATATTTTTGACACTGCGCTAGAGTTAATTCAATAATGACACCGCATGGTGTTGATTTGATATTGGTGGTGTTAATTTCAATGGTATAACACCCGTCCAGCTTCAATAGGAGACCACACGAACTGGTGTTACTGTGGTGTAAATGTGTTTACACATTTTTTCAAAAATCAAGTACTTTATCGGAAAATTCTTTATCGTCTTGTTGAAGTTCAAAATTAATAAGAAGTGCAGTAACTAAGAAACTATAAAAAAAAACAATTTCATATTTTGAAATGACACCTGAAGGTGTTAAACAACACCACGAATTAGCACCGGAAATTTAACACCAGCTCGGTGTTTCAAATTTAACACCGGACTTTTTGCAGTGTATACACTTGTCAAAAATCCACCTCAAGTTTTCCTGAAGTGGGCACTTGAATGAGTTTGAAGATTCTCACAAATGCACATGTACTGTACTACAGTGCACCTGTGACTCTAGGCAGTATAAATAATCAGGCTTTGGTATTTAGCTATTCAAAAACATATTACATAAACTGTATGTCATTTTGTATAAAGCACTTTGGCATTATTTTTTTATTTATAAATCCTTGAATTATAATTTCATTTTTTTTTTGGGGGGGGGGCGGAAGGTGGGGACATTTGAATTTGAACAGATTCCTGAATGAGATAACTTTATTTTGTTTGGTTTCTAGCTAAAAACATTTACAGAACCTCTTCCATTCAGGTTCGTGTCTCTTCTATACATTCTCTATCATCTCCTTTTACTCCTCCTTCTTTCTTTCTCCTTACCTTCATCTTTTTTAAAATCTTATTATCATTTTATTTATTACCTTTCCTTCTTTTTCATCTTTTTCCTGTTTTTTCCCTTCTTTTTCTTCTTCTTCTTCTTCTTCTTCTTCTTCCCCTTATGAAACTTCTTCTTCTCCTCCGCTTCCTTTAATTTCTACCTCTTTCTCTTCTCGCTCATCATCTATCCTCATTCCCCAACCATGCCATCTTCCCCCTCCAACTGGAGGTATGCTATGTCTGGACATCAAGATGTGATCAATAGTGTCCCGTTAATGACCTTGCTCTATTTTCTGATGACCCTTTGATGATCCTCGGGGGTTCCTAGCAAGGGAGCAGAGGGATTTCATTACCCTTTCAGTTCTTGGCAGTGTACAGTTCCATGCATAATTGAGCATTGGTGTAATGCATGCACAACATTTTTGCACGTTCACAGTAGTTTGTAGTTTCCACAGTCTTTCTCAACATCAATCTATCCACCTGAAGCAAAACAGGCTAAACTCAACAGCTTCAAATGGAAAATTAGTTGACAGGGAGCAGTCACAGAAAAAGAAGCTATCGAGAAAATTACATGATTTTAATGTATCAATTTTGCCTATTAATAAAAGCCTACTATAAAAACTGCAAGAATACAGAATAAATCAAAGCCCTGAATGAAATCTACTTTAATAAAAGGGACTGTGTACAAGATTAACACCATGTGAGAGAGTCTAAAGCAAAAAATGCAAAGAAAGGTAAAAAGAAATGAAGCAGAAAGATAAAAAGGACATTGCGGGGGAAGTACTGTAATACGCCATACACTTTCAAAACCCAACAGAGTCCAAGAATTGTACTTATAAAGATAAAACCAGTTTTAATGAAAACAAAATTTCAGGAACAGTTCTTATTCCTCTCCTATAGCATAATGTGCCTGTTTGACATTGAAATGCCGACTACATTTGTAAATCTATTCACCTTGGGTGAAACAATAAGGATTGACATCATCAACCCATTTTTCTTGTGTGTTGTATGAGTACGTAAAATGTACTGATAAATTGGAAGTGGATCACTTTCGTGAACATCCTGCTCTTTGCAATGAAGGAATGAAGTAGGCTAGGTGCCCGAGTTGTGAGTTACTTACACAAGACCTCCATCTTATGTCCTATCTGAGGGACAGAGTGTTTTTACTCTTTCTACTAAATGGGGAAAAGTCATTGTGTCTAGTACTACGATGCTATTAAGTGTTGATATGCCTAAATACACAAATTGTTCGATCCCCTATGATAGATAATACATGAAATCTCTCTTCATGGCTGTTTTACTCTTCTATAGCAGTCATTTTGTTTCTTTTAACAGTGTTATTGTTTGGAGGAACGAGCTAGGATGACAAAATGCCAACACTTATGGTTGCCACTGGCACGCATACCAAGAAGGCTTAGATATGTTCTCAGTGCAAATCTGCATTCATCATGCTTGAAAAAAGAAAAAAAAAATCTCTGAAATGAATAGTCTACAAAGGACAGATTTCCAATCAACTTCACAGGTGCGTTTTTGTTTTCAACGTCAACTTTTCACGAACTTACCTCTATTGATAAGATTCCCACATTGAGGTACAGACAGATGATGAAAATATTCCAGCCCAGCCAGAGAATCTTCCATATTGAATACTGTCAAAAAATATCATAATAGCAAAGATGTTAATGACAGACGACATTGGAGGACGAAACAGAGGGAAACACACTGTGGTATATTGCAGTGTTCAAACAATTGTACATGTACTGTACAGAGTAGACATTGTGCGTGAAACTTTCCCAAATTTTGCAAGGAGCAGAAATTGGCCGAAGTTTAATAAAAAAAAAAAAAAAAAAAATGCATTGACAGCCTGTGGTGACTCGCAAAAGTTTCATGCTGTGAAAAAAGTCTGAAAGCAAAAGTTTGATGCCACGGAAGTTTCTTGTTTTAAAGTATATCCCCCCCCCCCCAAAAAAAAAAAAAAGTTTCAAGGACTGAGTTTGTGAAGTTAATTTCCTTCCTTGCATTCACTTGAACTATGACAGCTATTAATATTTAAACAATTTGGGTTTGGTATCCAGTATTGTGAAAAAAACGCACCATATTATTATTTTTTTAATGATAAAGCTGTGTGCCTCTTTCCTAATACTAGTATACAAAAAAGACATGCTGGTGGTTAGGATACCAGGAAACCAAGGAAATACTGATCTGCTCAACCTGTTTTCTCGCTATCTCTCTCCCTCTCAGCATTGCAAAGTGACGACTTCTGATGAATCACCCCTACAGCTGTCTGGTTAATTAGTGGAGGTGGATCCTCTCTCATTGTAAAGAGAACAAAATCGGAATCAATTGCGCGGAATCGTCTGTCCTACAGCCCTCCCTGCTGGCCCCATCCCATCAAACTACTGTACTCTTCTGTCAGTACCTTTTGATAATATTATCTGCACTTCTTGCTTGATGTTTGGGCTTTTCTAAGTTTAAAGGGCCAAGTAAATGTGTAGCACAAACGCATACATAACATATATTGCTATCTTTAGACCTCTTTGAATATCAACTTGTTGATAGTGTGTTCAGGATGTGTGTACTTTATGTATGTCACACAACACCATTCTGTCCATAGCAAATGTTTATTACAATAGTTGTTTGTTTTTGTTGAAATTGATTTGTTGAAATGATGTAATCTGTTCCAGTAATAAAATGGTTGTGAATTTAAGTCCATAGCCATTATGTACCTACAAATATAGATAACATGTGGCATAAGATCTGTTCTAGCTACAAACTTTTGAATTCACATTTTCACCATCAGATTCAAAGACTGCCCAATAATATTTGTCATCTATTATGCCAGAAGTCACATCCCTCACTAAACTCAAATTACCTGATCAGTTTATACTCCAAGAAGTTTTTGTCCTTGACAACCAGCAGTCCCAACCCCCTTCCACCATCCCCCACCCCATTAAACAAAATTTTGACATACAACGTAAATATTAAAAAAAAAAAAAACCCAAACAACAACTATGCATACAAATTGTCTTGAGGGTTTCCCCACTACTGAAAAAGCTGTTATTTTCACAAGGATTTATTTTTTTTGCAGATTTCACAGGTCACTGTTTGGCTGCAAATTTAACAGCACCTGAAAATATCACAAACAAACAGGCATTTTAGTACACTTACATGTAACTATGATGGCCTCTGTGTCAAATTGCGAAAACAACATCTCGTAAAAATGTCTGTGACTGCCTCATCCACAAAAATATCTCTTCATGAAAATTACAGCTTTTACAGTTTGTTATAGATAACTTACCAATATTACAAATTTTGGTCTGTATTGGTATGTGCCAAATAGTCCAAATAGGATGAGAATAATGTCGAGGAATCCACCAAGCATGGGAACGTACATATAGCCCAGGAAGTCGAAGACTAACCTCTCAGTTGTGGCAATCTGTAATTGAAGAGAAGAAAATGATGGAGAGATGTTAAGAAATTAAATCTTATCACAGAATACAAAACCATTCCAACACTGTAATGGGGGCGATTACTCTGCCATTGATATGCCATAGATTTTTGCACACTCGATGGAAGTTGCTGGGCAACTACCGGTATGCGAGCCAAAAAGTGGAAATGAAAAACCCTTTAATTCTCAGAAGTGAGATGTTTTTGCTTTTTTTTAACATGGCAGTTTCATGCACATTTCTTTCTTCTTTTTTTTTTTTTTTTTTTTTTTTTGGGGGGGGGGGCAATATGAATGCTCTCTGCCTTCCTTTTACACCACTGATTTCTGCAATAGGGCAAGTCCAAGATAAGGTCCCCTCAGAAGGCAAAATTTCATCTTTGCTCAATATTGACATGTTTGGTATCATTTTGAAGCTTATGAGTTGAAATTTTGATTTCCATAGAGGAAAAAATGATATTATGTAAATTTATGCAAATTTCAAGGGCTTCATTTGCATAAATGTGAAATACAGCGTTACGTATGGGACATTTATAAAAATTCATATTTATTCAAAGGAAAGCAAATGATATTTGATTAATATGTGGACATAAGAAGTTCATCAAGTAGTTTAACTTGGTATGAAAATTTAGGGATTATGCAAATGATTATGCAAATTAGCTCGTGTCCTATCATGAGATGTCCCATACGTAACAAATTGAGGTCATTTTTTTTTAGGTTTTCTCTGAAATTTCTAAGGTTATTTGAATGCCCTTTTGGAAAGTTCTAATTTATTGTTTAGAGAAGTTAAATACCATAGAAAGAAGAAAAAATAGTAAAAGAAATATATATTTTTTATTAGGGAATTAAATAATGTTACGTATGGGACAAATGCGTTACGTATGGGACATCCTCATACATATTGCATATAAATGCATGTACGTGTAGCTAGCTGGGAGGGTCTCTCAGTACACAAATGGTCAATCATCCTGAAGAAAGCATCCCAACTTTGCAGCTACTTTTGAGTTATAGACACTTGAAACAATACATGTACTTGACTGAACAATTTTCAGAAAGGGGGAGGGGGAGATGGCAAAATACACAATGAAAACCAGCATTAAAGGGATGGTATAGTTTTTGTAGAAATGGGGATTCAGTTTTCAACATTTTACAAGATGATTGGAAACCAATTATATGAATTATTAAAGAGCATACAAATCTCAGAGTAGAGGAATTCAAAGTTTATTTGATGGAGATCCAATCTGAAATGGCTGAGATATCAAAAAACAAACAAATACAAAGTAAAATGAAGTGGTCCTAATAATAAATGTGACCCACCTTTTGTCAGGACACCACGTTTCTGGATATCTCAGTCATTTCAAAACAGATTTTTGTCATGTTAACTTTGAATTCCTCTTAGAATTGTATGCTATTTAAATATTTCATAAAAGAAGAGCTAATTATCTTGTAAAAGTTGAAATCAGAATTCCCATCTGAACCAGAACTATACAGTCCCTTTAAGTAGAGACCTCTGATTTAAAGGGTACTGAAACCGAATGTTATACACAAGCAGATTGAAAAATTGCAGTTCAACTACTAGTATATTGGGTACTGTTCACCACTCAATGTAGAGCTCTAGCTACGTTGTAGCTGCATTGGATAACACACGTATGTGATGATAATGAAGATGTTACTTCAAATTAGTGTTTTTTGTATCATCATTTTTTTTTAATTGCAAGTGATAAACAAATTGTCCTTATTCAGTTATTCAGTAGCCACGACAAAAATCATGGGTATACATACTCATACTGAGATACTGAGACTCGAATCAATGACCTGATTGCTAGACAGACATCATCTACGCGATTACTGGGGTTCCACGCAGCAGGTATTGCATCTTTATTAAAATTAATATTTCTTGTGTCAAGTTGTTTTTTATTGAAACTGAATGGCAAACTGTCCTTCTTCATCAATGGAAGTAAACACTTTACTATTCAATTTTTAGTAATGACTATCCTGATGAAAATACAGGGCATACATACGTTGGTCATAAAAATATAGAATATGATTAAGATTATGATTGTAAATATTTGGGGAATATTGTTCCCTTGACAATCTGGATCAGTATTTGAGTAATTTCAACTGATTCTACCTCAATAATTATGCAAAAATTTGTTTATTGGTATTTTGCAAAAGCAAAATACCCATAAACATGGTTCTCCACACACTAAACGAATGGGGGACAAAGGGCATTCCTACTCAGGTTGGTCATAAAAATATAGAAATATGATTGAATATGATTATGATGGTAAATATTTGGGGAATGTTGTTTCCTTGACAATCTGGATCAGTATTTGAGTAGTTTCAACTGATTTTACTTCAATAATTATGCAAAATACCCATAAACATGGTTCTCCCCACACTAAACGAATGGGGGACAAAGTGTCCCATACAGTACGTAACTGTCCCATACGTAACACGTCATGTCTGTCTTTAATTAGAACCTGTAATTCGAGCTTTTTGCCTCATGACATAAAACTTACCTCTCATAATCTTGAGTGTTGTGGCTTTCATCACAGTGAGTTACAAGTTGTAGAATAAGATACTTTCAGAGAGTTTTGAGGTTGAAAAAAATGTTCAAAAAAACAAAATTTTTCTGGTCCCATACGTAACGGCACATATTTTCTCTTCTAGAATATAATTGTGAAGATCATTTTTCTCGATTTTTTACATGATTATACTTCTCCTAGATATCAATCACCATGAAAAAGTTCAATTTGATCAAAGGCCATTAACACTATTTTTCAGGTCATAAAAGTCTCTGAATGTCCCATACGTAACACGCGCGTTATCTTGGACTTGCCCAATAATTAAATCACAGATCAGAGGCCTCCACTCACATACAGCATTAATTGATCATGTGCATGCACACTATTAACACTAACAAAAAAAAAAAAAAAAACAAAACCCTAATTATTCCAGATTTTCTTCCGCAAGTGCATATCCTGCCAAAAGAACATTCAAAGTTTCTCTTTTTTTGCCAGTGTAAATGGTACATTGAAAACCTCTGGTTTTTCTCTTTGCATTTTTTTTTTTCCAATGTAGGCAAGAAATGCCCCTAATATTACATAATTAATGTGTACTTTTGAACACTACACATTATTGTATAAAAAGAAAAGAAAGTTGGTTTCTGTCTAAAAAGATGAACAAGATAAATAAATGTTCGAGCAGCAGACAGGTTTTTTTTCCTGTTTTTTTAATCTTTTTTGCCTACCAGAGGCTCAATGAAATCCTTTGGGGACACTACAAATCATTTCCACACTCCCTGTATAAACCATTGGTAACCATTCTTGCAGGTCACTTCTCTTTGTATTGTATGGAATAAAGGCCTACCCATGGATGGATGCTGTATATAGAGCAGTGAATAGCTAGACAGGACTTTGGAATGGTGGCAGCTCTATAAACCAAGTAGGTCAACAAAGTGTCAAACTGTGCAAAAAGTGTTAAAAAAGTCACAAGAGACACTGTGGCATGAATTCAAATTATTTCTCCACCTTACTGTACAGCCAGAACTGAAAAAGAATACAGTAAAACGCAGTTTGGAAAAGAAATTCAATGCAGTGATGCCAACTTGTAGTAGAGCCTGTTATCGGTATCTCCTATACATGTAATCTCACAAATACCAGTTCTAATGATCTATTCCCTGAAAATGTGTAAATATTTGAGTTTTTGGATGGTCCTCTGTGTATATTGCTGATTACATTGCAAACATATGTGATGACCATCAATTGCAGAGTGAACATGTTGAGGTGTACACCCCGTACATCACGCTAAGCAACTCTAGGCATCTTTCTGAATGTTGAAATACTACCACCAAAGGGTATATTTACAGAGGAAAACAACTGCAAATTGCAACCGGGTCAATCTCTGTACAGGAAAAATACAAAAATACCAGAACTAAATCTCAAAAGATACACAAGTTGACTATATGCGAACATACATGTGTAGTTAGAATAAGAGTTATGAACAATTTTCATCAGCTTTAAACATGAACACCATTAATGTCAACCAAAAAGCCTTTACAGTTGTAACTGCAGATTTCGGGGGTGGGGGGGGGGGGGTTGTTTGTTTGTTTGTTTGTTTTTTATTTACATTTCAAGCCATATACACTGTATGGGTAAAAGAATTTCTTGGCTGTATGTGAAAGCTGCCATGTCTGTCAGAAAATTCATCTACAATGCTTTGCTTTAAATTGGTGTATGGTTTAACTGTCCCCAAGTCTCACTTGCTTTTATGAGGGAAATTCATCAAAGGAGATGTACGTGTATAAACTTAAATGCTTCAAAAAGCTTGTGTGGATTGGGGTAATTATAGTCTGTAAAGCACATTGAAATTGTCAAAAAGTCTGAAATGCACTATACAAACAGTACCGGTAGCTCTTATCATTAACTTGATTACCCTGGTACACAGTCAGCTCCTATTAAACTCACTACACTTTGTAGGGGATAACTGGTTGGCTCTCTCTCTTCAGCACAAACTGGCTTTTACTGAATTTGAAAAACATTCTACAATATCTGGCAAATTAATTGCAATTTACTGTACAATCCTCAGCAAAGGTGATGCTGATGTGTGAAGCACTAAAGGGAAAGTGGTTTAACCCTGACACAAAATACGTAACTGTACTGCCCTCTGCATCACCGGGTGACTCTACTTCGATAACAAACACTATACACACACTCACACTGCATACAACACACACACACACACACACACACACACACACACACACACACACACATACAGACAGATAGTGCATCAAGTGCTGGTGTCAACAGAGCTGTTTGTGTGACTGAAGAATTCTGATTCCTCGCTTCACAAGGAAATGGCCTTCACTTCCATTAAATAATTCTATCATAATCTGCATAAATAATTTGAACCTACACTACAGTACAAATTGTAGCTCTCCAAAATTGAAGTTCATCTTGCAGCGAGTGCATACAATAGTACATGTAGGATGCACTCCCTCAACCAATACACTGTAATGTTCTCCCACTCAAAATGTGGAGTCTACACTGTACATTAATTGCATTGTCTCATTTGCTGATAAGCAGTGCTGACGATTAAACCATAAATGGATGACAGCTCTATAGACATTACAATTCTGTATTATTTTCAAAGTGTAATGTTTCATTGGAAATCAAATAGATGTTGTGGACCCTTTTGATCAATCTAAGTGGGTTTACCTTGTATCTATCATGGAAGTTTATCACTTCAAATATCAACTCTTTGTTACAAAGGCAAAGACTTGTTGTATTAAAGTACATTGTTGTTTCTGACCCATGAGCAAGACTTGTACGTAGGCCAACATGTACAATTGTACACAGTAGAAAGTATAAAATCAAAAGCTGGTCCAGAGTGCATGCATTTTATAGTCACCTAAAACATAATATTTAAAAAGCAAAGTACAATAATGTATCTTATAATTTTTTGTATACAGTGTAATTGTATTAATACATGTATGTACTGGTATCTTATAAATTTTTGTACAATTGTATTATGTACTGGTACTATCAGTCATTTTTTCTTCTTTTTCTTTCTGGTGATGTGAGAATTATGGGGTTTCTTTGGCAGCATTTTTCATCTTTGCCATGCTTGAAACACGCTTCAACACCCATCTATCAAAACACGTTTGCAAAGGCCTTTTGGATCAGGTTTCTTGAGTTGTCAGGAGTAGCAAGTCCAGCTCCACTCCCCAGTTTGACCCCAGAAACAGAGATGGGTAGTTGGCAGTGGTTGGCGTGGGCAGGTCTAAAGCTACATTGTATATTATGCATTTCAAAACAACTTTGCGTTTATCCTCTCTACTGGAACGCATCTCTGGCTCAAACACATTCAGAAAGGCTTTTCTATCAACCCAATCATCAGAACAGTTTTGGGTTTATCATCTGCTCAAATCTCCCTGAAAGTTCTTTGGAAACCTCAATTTTGCCAGCTAGAAGAGGATGGGTATACGCACCCTACAATTTTGTTATACATTATGCAAACAGGAGTGAACAGGAATGGCTATAGCTACAATGTATCAAAAGTGGCATTGCAGCCAATCGTTTGACCCACATCAGGGTTAGTCTCCAGGCAAGGAATTGAATCTCTCTGCATTGTCTACTCTTTAATACACAATGGCAGTGTACTTGTAGGCAAGAATAGAGAGAGAAAAAATGCAAAAACACACAGCAAGTCATCACATACTACAAATTGTACATTATACCCTGGCATTTGTACATCACTTTCTACACCCACACTTTTTTTTTTTTTTAGTACAAATGATGGGTCAAAAGTTACAATGTATCTTACACTGCATGCTGAACACAACGTACAGTGCATATTGTACACCTTACACTGCATGCATACAATTCTAAGTTGCAAGATCTACAGTACTCTACTGTGTGTTTAATAGTCTGTGGCCTCATGGTGATACAATATCATACCATGGAGATGGACAGATCCCTTTCAACCTCTCTGATCACATTAACACAGAGCACAGACCATTGGCTAAATTTGACCGCATTTCATCAATGCCAACCCCTGAAGATTATGAATGACTCATGCCCATACACTTGTACATTCATGAAATAAAACTGACCCATGCAGAACCGAACAACAAGGAATATATTGTTATGGCATGGAAGGTGTAGCAAATGGGTTCATGCTAGACTCCATCAAGAACAATGTGTAGATTCTCTCCTACTTGTAACTGTATTAGTGCATGCTATTTGGATGATTTTTACCAATAACTGATGGGATTAGCACTCCCTGATCTGTCAGGCCTACATTGTCAAGAGATAATCCCATGAGATAATCCCCTTTCATGGCAGGACATGCTATGGCAAAAGAGACCTTTTGTTATTTTACCCCCACAAAGGGTTACCAAAAGCTGATACCTCCAGTCCAGTGAAATTTTACACTCTCTCAGTTGTTTGGCAAGAGGTACAAATCATTCTTAAAGAATGTCTCTTTTAAAATTTTTCCTGCACAACTTTCTCTTTAGTCAGCATTAAAGGGATCGTATAGTTTTGGTTGAGATGGGGAATTCAGATTTTAACCTTTTACGAGATAATTACAAGTACAAACCACTAACGAAATATTAGAGAGAATACAATTCAAAGAGGAATTCAAAGTTATTTGATGAAAATCACTTTTAAGATTTCTGAGATACAAAACAAAACCAAAAAACACAAAAACAAAAACAAAAACAAAGTAAATCATTTTAAGTGGTCCCAATTGATAGGTGGGCCACACCATTTATTATGACCTATTTGTTTTCAGATCGTATCGCATTTCAAAACTAATTTTCATCGAATAAACTTTGAATTCCTCTTAGAATTAAATGTTCTTTCATAAATGCCGTAGGACATTTCTCATTATCTCAAAAAAGTTGGATAACTGCAGCTCCATCTCAACCAAAACTATACCATCCATTTAACTACTACAAAGGGACCCCCCCCCCCAAAAAAAAAAAAGAAAAAAAAAAAGAAAAGAGAGAACTGTACTTACTTTGTCCACAATTTGTGAAAAGGCAGGGTATTCAGCAGTGTACAACAAATCAAGGAGCTTCAAGAAAATGTAACTCTAGAATCTAGAGAATCTGAGGCATACCTCTTTTCTTTTTCTTTTTTCTTTATTTCTCACATTTCTCCTTCTCTAAAGGGGGTGGGGTACAGTGATTTAGAAGTGGGGGAAAAATGTCAAGTGGAGGTGAGAAAAACAACTTTGCTGTTTTGCACCTAATCTGGTTTCTCATGGGGCATACAGAATAGAATGACAGCCCAACGAGCAATAAAAAGGCTCATTTATTTTCTCTGGAAACTGCAATAAGTACTGTACCTAGTGATCCAGATTGTGAGAACATACTGTATTGTACCTCAGCCCATACAGCCAGCATATACAACAAAAACTGTAGCAGCATTTTTACAAACTACTTGTACACATACGTACCATACCTGTTTAATAGTTTGTTGTTGTTGTTGTTGTTGTTGTTGTTGTTGTTTGAGGGGGGGGGGGCTGTTTTACTGGGAGGGGAAGGGCTAGAACAGATGTACAACGTACTCTGTAGGCCTACACTATTATGCACAGTGTACAGCTTGTACAGTACATGTGTGCATGTTTCCGTTGTAGTAGATTATGTTTTGACAGCCAGAGTAAATTTATATCAAAAAGAGCATCTTTAAGGTTCAGTTTACCTCTGGGAGCAGTGATTTCAAAAATTGTCAAAATATGTTTGATGCATATATGTGTAGGTCTGTTGTATCGCAAAACATCCTACCATATAAAATTTTGCCATATGTAAAGCCTGTAAGATATCAAGCGATATCAATATTTTTCTCAATAAACTGTAACTGTAGACGGTTTAGCTGGAAACATTTATATTATAACTATTGTTCACATTTTGTGTATTCAACAACACTTAAAATTTATCATTTGGATTCAGATTTTTGCAATGGATGTTTCTATCCAAAACTCACATTTTTAAATTATTTTAAATGCTGGGTTTTTGCTTCATCTGCAAATGGTAAATTATGCCTTTTTAAAAGCATTAATTTACATAGTTGTATTGCATCACATGCTTTTTATCACATATTGCTATGATAAAATATTTAAAAACTGTGTAATAGGATAGTGATCGCAGTTGTATTATGTATAGTACCCTCATCATTTGCAATCATAAACTTGTTTTGAAAACATACTTGTACACCTGTACATTGTAATAAAGTCTGACTACTGTTTTGTGTTTACCATCAGTCTACTGTTTACATTTGTGTAGGGCCCTACAAGATGTACATGTTCCTGTTTCATTTCTTTTTTTTTCAATGTTTTTACGCTGGTGAAGGATGGCATGTATGTTGCTGGTACCTTTAAAGGGATGGTACAGTTTTGGTTGAGATGGGGCCTCAGGTTTCCAACATTTTTTTGATGATATTTTTAGATAATGAGAACCTCTTATGAAATGTGAATTCAAAGTTCATTTGATGAAAATTGGTTTTGAAACGGCTGTGCCATCCAAAACAAAGCGATCCTAATAAAAGGTGGACCCCCTTTCAATTAAGATCACTTTGTTTTACTTTGTTTTTGGATGTCGCAGCCATTTGAAACCTGATTTTCATCAAATAAACTTTGAATTCCTCTTAAAATTGTACAACATGTTTAGAGTTCTTTAACATTTCATAAAGTGGTTTCTCAGTACGGTATCTCGCAAAAAGTAAAAAGCTGAATCCTCACCTAAACCAATACTTAGTATGCCATCCCTTTAAAGGGAACGCAAACCCAAAGAACAATGTGGATTGAGTGAAAGCAGCAACATTGGTAGAACACATCAGTGAAAGTTTGAGGAAAATCGCACAATCGATGCAAAAGTTATGAATTTTTAAAATTTTGGTGTTGGAACCACTGGAACCGATGAGGAGACTACTAGATGATATGACGTAGGAGTGACAACAACATAAAGAAAATATAAAGAAAATTCCACAAAAATTCATTTTTCATGAAAATTACAAATTCCATCAACTTGATACTGACATATATACGCAAGGGTAGCAATTATTCCCCCTGCTTTCTGAAAGCCCATGTCAAGTGCTCTTTCATAATGCTAGAAAAGTGAATTTTCGTTGAATTTCCATTTATATTTTCTTTGTATTGCTGTCCACTCATACAGTAGGTCATAACCTCTAGTAGTCTCCTCATCCAGCGGTTCCACCACCAAAACTTTAAAAATTCATAACTTTCGCATCGATTGTTCAATTTTCCTCAAACTTTCCCTGATGTGTTCTACCAATGTTGCTGCTTTCACTCAATCCACACTGCTCTTTGGGTTTGCGTTCCCTTTAATAATCTACACATTGTACTCTCGTTTATACCATAAATCCTCACACAGTACCAGGCACTGGCAGTAAGCTCCTTTGATTTTTGCTCACCTTACAAACAGATCCCTCGGACAATAAAGTTCAGTTGACTGCTCAGAACATCATCAATTGATATTTTATGATGGCATTCAATGATACCATTACCAGAGGGAATAAACTGTGCTAGAGTCTAACGGAAGCTACAAAATAAACAAGGATGATTTACAATATGTCTTTTGTGACATGCGATATGAATTAGGTGATCCGAGTATCCTCTCGGATCACCTTCTGTTTCTGTACGGATTCTTTCTTCTTCTTCTTCTTCTTCTTCTTCTTATTTCTCCCCAAAAGTTGTGCATCGATTAGCTCAGAAAGTCCTCTTCCTATCAATTTCAAACTTATACCATATGTGTATCGTCTCCCAAAGACGGCAATCGAACTAAAATCAAAGTGATCAGTCGACCGTGACGTCACTATGACGTCATTATATGAAAACACATTCTCAATCATATCTCATTAATGGAATGGAATTTTAAAATGAAATTTACGTCACATATATTTCAAGTTATGAGCATTCTACTCATATTCTCAAAATTCATATTTTCTCTCAAAACGTGCGCGTACGCGCGCGTTGAAAAATTTGTATCCTCAAATCGAGCTCAAATTTTTTTTTGCACACGTTTCAGACCATTTGGAGCATTTTTTGAAAAATTGAAAAAATCGGACGGACGCGTACGCGCGCGCATATATACGCACACACAGCTCATATGCAATAGAAATTTCCGGTTTTTTTACACTTATCGGATGCCTGAAATGTCAAGGAATATTTCTACCAAGTTTCAAGTCAATCCGACTCAATATGACGTCATACGGGCCCGTCAAAGTTGAAATTCCGCGCGCGCGTCAATGGCGATATACAGTGCAACTATGCCAAAAAACCGCCAATTTTAAATCCGATTTTACTCGTCAGGATGGACGGTGACTTCCAATTTTCTTTGCATATTCTGAAAGCTGATGAGTTGTACATGTCATTTCATGGGTTGGCAATACTGGAAAAATGATTAAAAGATATCAAATTTCTAAATAAAATAAAAAGAGTAAATTTTCAAAATGACGTCATCAAATTTCAAGTTTACTCGAGCGTATCTCACTTATCCTTTGCCCATTTTCACCCAGATTTCAGTATGTTGTACCTTATTAAATGCTCTTACATTAATATAATAACAACAATTTGATTGGATGACGGCATCACCTCGTAAAAATGGATTCAATGTAAGCTTGTCAAATTTGACCAGTTTACGTGTTATCTCTATGGGAGTGCAGTTTTTCTGGAAATGAAAATTGACATGACTATCTTTATCGAGCACTAGCTCACTTATGCTTCAGTGAATTTCTCTCAGATTTTAATATGTTGTAGCTGAGACTTTAAGCTATCGTAAGTGTGCCCTTTATTTTTTCATACGACGTCGGCATTACGTTGAAAAACTTGGTTGAAATCAAAGCCTATCTTCGATGTATTTTCATATTTCTTTCTTTTTCCAACTTTCTTTGCAATAACTCAAGAAAAACATACTCTATCATCACCATATTTTGCACATGTTTAGTTCATGTCACGTACATTATTTCATAAAATAACAACTACTTCATTAGACGCCAATTTGGGTATGTAAATTAGGGTCAAAGGTCATAAATGTTTCATCCTGTATCTTGGTGAATACACGTCTTATCTTCCCCATATTTTGCACACGTAAAGACCGTGTTACAAGGATCATTTCAAAAAATAACCACTTTTTGCTCAGATGCCATCTTGTCTGTGCAGATCGGGGTCAAAGGTCATATGTACTTCTTTCTTTATCTTCGTTATGACGTGTTATCTCTATGGGAGGGAATTTTTCTAGATGTGAAAATTGACATGATTGTCTTTATCGAGCACTAGCTCACTTACCCTTCGGTGAATTTCTCCCAGATTTTAATATGTTGTAGCTGAGACTTTGCGCTATCGTACGTGTTCCCTTTGTTATTCATATGGTGTCGGGATCACGTCCGAAAACGTGGTTGAAATTAAAGGTTATCTTCGATGTATTTTCATCTTTCTTTGTCCAATTTTCTTTGCAATAACGCAAGAAAACTAGCCCCTATCAACCCCATATTTTGCACATAAGGTCATAAATATTTCATCCTGTATCTTGGTGAATACATGTATGTCTTATCTTTCCCATATTTTGCACACGCAAAGACCATGTTACAAGAATCATTTCACAAAATAACCACTTTTTGCTCAGATGCCATCTTGGGGGTGCAAAGTGTGGTCAAAGGTCAAATATACTTCATTCTGCACATTGATAGTGTATACGGAATTCGGTACCCAAGATGGCAGGTCTGACTCCCTTTTTAAAATGAGAATCCAAACATCACACGACCAATATCCCTAATCTCAGGTGAAAGCTCGAATCATTGATTTAAAAAGAATCGGATCACCTAATTTGTCAGTCTTGACAAATTCCGAGTCTAGTTTACATTATGTTGTTCTGAGGTGAGTAAGGTGACCTATATATCTTTTCTTTAAAGTATGCCATTGCTTAAGCAGTGACAGTACTCGGTGCAGATGTTAACATCATTGTTAAATCGTCACTTATGAGTTTTACAGAAAAGAGGCGGTGCGACACATGTACTGCAAGGTGGCAACAAGCGCGCATAATCACACGTGATTTTTAGGTGATCCGAGTATCCTCTCGGATCACCTTCTGTTTTTGTACGGATTCTTTCTTCTTCTTTTTCTTCTTTCTCCCCAAAAGTTGTGCATCGATTAGCTCAGAAAGTCCTCTTCCTATCAATTTCAAACTTATACCATATATGTATCGTCTCCCGAAGACGGCAATCGAACTAAAATCAAAGTGATCAGTCGACCGTGACGTCACTATGACGTCATTATATGAAAACACATTCTCAATCATATCTCATTAATGGAATGGAATTTTTCAATGAAATTTACGTCACATATATTTCAAGTTATAAATGCGCATTCTACTCATATTCTCAAAATTCATATTTTCTCTTAAAACGTGCGCGTACGCGCGCGTTGAAATATTTGTATGCTCAAATCGAGCTCAAATTTTTTTTGCACACGTTTCAGACCATTTGGAGCATTTTTTGAAAAATTGAAAAAATTGGACGGACGCGTACGCGCGCGCACATATACGCACGCACAGCTCATATGCAATGGAAATTTCCCATTTTTTCACACTTATTAGATGCCTGAAATGTCAAGGAATATTTCTACCAAGTTTCAAGTCAATCCGACTCAATATGACGTCATACGGACCCGTCAAAGTTGAAATTCCGCGCGCGCGTCAATGGCGATATACAGTCCAACAATGCCCAAAAACCGCCAATTTTGAATCCGATTTTACTCGTCAGGATGGACGGTGACCCCCCATTTTCTTGACATATTCTGAAAGCTGATGAGTTGTACATGTTAATTCATGGGTTGGCGATGCTGGAAAAATGATTAAAAGATATCAAATTTCTTAATACAATTAAAAAAGTAAATTTTCAAAATGACGTCATCAAATTTCAAGTTCACTCGAGCGTATCTCACTTATCCTTTGCCAATTTTCACCCAGATTTCAGTATGTTGTAGCTTATTAAATACTCTTTCATACATGTAATAACAACATTTTGATTGGATGACGGTATCACCTCGTAAAAATGGATTGAAAGTAATCTTGTCAAATTTGACCAGTTTACGTGTTATCTCTATGGGAGTGCAGTTTTTCTGGAAATGAAAATTGACATGACTGTCTTTTTCGAGCACTAGCTCACTTATGCTTCGGTGAATTTCTCCCAGATTTTGATATGTTGTAGCTGAGACTTTGCGCTATCGTAAATGTGCCCTTCGTTTTTTCATACGGTGTCGGGATCATGTCCAAAAACTTGGTTGAAATTAAAGCTTATCTTCGATGTATTGAGATATTCCTTTCTTTTTGCAACTTTCTTTACAATAACTCAAGAAAAACAAGCTCTATCAGCCCAATATTTTGCACATGTTTAGTTCATGTCACGTACATTATTTCATAAAATAACAACTACTTAATCAGACGTCATCTTGGGTATGTAAATTAGGGTCAAAGGTCATAAATGTATCATCTTGTATCTTGGTGAATACATGTCCAATCTTTTTCATATTTTGCACACGTAACGACCATGTTACAAGGATCATTTCACAAAATAACCACTTTTTGCTCAGATGCCATCTTGGCTGTGCAAAGTGGGGTCAAAGGTCATATGTACTTCTTTCTTTATCTTCGTTATGACGTGTTATCTCTATGGGAGGGAATTTTTGTAGATGTGAAAATTGACATGATTGTCTTTATCGAGCACTAGCTCACTTATGCTTCGGTGAATTTCTCCCAGATTTTAATATGTTGTAGCTGAGACTTTGGGCTATCGAAAATGTGTCCTTTATTTTTCATATGATGTCGGGATCACGTCCAAAAACTTGGTTGAAATTAAAGCCGATCTTCGATGTATTGAGATATTTCTTTCTTTCTGCAACTTTCTTTACAATAACTCAAGAAAAACAGACCTTATCACCCCCATATTTTGCACATGTTTAGTTCATGTCACGTACATTATTTCATACAATTACAACTACTTGATCAGACGTCATCTTGGGTATGTAAATTAGGGTCAAAGGTCATAAATGTATCATCCTGTATCTTGGTGAATACATGTCCTATCTTTCCCATATTTTGCACACGTAAAGACCATGTTACAAGGATCATTTCACAAAATCACCACTTTTTGCTCAGATGCCATCTTGTCTGTGCAAAGTTGGGTCAAAGGTCAAATATACTTCATTCTGTATCTTCGTTAGTGTATACGGAATTGTGTACCATAGATGGCAGGTCTGACTCCCTTTTCTAAATGAGAATCCAAACATCACACGGCCAATGTCCACTAAACACAGATGAAACCGGTATGGTCATGCCTATTGGGATCAGGAGACTCAAATCGTTGATTTACGAACAGATCGGATCACCTAATTTGTCAGTCTTGACAAATTCCGAGTCTAGTTATTTGTAGGGTCAGTCTCAATTATGGCATGCAATGCATACACTGTAGGCGGTAGGCCTACATGTATGTAGGCAAACATGTTTTACACTTTAATGTAGTACACTGTAGTACACCACATGCTCTTAAAAATCAAAACGTTTTACAGACTGTACTTTTG
The DNA here is from genome assembly GCA_033980235.1 of Diadema setosum. Classification (NCBI taxonomy): domain Eukaryota; kingdom Metazoa; phylum Echinodermata; class Echinoidea; order Diadematoida; family Diadematidae; genus Diadema; species Diadema setosum. Next base: position 22,778,167 of record CM067074.1, read on the forward strand.
TCCTACAAGCATACATCATATTTTTAAAATCATACAAATGTATCTTGGCAAGGGCTGCATACATTTATTAAATGTACGTGTACATTGTAGATTGTATGCAGCACAGAACTACACATAAATTATACATCATGACTCCATGAAAGATTTTTTTTTTTTTTTTAATTGTACTGGACACACATAGTCATTTTTGCAAATTCTGTGTGTCTTTGACCAATATTTGCAGGAGTATCCAGCAAAATATTGCCTTCTGTATCCTACTGGCAATATCCATCACTTCCATGATGGGACATACAAAAAACTTTAAATGTACTTATTTGTTTGGGAACAGAAATGGGAATGTTACTGGATATTTCATTCCATTGCTGTATTTCTCTATTGCAAATGTTTGTTAAAAAAAAGAAATCAATATTGCACATGCATGTTAATGGCATATGAAGTTACATGTTCAAGAAGGTGAGAAACAAGCAAGTTTATGATGAAGACAACACTAAAAAGAAAAAAACAACAACAACTTAAGACAATTTGTATGCTGATAAGGTCACTACATACATTTTTGTAATACAGGTTGTACTTTAATTGTACCTGAACCACTTGTCTGGCCTGTGGTTGGTATGTTAATTGTTTATAAACACAAAACCACAATTCCACTTGAGAAACTGATAAATCACAGCTTTTAAAATACGGGATGAACAGCTAGCAGACACGTACACCAACTGTGGCTATATGGAAGAGTGTTTGATGAGTGTTTCTGATGCCTGCTGGTATATCTACAATGTACAATATTGATGTTTTACATTTGAAGTAAAAAAAAAAAAAGCAACATACACTGTACAGTATATGATTATGAAATATTGTAGTATAGAATAGAAAATGAAATACAGACTGTACCAACAGCATTCTTCAGTTCTTACAGTACATGTAATTTATCAAACCATGCTTGTGCAAAGTGCTTTTTCTATATTAAACACAACTTTACTTTATGCCTGCAAGCTGTGCTGTGTATTAACACACAATCGTACATGTGTAGGGGCAATTTCTGGGGTGAGGTTTGGTCATGGTGACGATCCAATGTCAGACAGCTAGAGCTGCCCCCCCCCCACCCCCCACCCCCCCCCCCATGGTTCAAGCTGAACTCCTAGTCCTACTCCTACTGAACAGCACATTACCATGATTACATCAGACGAAAGGGCCTTCAAATGAACACAGAATGAGTCACTAAACATCAGGGAGGATGAATGGATGCGGTGTCACTGTTCAGTCAATGCCAATCAACCATTCACTACTAGGAAACACGCAACAAGAGGATCTCAGAGGAGAGCAAAGGAGAGAGCAAAGGATCTCATCGCCCTCCCCCCATCAACATGATAAAAATGAATAAATACGCCGTATTCCCTTCATGTTGAACAAGCCAATGAAATGATGATTAATAGATCTAGATTACTAGTATCTAGTCTATGAGATGGGCAGCAAAGCTAAAGATTGCCGGTGAACTAGCCGGTGAACTAGCGGTGGTAGCGGCAAAGAATCTCATCGCCCCCCCCCCCCCCCCATCAACATGATAAAATGAATAAATACGCCGTATTCCCTTCATGCTGAACAAAAGTCAATGAAATGATGATTATCTAGATTACTAGTATCTAGATCTAGTCTATGAGATGGGCAGCAAAGCTAAAGACTGCCGGTGAACAGCGGTGGTAGCGGCACTTTTTAGACTACCGCCGCCGCAGAAACTACCGTGTACAGGTACGTTTGACAACCACAAGTGCCGTATCGGCTAAAATAATGCTGCAAGGTACATGTACTAGCAAGAGGGCCGTTATCTTCAGTTGACACCCATCCGTACAATTTACGACTACAAAATAAGGAAAACGGTCTTACCAACTGTATAATACATATCGTTATCATCGTACACTGCCTGGTACAGCAACCCATTTTGACTGTAGATCCCCTCGCTTCACTCCCAGAGAATTTAGTCCGGTTTTTATCCGTACCAAGAGGGTATCATTTTGACGGTAGGGCGAAAGAGAAAGCTCCTCATTCGTAAGCACTTCGGCATGTACAATGAACCGACGCCTACGCAACCGGCGGGCGAAGTTCAGTATCCCACCGTACGTGCCCGGTGTGGTGTCGTGCGTTGCCTTTCTAGCGAGCGAGAGACCGTGAAGTCGCCAGCGATGGCATTGTTTACAAGAGGGATTTTCATTTTTCCACATGTGACCGCATCACCCCTGAAGAAGATAATTGATTGGGATATAATGACTTCCGCGTTTTCATAAAGTTCTCGAAACGCAGGAGTTCAAAGCAGAGATGCTCTTATCTCAGTCAACATATTTTGTCCTGTGACACCATGTATTGGAAATCCGCAAAATTGGAAGACAACATCCCCGGCGATCAGATTTATTTTTTTTTTCCCCCGAAATGTGCGGATCGCGGAAGTATACTCTTATTAATGTGCTTTGTTCAAAAAACAGCTGATATCTCCTTGTGTACACAAACAATGTCATGAAGTCATATTTTAGTAAACGGCAAAGGGGGGGGGGGGTATAATATCGCAAAATGCTGCTGACAAATCTTATTATACGAATCATTATTAATATAGATAGCAAATGCCAGTGTGTTTTTTTTTTTTCAAGATAATAATGGTAAAAAACACTGGCTAGTTATTCTCGGGATTTAAAGTTCATAAGTTCTTGTAGGCCTAAGTACATGTTATATATGACAGCACCCAACTCGGATTAGATGTCACCGTTTTAATTTTGTGGTACATGGTCGGCAGTCCATGATCGCTATAATTATGCGTATACCAGTAATAAAAAAGAAAGGCGGTGCCATCTGAAGTGACTGCCATGACAATTATGGTAAAATAACAAATCAAGAGGGGATCGAGAAATATAAAGTTAGAAAAGAGAAAATAGGGTCTGGGCATTATCACAAATTAAACGGGGATGTGGGCCGTCATGATTTTGTTTTCTACGGACTGCCACGCCCAGTGCCATCAGCCTTGCTGTGAAAAAACAAAAAAAAAGTAACAATCGTATAAGGGCTCCTTTGAGCCCATGAACCTGCGATACTGAGACATCGGTATAATTGTGCTTTAAATAAATATTATGATAATGTGATTAAGTTTGCTCCCAGAACTACACATTTCTTCGTGACTTCCATTAAATGAGTGAATTCCCTCTGTAGACCTATTCTTGGCCAAATGAAAACTGAAAGATCTACCCATGATTTACCATAAAACCATATATGACAATGCAATTTTAAATAATGTTCTGTATTACGCATATGACGACAACGAGGTGATTATTCAAAATCCAGAAAGACGGAAGATCTGGAGGGATACCACCTTCCAACAGTGACATTTGAAATGAAGTTATTTGGCAATCGTCTGTGCCCATTATTTTCTGATTACTAGTTACCTTTCTGGAAGTGTAGCAATTAATTGCTAATAGGCCTACTATGTCGTAAGCAATAGGCCATATTAGTATGGGCCTATCTGATATTAGTTTTCTTGATTATACAACTGAGTTTGCAAATAATATATATATATATGAAGAGTTTGTTTGCAAAAACCGATAAGTCCATAAATATTTGCCAAATGGAGATATTTGCGATTAAAGGTCGAGAAAATAAAGAGAATAATAAGAAATTTTTTGCTTTTTTAACCATAACTTCAAAAATATGCCTTTATATGTAGTGACCAATATATCATTTAAAAGGTATTATTTTGTACATTATGACAGAGATCGTACTTCAAAATCTTCAAAAATGGACTTATCGGTTTTTGCAAACAAACCCTTCTCATATATATATATATATATATATATCATTCTAATCAATGAGTATTCGCAATATTTGAGATTATAAGTGCTGAAAACTGTGACTTTAACAACATTTGCTCCTGCGATAATTGCTCTGGTCTTATTATTTACTAAGGACTTAGGATTAGGGGGTTCTAAGTTTTTAGGTTTTTTTTTTTTTTTCTAGGTTTTAAAGTAAAACTATACTTTATAGACAGATCTCGACCGTAGCAGGAAACGGTCACAGCGAAAAGAGGAGTCGAAGTGTCTTCTCAACAACAAACGAATGGTTCATCCTTAACAACAAACACAAATAAACAAACAAAAGAGTATAAGAGGACAATGATGAAGGTGAAAACAAATTACGGAATATCAACTCCATGCAGATTGAGTGTGCTACACTGTAGTTTTAATTCGTGTTTACCACGGACAGCACAACGAAGCAGGACCAGTATCTCATAGAACAGTAGTTGGCGCTCTTTACCCTGTTAGAGTTTTAAGTGAGATGTCGCATGGTGTGGGGAGAACTTCCGTCAAAATGACTCCGGTATTTGCCAACTTCATTTGAGGACTGGTTTATAAGAGTTGGAGTTCCAACTGGCTGTAATCATTCAAACAGTTGTCTGTTTACTACAGATATACAAAAGAATTGTACAGGCGCATTTGTGACTTTGATGATCGACGCCGCCGTCTTGTTGAGCAATCTGAAGATTCATTTTGAATGTTTCTTTAACGTTTTGGCTATATAAATTGCTTTCTTTATTATCAGTTGAAATGAACTCCCACTTTATGATAAAGTATATAAAACAAAAATAAATCCGACCAGAAGTTTGGGGCAAAAGTGTTAATCAGAGCTGTATCATGTGAAATATTTGCTCTTCCTTTTCTTTCTCTTTCTCTGCCCTCTTTTTTTTTTCTCTCTCAAATCTTTCGCTTGCATTATTTTTACATTCGGCTATTTCATTTAACAGCACCTCTTCCCCCCTCCTCCCCTCCCCTCTCGCTAATACACTTACACCAGCTATCAGCAAAAATATTATTCTGCATTGCAAACTCTCCTTTTATCTAGGTACCTATAATTTTGATAACCGTTTATCTCTGAGAACTGCTTTTTTAACAACTTTTGTTGTTCTTAGTCTTATAAATAAGAGAAGAATCTGTTGCAAATATCTTGACATTAATTTAGATTAATTTAGAATCAATTTAAAAATGTTCATCTTGTCAGTGGATTTGTAAGTGTGAAATATTGAGAAAATGTGTACAGATATGGAATGAATATTAAAAAGAAATGTTTACTGAAAAGGAAACATATGAAGGGTTTGTTTGCAAAAACCGATAAGTCCATTTTTGAAGATTTTGAAGTGCGATCTCTGTCATAAAGTACAAAATAATACCTTTTAAACGATACATTGGTCACTACATATAAAGGTATATTTTTGAGGTTATGGTCAAAAGAAGCAAAAAATTTCTTATTATTCTCTTTATTTTTCTTGACCTTTAATGGCAAATATCTCCATTTGGCAAATATGGACTTATCGGTTTTTGCAAACAAACTCTCTTCATATATAAAATGGGAAGATCAGAGACTTTTTAACAAACACATCAGAATTAAGATATTTACTATGTGGATAACTTCGTCTTCTTTCTCTGCCTGTCTACATAATCTATCAACCATATTCTATGCATGTGAAGAGTTTGTTTGCAAAAAACCATTAAGTCCATTTTTGAAGTACGGTCTCTGTCATAAAGTGCAAAATAATACCTTTTAAATGATATATTGGTTACTATTATATAAATAAGGTACATTTTTGAAGTTATGGTCAAAAGAAGCAAACATTTTCTCATTACTCTCTTTATTTTTCTTGACCCTTAATCGCAAATATCTCCATTTGGCAAAATATGGACTTATCGGTTTTTGCGAACAAACTCTTCATGTGTTTATTTATTGATATATGTATGTTGTGTACAGTCTGTATATATGTATGTAATTTTGAAGAGTTTGTTCGCAAAAACCGATAAGTCCGTTTTTGAAGATTTTGAAGTACGGTCTCTGTCATAAAGTACAAAATAATACCTTTTAAATGATATATCGGTCACTACAAAAAAGGTAAATATTTGAAGTTATGGTCAAAAGAAGCAACAATTTTCTTATTATTCTCTTTATTTTTCTCGACCTTTAATCGCAAATATCTCCATTTGGCAAATATGAACTTATCGGTTTTTGCGAACAAACTCTTCATGTGTTTATTTATTGATATAATATGTATGTTGTGTACAGTCTGTATATACACGTATGTATGTAATTTTGAAGAGTTTGTTCGCAAAAACCGATAAGTCCATTTTTGAAGATTTTGAAGTACGGTCTCTGTCATAAAGTACAAAATAATACCTTTTAAATGATATATTGGTCACTACATATAACGCTAAATTTTTGAAGTTATGGTCAAAAGAAGCAAAAATCGGTTTTTGTGAACAAACTCTTCATGTGTTTATTTGTGGATGATTACGTATGTATGTTGTGTACAGTCTGTATATATGTATGTAATTTAATTACACGTATTACTGTGGGCCTAATATTATTCCATATCTTACCTGTATTGTATCAATCAATCTGTCCAACCATCTACATACATATATATTACATCAGTCTATCTTAAAATTATCTGTTCATCTATCCATCCATCTCTCTCAATCTTTTTATTTGTATATCCACCCATCCATTCATCTACTATATCCGATATCTATCTATATATATCTACCTACGCCTGTTCATCTCTCCATCTATCTTTTGTGAATATAATTATACATAAATGCTACAATGCACTTCCTCATATGTTTTTAAGAAATGTTTCTATGAATATGAATGATATTATGTACAGAACAATTTGCCCTTCAAAATAAATAAAGCAAATAGGGATTCAGTCAGGATTACATTTAAGTTTGCAATCACAAGGGAAACATGCAGATTATATGAAGGCCCAACTATCATCATTTGTGTTTGTTGGCACGCCTCTTCCTGAAATGGCAAAATGCCTCTAACCCATTCCATACTGAACTCTGAAATGCCCACAGACTTAGTACGCAGGCCACCAGGTCCCCATACAGAACAGGCTAATTACCCTTGTGGCAAGTCTTTAATAGCAGGCTATATGTATGTACCTGTGTATATCCATTTGAGAATGTCTGTGTTTCCGAGTACCGGTATGTGAAGTGAAAAACGAATAAGGATGATGATAACAAGTAATGGCAGTGGTATTGCAGTAGTTGTACAAGTAGAACCAGCAGCAGCAACGTAGTAATACATTGTACGAGTAGAAGTAAAACAAATTGTAGCAGTGGCACTAGCAGTAGTTTTTTTTAGTGGAACACTGTTTTCCATCATTGTGATTATTTACTATTTTAGTTGCCATGGCACAGTGCATTGTTTCTTTTTTACAACATCATTCGTGTATATTCTTTATATTGTATTTAAAAAAAAAAATCCTTTATCAGACGAGTGTAAGAGAAATGAAAAAAAAATTGTATCACTTTGGATTATGTCAACTTTTTCTTTTTTCTTTTTGATGATGGAAATAAATAAACTATTTAATTGAATTGAAAAGTAGTAAAATTAGAAGTGGTAGTGAAAGTAGTAGTAGTGGTAGCAGTAGTAGTAAAAGTAGTAGTAATTAATAATGATGATAATAATAATAATAATCATAATAATAATCATAATAATAAGATATTAAACACCAGCAGCAGTAGTACTACTAGTAGTAGTAGTAGTAGTAGTAGAAGTAGTAAAAGTAACATCTGTGCAGTATGAGGAAAAGGTACTGATCATATTAAAGCAAATTACTAGTAACAATTGTACAATGTAAATCATTAATGATGAAAAATGTGTATCTGATGACACAACAAATAAAAATGTGTTCAAATCTCATAAAATATGATAAAGAACAACTCAAAAGAACACTCAGAATGAAATCTTGTTTGTTTTGATCTTATTTCATTAAAATTTAATATGGAATCATTATGACAATGAAATAGTCCTACAGTTCCATGAGTTAGTACTGTGCATAATACAATTTAAGTAACAAACTTGTACAAATAATGCGACTGCATACCAGAATTCCTATTTCAGACGATGTAAATGCCTTACATATTAAAGTATTTTATCCCTTAAAAGGTAACAAATTATGATCACAAATGGAAAAGGATTATAACATATAGCTCAATATAATGGAGAAAAAAAAATGATTAAGAGTTGAGCTGCTGTTTGAATTCTGATTATAAAACACTGGAATTAAAAGATTTGCAACACACAATGAGATAGCCGAATTTTTCACCGAGTTGGTTTAGTATAATTATGGACATTTCTGCAAAGCATGAAATGAACCACTAATAGTGGACAGTTCAATTTGCTCTACACATGTACCATGGGCTACTGTGGCTTTTTATGAATACATATTTAAAACAAAAATGAAGACAATCAGCAAAGTAAAATGCAGTTGTAATGCAACTCTAAGATCTCAACATCATCATATCTGATTATTGATTTGATACTGATAATTGTGCATGTAAGTCAGCAAAAAAAAAAAAATAAATAAAAACATGAATACAAATATGCATAAAATCCATCTAATGACTGAGTTATTTGTTCTTCTCAAACATATAATACTGAATACTTTACATTAAATTCAGAAGTATCTTGCATAATGCCTTTGAATCTATATATAAACATATCTAATAAAATATATACTCACCTGCCTTGGCACTGAATGGGACAGTTCCCTGCGTACTATTATGAACATTATGCTTTCTGTTACCATTTACTTTTTTTTGTGGTAAAGGTCTATTCTTTCGGCTTTATCAAGCTTTATTTACTAAAACCAAGGTAGATCTTTATGGCAAAGGTCCTTTAATTGATTGATTATAATTCCTGATATGTGACTTATCTAAAACTATCCATCCAAAATTTTATGAATACAGTCATTTGGCTAAAAAGTTTGCACTTTGTGTATGAAGCCACAGTGGGTGTGAATACAAAAGATGCTTAGGCTATTAAAATTTCAGAGTTACTGTAAACTGTTTATAAGTTGTAATCAAATAAGAAAGAAAACACTTTCAGTATGACCACTATCACCTTCTCATCAGAATATTGATATCTAAAACCACGTAAAATCCCGAAATAGAATTTGATCAACAAGTACACTTTAGTATAAGATTACAAATCCATGGGTACTGTTTATGACACACTGGATTGATTACAGACATTTGTAATGAGTAAATAAAACAAAAAGACAAACTGAAACGTGATTTATTTTTGTAGTTGTGGCAGCAAGCTACATGTATGCTGATATATGCCTTCAATTCATGCCATTAGAAATTGAATGCATTACTGTGGGCGAAGCAAGTACATTAGGGGTATAGGCATGTGTTTTTAGAGGGGTTCTGAATGGAAGTTAGAGTCTGACGAATTTTGCATTGTCAATGATTCAGCAGAATGGCAGTAACAAAGTTATTCTCAAAAATATATCTCATAATAAGGTTGCCTTGGAATATTACCTTTTCTTTGTTAAGTTTATTTCAATTTCAATAGGTAGGACTTATCCTTGGTGCTTGTTTCCACCTTCTTTCTGCATTGCACAACACTCAAACTAACCTCTTGCTGCTGCAGGTCAAGACAATGTGATGAGGCATGCATAAAATTTGCATATATTATGAAACTGACCAATCATTTGAAACTTTCTAATCAGCATCAGTGACCCTCAATTTCAGAAGAATTTGGGATGGGGCTGCCTGAAAGGGTCAACACTGGGCACATAAAGTGATACCAGCAGCCCGATCTTTTGAATTAGGGTCCAACACGCACTGCCCACATCAATGCTGCATTGTCACCGATTGCTGTTATTCCTGATTTTGTGATTTATTATCTAAATTACAGCAGCTGAAGTTTGAACCATTTTGCTGTTCTCCTATCACCCACCAACTACTGTAAAGCTAGAAATATTCGCAGGATAAAATTTTCGCGACCTGGAGCCAACGGCCTTTTTTTTTTTTTGCGGCATGAAATATGTGTGAATTGACACTGGCATTCAATGCATACCGATACCGTGTACACAAGAACGTTAGTGTGCATTTCAAGTTCACGAATCTTGGCTCTCACAAATCTTGCAAAATTAAAATGCACACAAAAATTTCTGGCTTTACAGTATACCACTGATGGTAAGTGATAAGTACTAAAGACAATTTACATTATGCACAAGGCACATTGCCCCTACACAGGAACTGCTATTTTTGTTTCTTTTTCTTTTAATTTGTTTTCTTTTTCCCTTTTTCTCAATATATTTCAAGTGATGCAGCACACATTAGAGATGTCATTGCAATAAATACGGAACATCACAAAATGACATATTTCGACGTTATTGACATACCATATATGCATATTAATAATTCCATATATATATTATATTTATACATACATACACACACACACCCATATATATTACATCTTGCAAAATGTGCAAGATTATAAAAATGACAAACAGTTGACAGAAATCATTCACCTTGGGGCATAAAACAGACATTAAACCACAAACACAAAATGCATGGCTAATTTTCCTTTGTAAGTCAAACACATAGCACAGTACGTCTTCAGAACATTGTAGCCACATCAAATGTTGACTTGTACACTCAATAACACACAAGTACTTGATCATCAATACAGCTAAGCACATATATCTGATCTCCTTCAACAAGGAATACATCTAGAAATTCTGACACCTATCTTACTCTATACTCAGTGTTAATTTCAGGCTTCATCAGTCACACGGAAGCTTAAATCTTTTTCCATATGTTGATCAGACAGACACATACTGTCCGCAGAATGACATGAGCTTGTATCTCAAATGGCATACCAATAGTATTAACAAAAAATTTTGACTTAATTTTAAACATCAAAAATACTGATTTGGAGCTTTAAAGCAGAACAACTTTGAATGTCAGCAAAAACAATGTTTCTGCATTATTTCATGTCAACATTGATTTCATTTAAAAAAAGAAAAAAATGTTGCAAAATGTTTTTGTTGTTGTTGTTCTCTTGAAAATTCCTGATTTTGGGATACAAGGTCTTGTCACCCAAGGGACAATATACAGTGATTGTTTTTATTTTTTGTTTACAATATCGAAAATGTAGTAAAAGAAATGGAATATAATATAGGATGATAAATTTCAATCTTATCCTACAGTGACCACACCCATCACCAGTTTAAAAGGATTGTGAATGTTCTTGGATAGAACACATGTTAAAGGTAATTAGATAATCTCAACACGATATAATATGAGATGAAATAAAAATGTATGATTTTACCAAAACCCAGTGGATTAACTTTATAAAAGATTAATTAATGGATTGTGAGAAGAAGATAACTATTATCTATGTGTTGTCTCAAAATGTTTCTAAGGACACTTTTGGGGAGAGATTTGTTTATCACATTACCTCAGACTATTTAAGGTATCTGCTCCCCTGTCATCAATGAAAATACACTATTAATCTATTTCATGTTGTTGTACAAAAAGGTTGTCTAAACATGAGGTAAGTCTATCTGATTGACTAGATTGCAGAATAGAGGGCAAAAAGGAAAGCATAAAGGAAAATATTCTGTTTGATATGGCAAATATGTAAACTTAAATTTTGTTTGTTGGAATTATGTCATTGATTTCATTTTGATTGATGTTTGTTTCTGTTTTTTTTTGTTGTAACCACTGATCTTTTACTGGAATGAATAAATGAAACGAAAGCGAAATGTTGGGAGCAGGGGCATTAACCCATTCCAAACTAAATTCTGAAATCCCCATAGACTTGATACACTGGCCACCAGGTTCTCGTTTGGAATGGGTTAACAGAAAACGAAGAGAAAGGAGAATCATTCAATCCATTGTAGACACTCGCAGCAGTAGAATTTGGCTGATCAAACAGCGCCCTCTTCTCAGAGGTTAGTCTGCGGCATGAAAGCGTTGTTATTCGCCGCCCGCGGCTCCTCGTCCCCAAGGAATACGTCCACAAAGCCCTGATTGTCAAAAGCCTGCATGTCCCGTCCATTTTCCTGCAGGCAACAAAGACATATATCATGGGTGTTTTGTTACAGCCTCGTTTCACAGCCACTATCTGTCTTGGAAAAGAATCTAAATCTCAAAGGGACACAGATGAGATGGTGTTTAATAATTTTAAGTGTGAAAATTCCTATTCTAACTCATTCACCAAGAAGCAAATTTTGATGTGAAAATCGTTGAAATTGCTGAAGACAATTTGTGTTAAAATGCACTTGCATGGCAAAGTCATTCCTCTCACATTCCTCTCACAATAGTGTTAGATTTATTTTCATTTCCATGTTCCCCTTTACATATATATGTTACAATTGATGTCTAAATTCATGTCAACGAAGAAAAACAATGAAGCACACAAAAATTGTTGCGACTGCCACAATCAAGCTTCAGATTTGACTAGAGATGATCACTTTTCTGTGAGTTCAAATATGAAAATGTAACAAATAGAGTGGGATCATGTCAGGCAACAATCATCTTGGTTTGATGTAATTTCTAGCTGCATGTATTTTAGTGGCAGTAGTAACAGTAAAACAGAAATGACAAAATATAAGCATAATGTGTGACCGAATTAACTTCAAAACAATATCGTAGCATTATGATAATTCATACAAGAAATATGATAATGAAATGAAATGTTGAGGTTGCAAGTCTAGCAAGTTACAGTCATAAAAAGATCAGGGGAGCATGGGCACATGTCAAACAGGCAATGAGAACAGAATCTATCACTTTCGTTTTGGACTTTGGGAGAAAGAATCTGAAGACTCACCGGTGGGAGTTCGATGTGGGTTGCCATGGCGTCCAGCGCCAGGCTGTTCCTCCAGGAACTGATGCGGTCCTTGCTGTTGCTCTGGGTGAAGTCGAGGATGTCCTTTTTCATCTCGTTCTGCCGCCGTACCTTCTGCTGCCGCACTTGGTAACAGTGATACAACAAGACTTGACAGAGAAAGAGAAAGAAGAAACAATGTTTTTTAACTCCTTTTTACTCCTTTTTAATTCCTTTTTGAAGAAACACAACGCTACATTCTGTTAACCCGCTGAGGACGAGTCCCAAGCATACTCGGGCAGAGGTCTATGGGAAATGCGTGTTTTAGCAAAATCAGTCTGTCCTCAATGGCTTAAGATGAATTTGAAGAAAAAAAACACAGTATTGATATTGACACTGTCATTTCTATTGTGCCTTTCTGATTAAAACTGAGCATGATCACCGCCTTTGACTTGAGAAGAGGAACATAAATTGTCACAAAAGACAAAAAAAACAACAACAAATTTTAACCCGTTCCTTTCCCGTGGGAGCAACTGATACACGGGAACCTGGTATACCAGGTTCCCAAGATGAAGACAAGAGTGCCTGCTTTCGTGGCCTAAATTCATGTTTCTTTGTGTTATAAAGTCAAAAAAAAATGGGTTGATAGAAAGGTTAGAGTTTATTCTATCAGCACTTGTTCTCTTTCTGTTGGTAGAATTCGTATATCACAGTATTTTTTACCTTTGTTCTGATTTAGTTTGCCCTTGCTCTGCTACAAAACTCGTATGAACATGTATGTTGAACAATCAAAGCTGATCACAGTAGATACTGTATCTGTGTTCGCTGACCCCAGTCATAGCATTCTGGTGCCTGACTCGTGTAGAACGAAAGAGTCTGTGAGCCCATCAGCGCACGCTCTATTCATTCATCACACCAAATCAATATTTCTATTGTTCAAGGGCACATGTAGTTGACCGTGGGGAGGGGATGCTTGTACCGCTTGACTGCTTTCGCACAGGTGGATTACCAACCTGTCCATTCTCTATCGACAGGCACAAAAAAAAAAAATCTCGTTTGGGGACATTGACGGTGTTTAGAGAATTGCGGAAGGAACGGGTTAAAAAGATTTCTTTCATGGCTGTTGCAGAAACTAGAGATGGAGGTAGATTGATTATACAGAATTTGTTTGGCAATGGATTCTACATTGTGGGTCTACTACATAAGAAGAAACTATGTTCACAAGCCTTGTTACTTAGGTGTGGTAGAGTGCCAACTCTGCATGAGATTATTGTGAATTACATCAAAGCTAGGATTCTCAAATTAAAAAGCATGCAAATGTTTTGTTGATACTATATATATGCATTGCAATGCCAGAGGCAAATCACGAGAATTTTGCACGACAGGAAAAGGCAATCAGCTGTATTTGTAAAAATGTCTTGCTCCAAAAACATGTTGCTTTACAGTAGATGCATGCTCGTGCTCGATTGCTCAAGTGTGACACCCAGCTACCTGGGTTTGAACAATGCTACTATCTAGCTACATCATATTTCATATAGCTACAGTATATCCAAGTAGCAGAGTTACAACAGTCCAACCTGCTCAAAACCACTGACTACACTGCCTGGTTGCATGATTCCAGGTTAAGAAAGTTCTTAATTCTTTTGAAACGTCATCATGGTACAGTGAACTCATTCACAGTACAGTGAACTTCATTCCTGAAGTCCTCAGGATCAGCCATTTTCCTTCGTTAAAACAAAATTTTGTTTTGTAATAAAGTAAATAAACAATAAAAAACATCGATAGGATAATGTTGCTGCCTTAATTTCTATTTCCTTGTAACCAGAATTTTGTTACAACTGTGTTTTTTATAACGGGACTACACTGTATAAAGAACAATGAAAACAAAATTCAGCTGCAGCAGTCGAGAACTAACACTGCTGTATTTTAGGTACTTATGTTGTGTATGGTTGTACAGGAGAATGAATGCTCAAGGCGGCGCCACTCAGGAAAAAGACATATGTATGAAACTATGTCAATTTATCTCGAGTACTGTACTCACATATTATGAACAGCACAGCTGCCCCTCCGACTGCAATGCCGAACCACTCCAGGATTGAGAGTTGGTGCGGTCCAGCGGTGGTGACGATTAGTTCAGTGGACACGTCCACTGGCGAGGACGGGGATGTCAGGGTGGGAGTTGGTTGAAGGGAGAGAGTTGAGATCATGCTTGCACCAGATGATGATGCCGATGTGGCAAAAATTGGTGAGATGGAAGACTGAACAGGGACCAACAAAGTCCCCTCTAATGTTGCCATGGAAATATCGGATGGCGTCATCCCCAACAACAAAAATACTGATGATGAATTTGGTAATGACGATGATGATAATATGACTGATGGTGAAGGTGATGATGAGTTGAGAGAATGCATTGCCATCGGCAATGTCTGTGAGTTGTGACCATATGATGGCATTATGCCATCGGAGAGTAAAGCTGCCAAGTTTGAGGATACCTCAGCAGCTGAAGATGATGGAATGGGCATTAGTGGAATGGAAGGCGTGGATGACATCATCATTGTAGGAAAGAGTTGACTGGAATTGTTCAGAGGGAATGAAGACATTTCAGTAGAAGCTGTTGGAGTGGCCACGATGTATGACTGTGATGCCGATGATGATGACAATGGCAATGACGCTGAGAAAGTAACAGGAGTTGAAACGACTGCAAAAGGGCTCTCCGTAGTAACAAACATCGTTGAAATCATCCACGAGGTCTCATTGGCGGCGTAAGTGAGAGCAAAATTGCTGAGAATGATGAAGGCAACAGCTGCAAGAAGCAAAAACACAAAAAACAGTGCAATTTGGCAGAAAAGTATGTTTCTTCTGTGCCACAATTTTATGAATTTGGAAACAATTCTGAGAAAGTCTTACATACAAGCTATTATCATTAAAATTCTATGAAAGCTCAATTCATAATACAGTGGACTCCCCTTATGCCCAAGTCCTTGGAACAGGCGGTTTTCTTTCATTACATTGAGATTTCGTTATAACCGAACAAATACACGTACACAATAAAAAACATTGAGCGGATGATGTTGCGGCCCAAAATTTCTACTTCGCTGTAATAGTAATTTCGTTATCTGACCATGGTTCATCATGTAAATGGGAGTGCACTGTATCCTGTGATCATTTCACATAATCAACAAAAAACTTGGTAATAACCCGCTATCAGAGGAATGAATTACCGTTCCAGATGACCAATCAGAATGCAGTATGAGAGGATGTAAGTGTTAGTTGTGGTTTACAGTCTGACTAGTCATAAAAATTTGCACTTCCAATACTGAAGTTGTTAGTTTGTTCATCAGGGGCCTGTTTCATAAAACTTGTCATCAGTGACAAGTTGTCATAGTTGTGACAAGCTACTCAAATCCTTGCAGCTGATTGGCTGAGAGCAAATTTGTCATAGAAATGTGGCAGTTGTCACTGATGACACGTTTTATGTTTAAAACGGGCCCCAGGTGTGTCCACTCTTCTTGAAGACTGAATACAGCATGTACAGCTGTAGCGTGGGGAGAGAAGAATGGCCCGGTGATTGAATTGATATCTTCATTTGCTGTTCACTGGGGTTTACATTTGAAAACCACAAAATAGTGCAGGCCTGCTAAAAAAAGAATTGCCGATCAGTGAATATGTGCACCAAAGCATACGGCCGGCAAACGATAACTGTTCCATTTCAGTTAAGATTCTTCTGTTGCATGGGTGCTCCCATAAAGATCAGTAACAAAGGTGCATACAATTTGTTAAAGGCATAATTTACCTTTTGCAGATAAAACAAAAACCCAGCATTAGCGCTTCAAAATAGTTCTAAAATGTGAGTCAGGGATAGAAACAACCAATGTAAAAATTTGAACCAGTATAATTGATATTAACTATTGTTAAGTATGGCCATTTTTACAATCAGTGGTGTAAAACACAGTGTTGGCACTAATTGGTGTATAACTTTCTTATACACCGACAGATATGCATTATTTTTTCTCATAAACTTACCACCCACAGTGTCTACCTTGGGTACCTTAATGAACTTTCCTCTCTTTTTCTTTCAGATGTGGCAGGCACTTACATGCTTGAAATCCAACACTTTTGGTGTACTCACTCTGACATAGTATTTTTGTCAGAGCTAGCAAATTAAATTGTTTATTCCTTTTCATTATTTTTGTTGCTGTTGTGATAGACAGGTATCCAACATTAAGAACTATTATGTTTACCAGGTTCTGCTTTGTCTTCTTTAAATACTGACAATGTCCAAACTTTATGTTTCGGAGGTGACATTTTCCGTTAACAATTAACCCCTCTTTTGAGTTGGCTCTTGTTCACAATTATAAAATTCAACTTTGCTAATTTCCATCAAAACAGAATAGTAATCAATCTGACTTAACTTTTATCCAAAAATTATTTAATTCAAATAACTTATCATTTTTTGGTGAGCGTTTATAAATTTATGGAACTTTTCCGTTAACATTTCTGTCACCTCCGAGACAACAGATTTATGTATTTGATTTTTTTATTCTTGACATCAGTTATACATTACATTTGCAAAAATGTAACATATCCCCTCACATTATCTCTGCAGGAAGGTAGGAGAAATATAGCCTGTTGTTTTCATTTCAGAGCAATTTGCAATTTTCCGTTAACACTTGTCACCTCCGAAACAATTGTCACCTCCGAAACAACAAGCATATTATATTTGATAATTTCTCGAAGACAAAGCAATTTTGTTTGATTCTGTCCAATTGACAGGAATCTCTTTTGGATGACAATAGTAATATGGCAACAGGAAGTGAGAATTTTCTAGAGATTGATAAAAGATCCAATAAAAACTAAAAATTACTGTTTCGGAGGTGACAAAACACTGTTAACAAGATTTTTTGTTCATTTCTGTTGAAGAGAAACCATATCATGTACACCAATGGTTTCATTTATTTTAATAACATAAGTCTCAAAGTGGAGAAATCAACTACAACACTCTCACTCTTTTTTTTATCACTAGACTGTACGTTTTAGGGCAAATTTACATTTTTTCACTTTTTCTAACAATGAGAATGCACAAAATACACCCATCTGTTGCATATATAATATTGTAATCAAGATCAATTCTCCTACTTTAGTTAAGTAAAACATATAGATGCTTTCATCTTAGAAGCTTGATTTCCAACAAGCGATTTAGTTGTGAAGATTTACCAATCACAGCTTTCCATGTAGGTTGCTTTTTCTTGTGTTTCGGAGGTGACATTGTGTGTTAACACCATATTGTTATGTGATAGTGAAAGGCAAGACTTCAGTTCCTTTTCACTATCTATTAACATTTTCTAATACATTTAATATCTACAAAATCATCACAACAGAAGTGACTTTTGTATACAGTACATAGCTCTCCAGAATTCCCTTGATACCAAAGTGATACATGTAGCAGTTCATGCATGCCCTAGTCCACAATCTTAAAAAAAAAAAATGTAAAAAAAAAAAAATCATCAAATAATCAAACTCCACAAAAAGGCCACATGCCTATAGCTGGTGCACAACTTGTTCTTGAATTCTTAGTTGTATTTCCATGTACAACGTGATCATAAACAAAATTATGTGATTTTTTTTTTTTAATATGACAATAATTATTACATTTTCCAAGTTGAACCAACTGTATATGACATTGTATTTTTTTAAGATTATTGAAGTTATGTGACAACTAAAGTGAACAGAGGAACAAGTCCCCAGGACTGGAAAGGGAAAGATCAAAAAACAAGATTTGTAGTTCTATTTAAGTATAATTTTGATGAGGTGTTTACCTTGTTTTGTAATTATGTTTTGTCTTAGAATTTGGCTTTAAGTACTGGAATTTCAAGGAAAAGAAAATGGTTTCTTAAAGGACAAGTCCACTGTCATATACATGTGGATTGATGAATGCAACAACATTGTAGAACACATCATTGAAAGTTTGGGGGAAATTGGACAATCCATTCAAAAGTTATGGGTTTTTTAAGTATCTGCGCAATCACTGCTGGATGAGACGACTACGACAGTGTATGATGTCACATGCATACAACGATATAAGGAAAATATAAGTGAATTTCACAAAACTTTACTTTTTGAAAAAAAGTGCACATTTCTTCAACTTGCTACTGATGTATTTTAGGGCAATATTATTTACTCTGCCTTCCAAAAGAGAGAAGTCATGTGTTCTTTTGTTATGCAAGAAAAGTGAAAATACAGTACCGGTATGTTGAATTTTCTTGATACTTTCTCTATATCCTTGTACACATGTGACATCACAAGCTATAGAAGTCTTCTCATTCAGCTTTGACTGAGTAGAAACTTAAAAAATCCATAACTCTGGAACGGATTGCCTTTACTTTCCTCAAACTCTCACTGATGTGTTTTATTAATATTGCTGTATCTACTCAACCCTCATGTCTATTGAGGTGAACTTGTCCTTTTCCAGTTTCGGTCCCTCATAGGTTTATATGAGACCAGTTTGTGTCCGGGACCTTCTGTGAAGTTGATGGGGAAAATTACTGTAACAAAACAAAATTTCCCCTCAAGTTCACAGAAAGGCATTATGCTGCTCTCTTCAGCTGGGAAACACAAACTGTTCTCTTAACCCAACTGTAAAAACCTGTTAAAGATTAGTATGAATTACAATCTCAAACAAAATATGAGCTGGTATCCATTATCATGAAAGAGAATAACCAAACAAAATAACAAGTAAGAACTGAAAGAGCGAGCTTATATTTGAAAATTAAAGCCATGAGGAAAGACATGAATGTTCACTAAATAGTTAACACCTGAGAAGTTGGGTTGTCTCTGTGTTGTGTCACCTCAAAAACAATAACATGGTTTTTCTTATCTTATACTTTTTATTCTCAAAAGTGACTGTTAAATATGCATGATTTGCAGGTAATTTTCAATCAATTCAGAATGATACGTTAAATATATTTTAGTAATGTCAACAGTTTAAATGAATCTGGTGTATAGAAAATTTATCCCAGATGAACCAAACACCTTTCACCAGTATTATAACATTTGTATGGTGGCTATCAAGGATGATGAAGAATTCATGAACATCCTTGAATTAATCTATTTATAAAACTATGTGCAAACACAAACGTACACAAGTCAAATAAGAATTTTTGCTTTTGGTATTCATACTGTATGTCACCACCAAAAAATTACAGTGGTACCCTCCGCAATGATAACTTTAAAGATAGTGAATCAATCTAAAATACAATTTGAGGGATTGAAACTATAACTCATTGCCCACACCTTACAGAAAACCCCATTTAATTTGCTTCAGAGGTCAAAGAGAATTGAGGATTTTTGTAGCAGAGCCTTTGAGGAATCCCTTCCCTCCAAGTTCTGCATACTACACATTAATATGCAGTTCCAAGAGCATCCAAGTGCTGAACTTGGAAAATCAGACTCCTGACATCCTTTATAACAATCCACATTTCTTTGAGATCACTTAACCAATTTGACTGGGGCTTTCTGCAAAATAGAGCTAAGATGTTATAATTTAAGACCCCAAAGTAGAATTTAACTGATTTAATCATATATGGTGCTATCAATGCAAAAGTCTAATTATAAATTTTTTTGGGGGACATACTATATGAATACTTGAACACAATGTTAACATTGAATGTCACCTCCGAAACAAAGTTATTCTTCCCTGGTGTTGTGGAATAAAATGTTGTGAGAGCAAAGAAACATTACTAAAATTATCTCACACCCTCATTTCAATTTAAAGTAGAAAATGGAATGCCATGTTTCTTCAGGTTACAATATCTAGCTTATGTCCGTCATATTCTTACTGTAAATGAATATTTGAACACAATGTTAACATTGAATGTCACCTCCGAAACGAGGTGATTCTTCCCTGGTGTTGTGGAATAAAATGTTCTGAGAGCAAAGAAACATTACTAAAATGATCTCACACCTTCATCTCAAGTTAAGGTAGAAAATGGAATGCCATGTTTCTTCAGATTACAATATTTAGCTTACATCCTTCGTCCAAATGGAAGGCAAACTAGCGGTACCCATGCTAATTAATGAAGTGTAAAAAAACACTTGTTCTGTGTGGTTTATCTGCTTGAAACAAGAGTTAATTTCTTGTTCTCGAGTTATAATTATTAAAAACATTGATAAAAAGAAGAAGTTTTTGTGTTATTGTCACTTATTCTCAAAAAAGTGAGTGTTAATATTAATGTCACCTCCGAAACATTCTAATATGTTAACTGTCACCTCCGAAACATCCATGTGTGAAAAATCCAAGTTTTAAAGAAATGATTGGAATTTCATTTAACCTACATAGGAAGGTAGCCCTTCTTGAAGACTTGTTATAGTAAGAGTTTGACCTGGCCTGCCCTCCAATAAATAGTTAAAATCTTAAAAATTACATGTCAATTGGTATTTTTAGCAAAAATTTATAAATCTCATGTATTTTTTTAAAAATTCACTTCATATTCAACCCCAAAATAGTTTTGATTCACAAACTATATATTGTTGTTAACCATATAAACTTTGCATGGTGAAGTTTGAATACAGAGTTTTGTCAATATGGTGCAATTCATGAAAGCAAAATTTTGCTTGAATTTACTTCAGGTGCCAGGGTTTTCCTCAAATTACACCAATAACCCTTCAGCTTTAAGGTCTGAAATGTTATTTTTTCAAAAATTTGAATACTTTCAAACAAGAATCAAACAGAATAATGAAAAAATATTTTGTTTGAAATTTTGACCCTCTGAGTACAAAAGTTACACCACTGATCGTAAAAAAGGCCGTATACAAAATGTGAACAATATACATAATAAAAAAGTTTCCTGACTAAACCGTCTACAGTTACGGTTTAATGACAAAAATAGTGATAATCTCCTTATATTTTAGGATTTATTGCAAAAAAATGTATACACTGTATGGTAGAATGTTTTGTGATACAACAGACCTACACATATGCATCAAAAGTGATATCTTGAACATTTTCTTAAAATCACTGCTCCCAAAGGTGAACAGGACCTTTAACTGGAATTTTGGAATACAGATTTACCCCCCCCCCCCTAAATTCCAATTGCATGAATCCCAAACTATGGGGTAGTTGATCTCTCTTTTTTTTTTCACTTTAAAAAAGAAGAAAAAAAAATATATATATCATATACATGCTGTACATATCTTTTAAATTTATTACATTGATTTCCTGAACATGTGCATTCGTAGGGAATGCCAACGAACAAATCTCACCGAAGTAAAGTTGGCTCTTCATCCTCCATGGCAGAGATGAAGCATTAAAGCGTAGAAGAAGACAATGACTGGATCGCATTGGCAAGCAAGGTACATCCATCTTTGGTCCATAAGAGTTGCAAGAGGTTGCACTGACTACAAGCAGTCATTTGGGCATAGACTGTGGATTCCACACCCACGTCTAGTGATCCAAATCTAGCACACTGAAAAACAAGACAGATTATTGCTCCATTAACACAGTTGTCAGGGGGAGAAGTGACTAAAATGAATGAAAAGACAATCTCCACAATCTGAATCACAAAGTCCAGCACCACTTTTTCTCTTTTTTTTTCTTTTT
Source organism: Diadema setosum (assembly GCA_033980235.1). Lineage (NCBI taxonomy): Eukaryota > Metazoa > Echinodermata > Echinoidea > Diadematoida > Diadematidae > Diadema > Diadema setosum. The sequence goes on from CM067074.1 coordinate 22,800,413, forward strand.
TTGTACACAGCTCCCCCCCCCAAAAAAAAAAGAAAAGATAAAGTTCAAATCTAAACCCAGACGAACATGTCAAAACAAATCATACTAATCTCATTCTTCTATCTCTCCATCATTACTTCATCATCCTAGAACTTTTGCCTTTCTCATTTTCCATTCCCCATTTGTAATCTCCATACATGTAGCTCCATCTTCCGCTTTCCTTCTTTCCACAAAGGTTTTTCTTCATTATCTTCCGGATTAATTCACTGTCAACTGTGAAACTAATCTGTAGTGATCCCCTCCAGTACGATTTTTTTTTTCATTGTTTTGCTTCTTGTTTTTCCTCCCTACAGTTTGTATTTCCAATTTTTTCTTCATCAATAATGACTTTCTCTCTAATAGTGTTTCAAAGTTTTAATAGGAATTTCCATTTTCTGTTTTGTTTCCTTTGATGGCTCATAATTTCTAGGCACTTTGAAAAGGAACTACAAAATGTGTCTCACTATGACATCATGGCACATTCTTGATAAAAACAGAAATGGCAAGACTTTCATATGTACCCCCACTAAAATTGAAAAAAAAAAGAAGAAGAAGAAAGAGTGATATAAGTGTGTATAAATGAGTAATATAATCAAATTTAGGTGGCTTTAGGTTGGGTTAGGGTTAGGGTAACGTTGATCTCAGTGTCCTAGCTAAAGAAGAGGGTAACCCGGGACCCTCGGTAGGACCAGACTCCGCCAAGAGCGTGAAGTCCCAGGTTAGTTGGGGGGGGGGGGGGAACAGGATCGGATACATACAATGTACATGTATGATGTGGAACTCTTTCCAAAAATTCTTTATGAAACATACATTTTAAGATTAATTTAGATTATAAAATCAAATGGAAGGATCCCTACAATGTAACTTTGAGACTACATATCTCTAAATTCTACACATAATTCAGTAGAAATGATGGCAGGGAAGGGCTAGCACGGTAGCAGGAGTGAATTGGGAGATACGTCTTTACGTCATGTGATCATGGTGATCAGGACGTGCAGTGGTGGATCTGGATCTGGATGTAATACAGTGCAGGACCTTTCGGTATAAGGCAACGGGTGAGAGAGGGCGTGTGGTATTCTTAGTCAAATTGAACATGGCTTTTCACAATCTTTGCTTTGAAACCTTCAGGTGATATGCTGTTGACGACTTCGGTGGGGAGCTGGTTCCAAGCCAGAGTTGTTTTCACAAAAAAGAATTTTACAGTTACTCTGTTTGACAATGTCTTACTGAGTAACACTTTGTATGAATTGTAACATATTTCTCTACGTGTTGTCTTGTTGTCTACGTTACAATCTTCAAATTTCTTTGCCGTGATATTTTGCTTTGGTCTCGACTCTTACTTTTAAAAGAAAATTTTCAACAGGTAGGGCTGGGACCAACCCCTCGACTACTTTGAAGAAGGTTGTTGATCTCAGGACCTGGCGTCTCGAGGCAAGAGTTGGCAGTTTTAGTTTTTCCTTCATTTGGGTGACACAGGTGATCATTTAATCATTCCTTCATTCTTTCACTATAATTTATAAAGTAGGGTAACATCCCCAGTATTCGGTCACTTAAGCTTTTTTGCAATATTTTTAAAACTAAAATAATAACATTTATACATCATATCCACAACACAATGTGAAATATATCAAATCTGTTTAATCTCCATTTTCATTTTGTTAAGTATCACACAGAATTTCACAAAATCCCAAAATATATCACCCTGAAAATTCCCCAGAATACGGTCACCGTGACCAGTATTCGGTCACGCGATATGCGCGTTCAAAGTCAATACGTGTTCAAGGCAGCTGAAAAATGCGCCGCGCTACCTTGTTGGAAATTGCATCGGCGACATTGCGGCGCCCGTTGGTGACCGAATACTGGGGAATCAGCGCTTGCATTCAACCCTTGTACATTGAGACACTGTATCGGCACATACGGAAATTTTTTATTTTCTTTTGCGTTTTTGAAGATATCATCACACTCCAAGCTTGCGATAAGCAAAAAATCCCGCGAGAGAATGGCATATTTCTCTATTTTTAGCGCTTTTTCGGCGATCCGTACTCTTAAAACTGGGCTCAATCCGCGTTAGACAGAAATATCCGTCTGTCCGGAGGAGTCTTTTATTTTTTTGACGTTATCGCTCTCCTCCGTAGACAGACGGAAGTTACAACGTAATAGTACACATCGCTGTGTGGATGGTCTTAACCACTGTCTCTATGGAAAATTGGGTGAGGTACCTCACCCTTCTCGATTGCGTCTAATTCACGGCCCTAGGTTGGCAAATTTAAGCTTGTAAGTTGTATAGCAAAATCAACATTTCAAGAATGCACTACACTCACCAGATTATTAAATGAATAATCCAATATTTTGGTAGAATTTTCAACGTAAAACACACATCAACCAGCCCGTCGCGTTGTCACGTTCAAACTGCAGAAACAGAATCCGTGAGCCAATCACATATGAGGTAGTTTCTACATGTTTTTTGGGTTAAAACACGTACCTCGCATGTGATTGGCTAACAGATTCAAAATGGCGACTTACAGCTAACGAACTGCGATGTTGCGATATGGATAAAATTTCTGCATTATATCCTAGTTACTGTGATTATTTCCATTGCACAATGTGAGAAATTTACCCCAAATATTGCTGCATAATGTGTCATGTCATGTCAAACTTGTTTGAATGTAAAAAAGCTGTCTGAAATTTGGTTTATCGTAATGTTTGATCCGTGCGCGACCACTGGCAGCGCATCCACACAGGAGCTGGGATCATTAACTTCAGTCTGTATGAGGGGATCCGTGAAGCCAGACGCAGTCTCCGCGGAACATTTCCCCGACGACCAGATACAGACCGATCTTTCGGTCAAAATCCGTGCGTGCTTTTGGAAAGTAGTGCCGATTCTGCACTTTTGACGGTAAAATTTGGGATTTTGGATGGATTTTTGGAGGGGGCTAAGGGAGATTCCTGTTGTGAATGAGTGTGCAAGTATGTGAATTGATGTGATTTGAGGGCTTGTGCCGAAAGGGTGGGTTGGGTGGTGGCGCGTCGCGTTAATGGGAACACCACCCTTCGTCCAAAGCCCCCCCCCGGTTTTGCCGAAAGGGTGCGTTGGTACTTTTTCTCATCATGTAATATCAAAAGACGAGTTTTGAATTTATATTTAACCTTCACACAACCATTTCAAAGAGGCTATCGTCCGGATCGGTTTACACTCTATTACCACTTGGTCTACAGCCAGTTGGTCTAATAGACTGTTTAATTTCAGTTGGTCTAATAACCAGTTGGTCTAGTCATCATTTCGTCCAATTACTGTTTGGTCTAATTGTTATTTGGTTTAATTACTATTTGGTCTACAGTCAATTCATCTAATAATAGCCATTTGGTCTATTTTTGGTCTATTATAAGTTGGTCTAATTTCATTTCAAAAAAAAAAAAAAATAGCCCATTTGGTCATATAGACGAAACAATGATTGGACCAAATGGTACCTGATTAGACCAGGAAGCTGACTATTTGACCAAATGACAATAAGATCAATGGTTATTAGACTAAAAAATGGGTGTAGACTAAATGATGATAGACAGAGGCTAGACCAACTGGGCAATGGACCAAAATTAATGATGTGTACACCAAATTTATATTGGACAAATTGGTTTTATTTTAGACCATTTGATGATTAGACGAAATGGAATTAGACCAACTCATAATAGACCAAATCGGTATTTGATTTAATCCAAGCCACAAGCCTGATTTGAGTGTGTTGTGACAGTTGAACTTACTGGCTGGTGACAAGTGATAAGTGACCGAATACCGGTAGCTGACCGAATGACTGGTACCCTTGCCTTACCCTAAAGTAATTTTAACAAGGGCAGGGAAATTTCCAACCCTCTCAGCTATCAGTAACTAGACATCTAGAGTAAAAGCCCCAAGTTTCGGACACTTAAGCTTTTTTGCAATATTTATTCAACTCAAATAATACTCCACAAAATTATATCCATAATAATGTATAATGTTAAATATATCAACCTAATTTTCCCCAATATTGATTTTGTTAAACAGATCATAAAATCTCACAAAATCCCCAAATATTATGACCTTGTCAAGTCCCCAAAATTCGGACACGCGTGCAATGTCAATACGCATACAATTATTGCAAGGCCGCTGAAAAATCCACGCGCGCCATACCTTGTTGGCGCAAGGTTGCATCGGGGATGTTGCGGCGCCTGTTCGTGTCTGAATTTTGGGGACTCTGCACTTGCATTCAGCCCCTGTAGGGTAAGGGCACCAGTATTCGGTCAGGCACCGGTATTCGGTCACTTATCACTAGTCGCCAGCCAGTAAGTTCAACTGTCACAACACACGCAAATCACACTAATTCACATACTTGCACACTCATTCACAACAGGAAACTCCCTTAGCCCCCTCCAAAAATCCATCCAAAATCCCAAATTTTACCGTCAAGTGCAGAATCGGCGCTACTTTCCAAAAGCGCGCGCGGATAAGGCCCAGTTTTAAGAGTACAGGTCGCCGAAAAAGCGCTAAAAATCGAGAAATACGCTGTTCTCTTGCGGGATTTTTTGCTTATCGCTAGCTTGGAGTGTAATGGTATCCTCATAAACGCAAAAGAAAAACAAAATGTCTGTATGTGCCGATACAGTGTCCCAATGTACAAGGGTTGAATGCAAGTGCCGAGGCCCCAGTATTCGGTCACCAACGGTTGCCGCAACTTCCCTGATGCGATTTTGCGCCAACAAGGTAGCGCGCGCGCGCGTTTTTCAGCTGCCCTGAACACGCATTGACTTTGAACGCGCACATCGCGTGACCGAATACTGGAGCCGATGACCGTATACTGGGGAATTTTCAAGGTGAAATATTTCGCGATTTTGTGCAATTCTGTGAGATATAAAACGAAATGAAAGTTGAGATTAAAGAAATTTGATATATTTCACATACATTGCTGTAGATATGATGTATGTATGTATTATTTTAGTTCGAAAAATATTGCAAAAAAGCTTAAGTGACCGAATACTGGGGATGTTACCCTAGGGCCTACATTTACTCACTGCATTGGCACGTACGGAGATTTTGTTTTTCTTTTGTGTTTTTGAGGACACCATCGCACTCTGAGCTTGCGAAAAACGAAAAATCTCGCAACAGAACGGCGTAATCTTTCAATTTTTAGCGCTTTTTCGGCGACCCGATTCTTTACACGGGACCTCAATTCGCGCGCGCTTTGGCCTTTGGAAAAGTTGCGGCGATTCCGCGTTTTTGACGGCAAAATTTGGGATTTTAGGTGGATTTTTGGAGGTTACTCAGGCACTTTCCTGTGGTGAACGAGTGTGCCAGTATATGAAACGATGCGATATGTTTGTATTGTGACTGTCCACTTTGCTGCCTTGTGATAAGTGCCAGTGCAGTCCAGTGGCAGTGCAGTGGTAAGTGTCCGGATAGGTCTATTGGGAGGCCAACCGAAAATTGGGGTTCTTACTCTACACTGTACATAGTCATTAACTATACACAGCCCAGTCGCTGTGTACATGGTACGTCGCGACAGGGCTGTACTCGCACGACCACCAACCACTAGGAGAGCGACGTAATCGTATCACGATAGCTTTGACTTTTGATACTTACGATCATTTTTGTCACCTCAAACTCATCGAGTATACTCTTCAATATTTACTCTACATCTGATGATATTAGTATTCAAATGTACGCAATGAAACTTACCGAAATTGATCATCATATCCAGCATGTCCACACGGTACACAATCTTTCACGCCAGGCCAAGTTTAGATATCGGGTGGTCACGTGATGTGAATGCCCTTTCAAAAGGTCGCGCTGTCGACCGTGCTGATACACTCAAGCAGCGTACGCACGGTTACTAGTACTTGTATACAGCTATAAACTGTACTGGGCTTGGCGGCGGCTGGCGTCTGGTCGGGCGAGGAACATTGAGCTCCATACCACGGTTTACTATTGTGTAGCAGACGCCAAGGTTTGTTCGACACTTTCAACGCACACGCGCTCACTCTGGAGCACATCCGGTCACGCATGCGCATAAGTCAAGGCGCCATTTTGAATTCTGCAACGACGAAGCCCGACGGTCAGGAATTGCGCCAGAAAGTGTCATTTATTTGTTCCACGGACTTATCGCAAGTGGTCTCCATGGACCCAGTGTGGCGAACTATTCTTCTATAATAGAAACATGCATTTAACGTGAGTAAAGTATTCTGTTTAAAGGAGAAAAGTATACATGTTCTTAAGTTTTGTAGCTGTGTTGAGGTTCCTCACTTCGAGGCTGCATGCCGTGCTCGTCAGAAGCTGTTTTCGCATAGCGTAACAGTGTCTGGTCGGGCTACATAGTCATGGTCATATGCTGTCATGACTTCTGTTACTTGTTATTTCACTTTACAGAGATGGCTATTATTGACAAGACTAAACTTAATTTACACAGAAATTCTCGGTCTAGCTCTGTCGCGACACTCACTTTTTGCCATTTGGTTTGCTTGTCTTACAAATATGTTAATTGTAACACAAAGGTATACCTATGGGACTACACTACAATAATCTGCTTCGCTACGTGACCGACGTGTAATTTACGTTGCGTTGCACCATACTCCCTACCCTACTCAATTTTTTCAGAAGACCACCAGCGTTTAGTTGCAATGACTGTATATATAGAAGTAGCTTACCAACAGCATCAATGTCCACTCTCTCTCATTTGAAACGGTGCTCGAAAAATATACAGTACTTTTTGCACGGTGGTGTGTGATGTAGGGGATGGGCGTGCAGCTCAAGTCAATGTGAAAGTAAGCTACAATCAATTCTACCACTCAATGCGGAGAATATGTGTTGCCAATTTGAAGAGACGGAGGGTGTGTTTCATCAATATAGTCAGCGCTGACTATTTCAGTAAAATCCTTGGTTTTGATTGGCTGAGATGCTCTGGTCACTGACTGTTACTATGGTAATTGTCAGTGACTGACAACTTGTCAGCGCTGACAACTTTCGTGAAATGGTGCCAAGAATAACGATATTCTAAAGGTTAGGGTCCTACACCGAGAGATCATAATGCGAGCAGTGCACGCATTCGATTACAATAATATGCAGACAATATTTTCCCTTTGCGCTTCGGGAAAACGTACTCGGCACTTCACAATCTCGAAGACAATGGGCCGGATGTATAAACGCTAGCAACTGCTTGTGCTAGCCTTTTACTCGAATCTGTATGCATAAAAACAAGCAATTGCTTGCGAGCAGAAGCTCTTGCTAGCAAGTACAATGTACAAGCAATTGCTTGCTGTCCGCAAGCAATTGCTTAGAGACCAAGCATTTGCTTAAAAACGTATGCATAAAACATACCTTTTGCTAGTTCTTGCTAGCAATTGCTTACGATTTTCCAAGCTCTGTAAAATGAGCTTGAGCTTTTGCTTATCTGGGACGTTCCCTTTTAAGTATCATTTTCATATTCATGGCAGAAAGGCAACAATTGTGAAGCAGTGGTATAAATCTACAAGAAATTACTCTTAAGTAGAGTAAGAAATTTTTCATTTCAACAACGGGAATGTCCAGTGGTTAGGACGCAAAATTTGATGAAAAACAGGTAGGATGTCTCACTTCGGTGGAGAGCAAGGAGACGTCTCTCCACGTGCGATCTGGCAGATGCGGGCTATTGTAAGCAGTGATGGGAATCAGCCAGTAATATGAGTGTGTGTATAGTTGTGTGTGTGTGCGTCTGTGTGTGCATTTATGAGTGTCATTTCATAGCTCTTCTGCTATGTCAGGAAATGTTTCTGCACATCACACATGCCCTTTCAAATGCATGCTGCCACACTCGTCTTTGTTCTTGTGTTCACACAGGCGTGACGTCCCTTTTGTTGAAAACGCAAGCAATTGCTTGTGCGGGACAAGCAAAAGGTATAAGCGTGTGTGTGTGTGTGTGTGTGTGTGTGTGTGTGTGTCATATGAGCGTTGTTATGATCACTATACTGCTATGTCAGGTTCCAGCTCACACATGCCCCTATGAAATACCAAGGAGCTTCTAGCTCCTTGGAAATACCTAATACGAAACACGCCTTTGTTCTCAGACGTACAGTGTTCGCACTTAAGCGTGACGCTATTGTTCGAACGAACCCTATAAGCAATTGCTTGCTGAATGCAAGCAAACAAGTAGTGCACAAGCAAAAGATTATGCATATGTATTTAAGCAATTGCTTGAGCTACACCTTTTACTAGACGAGCTTGTGCTTTTGCTTGAAGCAATTGCTTACAAGCAATTGCTTGTTTTATGCATTCGGCCCAATGGGCCTACTTAGTAAAAGTATGCTTTGCTATTCATTGCTACTAATGCTAGAGAAACTCGTAGCTCTCTCGAGTCCAGTAGCTCTCCCCCCCCCCCCCTCTCTCTCTCTTTTAAAGGAATCCAAAGAGAAATGTGGATTGGACCGGTAAAACAGAAACATTAGTACATCAATATTCAGTGAAAGTTTGAGGAAAATCGGACAATCAATGCAAAAGTAATGAAATTTTAAAGCTTTGGTGTTGGAATTACCGCTGGATGTCATGTTATACTGTATGGACAACAAGAAAATATAAAGGGATTTGAAACACAAAAATGCATTTTCATGAAAATTACACATTCCATCAATATTACCCCCTGCTTTCTGAAATCGGTTAATCAAGTGCTCTTTCATTATGCTAGAAAAGTAAACTTTTGTGGAATTCCCGTCCGCGTCCACCACATACACACACACATACACACACACATACACCCTCACACACACACACACACAAACACACACACACACACAGACACTTTTTTGTTTTCAGTGATCTTTTTATTAATTCCATTTCCTTTGAAAATGATTCTTATAACAGTTTCAAAAAAAATGCATATCATATACATAACATTGTCATAAATGCTCATGCATGTACCAAACGTATTCCATGAAAACAAGAATAATCATTCAATTCATTTTAAGGCAGAAATCAAGCAGGAATAAAAATAGGATGAATTATCCGGTCAATTTGCGATACATTTACCATGGCATCGTATAGGAATCACAAACACACAAACACACACGCACACACACACACACACATACACAAATGCTTATTGCAACGTCTCCATAGCATGGGGTCAATCTGTGAACTCACTGGTAGGCAAGTTGATTGTGGTTTTAAAAAAAAAAAGTTATAAGATTAATATGTTTACAGTACTATAGGTATCAGAGTATGGCCTTTTTGGGTGCTCGTTATTCCGAAGGTTCAATATTCCGAAGGTTGATTATTCCGAAGGTTCGTTAATCCAAAACACACACATTCCCTATACCTAGAGGTTCGTTAATCCGAAAATGAAAAAGGGTTCGTTAATCCGAACATTTGTGGCGTTATTCCGAAGGTTCGTTATTCCGAAGATTTGTTCCTCCGAAAATGAAATTCGGAAAAACAAACCTTCGGAATAACGATTCTTTGCACTGAAGAGCCTTCGGAATAACGAACCTTTGGAATAACGAGCTGTAACCTCTTTTTCGTGCTCATCCCAGTCCTTTTTATCTTTTTTTTTTTCTTAAAGAAAGATAGCAAATCTACAGTTGAACTAGAAGATGCCTATTTCGTGGATAATGGATAATATCTGCAAAAAGAATTGTATTTCTTTTGCCTCCACGCATAGCCAACTTAGTCCCTATCATATTTGTTTCACTCATTATTGATTTGTGAATGACATTGCTTTTGGTCCTTTTCTTTTATATTTCTTTTGTTTGTGATTGTTTTTTGTTTTCTTTTCTATCCATGCCCCTCGCTTGTTATAGTTAATATATTTTCTTTTGGAATTATTTAATCAGAAGTTGAAAATTATCTATGAGGACCATTTTATGTGTACAAACTTCGACTCTTCTAAGATACAGGGTCTCCTTGTCCTCGTCTTTCCTCTTGTTGTTGTTGTTGTTGTTGTTGTTGTTTTTCTTGGTTAACCAGTGCATTTGACTTGACCCATTCCCTACGGGAACCTGACTGTGTATTAATCTACACGGGGATTTCAGTATTCGGCATGGTTCTCTCAGGGAGGTGGGAAGAGATCCCTGGTTCTCTCAACATGTTAAGTTTATATATATGCTTTTTATTCTCATACCAACTGACACACTTAATTCAAATGCATTATATGTTGCACAGAAGGAAGATAGATAAATAAACTTGAAACTTTGAGAACTCTTGCACGAGCGAGGGTCTGCCCATTATATTGCGCATGACGTGCATTTTTCAAATTGGCACTAGACCTTCACCGTCTCTAGAAATGTGGCCTACTTTCTAGCTGATCTTTAATTTGCGCTCAACTTTTTACCACTGTTTTAACGGGGTCAAAGCGCGTAGGCTACACAAGTGTTGTGTAGGTTTATGATATCGATATCGCGCTCGCACGCACGTATACACGACGTATACACAACATGGTGAGTACCATTGAGTTGGTATACACAGCATAGTACACTAGCTCTGACCAGGGTCCCGTTGCATAAAACTTTTTTAGCAACCTTAAAAAATTCAGGTTGGGATTTGCCCAACCTGAATTTTTTAAGGTTGCTAACATAAGAATGTAAAATCCGTTGCATAAAAACTCTGGTTGGGAGTTTCCAACCAGAATTTTGTGATTTCAACCGGAAAAAAATCCGGTTAGAGTTTTATGCAACGGGCCCCAGGGAGGTGACCGACTGTGTTGACGTACCCTGCTCTTCTGACTGACTGTGGTATAGACCGATTCAATTTCGATGACCTATTCACCTACCGCCGCTAGCGGCGCTATAACGGTCGCCATAACTGGGGGCCAACGGGGGCTTAATTCAAGCGAGCTAGCTAGCTACCCAGCGAGTTGCACTTGCAGCTCAGCGGCCTAGCGTACCCATCGCGCATAGTTAGCCGGGCGCAGCCGCTGCGCCGCGGCCGGCGACCGCTGGCGCCGCGCTAATATTGTGATTGTTTACTCACTGTGTGGAAAAGTCATTCAGCGGCCTTTAATGCCTTTCTTTTGGACAAACTGAGTGATTCAGACATATTGATCTACTTTGAAAGCTTCAAAGGAAGGATCAGGAAAACACATTGTGCAGTTGTTGGGTGCACAAATAACAGAAAAAAAAAATGGAAATGGAAACTGCACGGCAGAGTGTGAAATTCAGACACCGCTGACGCATGATAAATAAAGGCAAAATTAAAAACAATTAAGTGAAATACAACGGTATAGAAATGCACAGATTTCGAAACAAACTATGTCTACTAGATTCTCTATTTAATTAGGTTATCACTGTATATTCGTAAAATATGTTGTTCATCTTAGAAGACAAGTTTAGATCAAAGAATTTGATAATTCACCGATTTTTTGATTTTTTTTTAATCCTTGGTGTCCTACTTGCCAAAGTTAGAATCCACTTCCTGGCTAGACTTTATTCATGACAAACATTTTACAGCCTACACTACAGCTAAATAAATGTTTCAAGATGCGTTAAATTCTTATATTGTTTTCACTTCTTCAATGTTCAGCACTGAATTGACCATAGGCCTATTCAATTTTGGCCTGGAACTCTGAATTTGACTTTTGATAAAGTGATACCGGTACTTATAAATATTAAACCATGGATGGTGGCAAACATCAGTTTCATAATCATACTAAGAAAGTATGATTTGAAAATTACTTTTGTAGATTCTAATATTAGGCGTTAGCGTGATGTTATGCAAGGTTACTTAGACCTAAAACAGTAGAAGTTTCGGTTGTAGACAAAAGGCGACGTAGTCGTAACTTAAGTTTAGGCATATAGATCTAGGCCCTACGGCCTAGAAACGCCTAGATTTATATTCCGTTTGGTTTGCTCAGTTAGGCTTGCATGAAGTTATCGACAACCGAAAATGATATAGGATGTAGGGTTCTAGAAGTCAATAGGTCTAGATCTAGTCTGGACTCTTGCCTAGATTTCTAGAAAAGATCTAACGTTAGACAGATTCTACCCTGCTGGCCCGACACTCCCGAGTAAAGGCAAAAGCCTGCCCTAAAAAGGTTAAGTTAACTGATAGCTTGCAATATTGCGCCATATCTAGCTCAAGATTCTTACTCATTATTTGTATTTAATTATATCAGTTAACTTGTCAACAGCCTAGGCTTATTAGCAAGACGCCTGCCTGCGCCTAGCAATAATTCTCCCCAGCGGTTTTTATTCTCTTGCAAGTCTTACACAAATGTGAATATACGGGGCTTACACGCGAGTACCCAAGTCATCGCCAAAGAAATAGAGTCTATACAAACATTCACGGACCGTACCGATATTTACCTTGAAATTCAAGTTTTGGCTACAGCCGTATGTCATCTACCCATTCGCTCATAGTCGGTTTAAGTTGTTTAATTTTATTTATTCTTAATTAGCTGGCGAAAAAAAAAATGTAGACTCTAGTTGTCACAAATCCAGATGCGTCGATCGCTGCCAGCGCCAGAGATAGACTAGCTAGCTGGCCGGCTGGCGCCGGGTGGTAAAAGCACTGGCTGTCGCTGGCACCCTTGCCACGCACGCAGGGCGCTTGCCGACCCGGCCGCGATTTTTTTTTCCGTAACCCTAACGCGTCGAAATTGCCCATTGTGTCATTTGAGCAAAGACTATCAGTGTACAAGTTGGTTTTTTGTACGCATGTGCGTGGACTTGGCAGTTAGGCGTTGAGTTCGTGCTGTTACACAGTACACTGTATACAGAGTACCATTGGCATGGTCGTCTGCTAACCACAGAATCAGATTACAATGTGAGAATGGGACGCCGTCCTTCAGCCTTCAACCAGAAACATAACAACGGGTTTGTGTGTATGGGTATGTGTATGCGAGTGTGTGTGTGTGTGTATGTGTGTGTGTGTGTTTCCACTTCACGTCATGTCATCGCCATCGCGTTCGGCTTTTAGGTGGTATTTCTGTAGTTTTGTTCGCCGTCTGCTGACACTTTTCCTGTGTCTCGCGAGCACTATAATCTTGTATATCTTTTGTGTCATGTGTATAATCTTTGAGTACATGTATTGTATTCACTGGTATATTGTTATTTATACTCTTTGTTTGCTACTCTCATACCCCAAGAGGGGGTCGAAAGAGTCAATAAAATTCAAAAAATTCACAAATATTTAGGTCTGCAGCGATTGCTATTGTTAACATTGATCATGTTTATGATCAGATTCGAAGAGGGCTCTTGGTCTTGGGTAACATGGATGAACTCCTGGGTTAATTTGGGTTTTCCTCCAACTTTACAATGATTCAGAAAGGCGTAGTATAGGCTCCATTTTAGTTCAGGTTCGATATCAACGTATATGATTACATTCTCATGCAATAACATCCATGATGAAGATGGGGAAGGGAAGAGAAACTGCGGGGGGGGGGGGGGAGCTAGTAATCACCGAATTGATCGATGAATCTCTCTATAAATATTTTAATTTAATCAACTTTAAAAAAGGCATTTTGGATCGGCATTTAAAAATCAAAAGATGTGCTATTTCCATCAAAATCAATTCATTTTCCCAGTCCATACATGTACAAAATTGCTCTAAGTATCACCGTTTGAATTGCTCTATCAATAATTTTTTTGATGTTCACTTTATCATTGCCAACCCTATAGTCCTTCTCATCACTTAATCGTCACCTCTACCATCACGACCATCATTGCAGGAAACCAAAACCCAAAATGAAATGTGGATTGAGTGAAAGCAGCAACATTAATAGAACACATCAGTGAAAGTTTAAGGAAAATCGGGCAATCGATGCAAAAGTTATGAATTTTTTAAGTTTGTATGTTGGAACCACTGGATGCATGACATCATGTGTGGGCAACAACATAGAGCAAATATAAAGAAAACAAACATGTTTTCACTTTTCTTGAGTAATGTAAGAGCATTTGATTAACCACTTTCAGAAAGTAGGGGGAATGAATACTACCCTTAACGTAAATTATGTCAGTATCAATTAAGTTGAAGGAATGTATAATTTTATCGACTTTTTTTGGCAATTCTCTTCATATTTTCTTTACATTGTTGCCCATCATGGTCTCTAGTAGTCTCTTTATTCAGTAATCACAACACAAAAAATATAAAAATGAAAAACTTTGCATGATTGCCCGATTTTTCCTCAACTTTCACTGATGTATAATGCCAATATAGCTGCGTTCACTCAATCCATATTGGTCTTTGGGTTTTGGTTTCCTTTAATATCAACCAGTCATCACTACCATCATTGCTTTTATTCAATTCATTTATTTTTCATTCTTCTTTTTCCAACAAAACATAACGCATAATATATTTGGAATTACATCATAAACATAAACATTCGACTTTGTAAAAGATAAATGATACAAATAAACAAAAGAATGCATACTGGCAAAAAAAGTACAAAGTTATCTTCAGTTGAGAAAAATAAAGAATTGAGAGGTCCACTAAAAAGCAAACTTGTATGCTGTGAACCACTCACAAAATGAACAAACTTATACGAATTATTTATTTACAAATACTTATCACAGTTATAATTTACGACAGAACGGGACAAGACAGGAGAAATACAAAAGACATGACACGACTTGACAAAAAAGACGGAAAGAATAGGGAGAGAGAAAGCAAAAGAAAAAAAAAGAGAAAGAGAATAAGACAATGCCTATTAGATTACCATGCACGACCATAAACATCATTACTATCATTTCACAACTGCATGGATATCATCTTACCACCACGATTATCACTCGTAATACCATCGTATACGTGTACATATCACCACAAGCAATATATCTTCCACCACTATCAATACTTTTTTCCATGTCATCAATCCATCAACAACAACTTCACGAAATCTCTTTCAAAGTTTTCAGCATCATCATCATTATCATCAGTCTAAATAAGAATTGCGACTGGCAATATATTCATACTCGATCCCTCCCTCCAATGCGCACATGGCCTATAGCACCCGTAATTGAAATGATGAAGAGAAACGATTGAATATTAAAACACTGATTTGTTTGTTTGCTTGTTTGTAAGAACACTAGCCGCATTCACATGTACAAAATAGCTGGTTACCGAGCGCGCTCCAAAACTCGAGAGTTCTTGTTATACTCGCAACTTTTTATAAACTTCGTGATCGATATAATTATAGAAACAAACACCTGGCTTTAACTGGTATCAGATTCCCAGGTGGGTTCATTACTTAAAATGTGTATGAACCATTTGTTGTCGACTGACTGATATATTAGAGCTGTGATAGAAGTTTACCAGTATATGAAGTTTATCAATACAGTATCAGCATAGCCATATGTTTATACTATGTGTGTGAGAGAGAAAAAAAAAAATTCAAACCCACAGCACCGATTCTGAAGTAAAACACATTTGTAGAAGAGATTTGAAACGATCGTTTTATTCTCTAAAAAAAATCGAGTGAAAATATTCACTCTTAAAGGAGTGAATACAAAAAAGAGTGGATTTAGAGTGAAATTGGAGTGAATTTGGAGTAAAAAATTTTCATTTTCACTCGTTTTAGAGTGACCTCAATGATCACTCCAAAATGTTCGAGTGATCCTTGACGTCACTCCAAAATGAGTGAAAATGAACATTTTCACTCAAAATTCACTCCAATTTCACTTTAAATTCACTCTTTTTTCTATTCACTCCTTTAAGAGTGAATATTTTCACTCGATTTTTTTAGAGAGATTTGGCACAAAATAATGTCACTTATTTTTAATAATATTAATTGATTACCAAATAAAAATCATTTTGCCCGATATTAGCCAAATTTAAGATCTTTTCATTAAGTTGGAGCAACGAGCATTAGTTCAGAGTCACAGAGGCTACTTTCGAGTTTGTATGAAATACATTCATAGGAAACTGATAACTATATTAGTTTGAACGATGATAGCACCCAAAATATCATGGTTACAGTTCATTATTGAGAAGGTTCGTTATTCCGAAGGTTCTTTACTCCGAAGGTTCGTTATTCCGAAGTCTCGTTTTCCAAAGGTTCGTTATTCCGAAGGTTCGTTATGGACCCTATTTCATTGTCGGATCAATAAACCTTATGAATAACGAACCCTATTTTATTTTCGGATTAGCGAACCTTCGGAATAACGAACTCTATTTCATTTTCGAATAAACGAGCCTTCAGAAAGCGAACCCTATTTTTCGGATGAACGGACCTTCGGAATAACTAACCTGCGGAATAACGCCACAAATGTTCTGATCAACATACCCTTTTTGATTTTCGGATTAACGAACCTTCGGAATAACGAACATCCGAAGCACACAAATTCCCTAGATACTTAGAGGTTTGTTAACCCTAAATTCAAGAAAGGTTCGTTAATCCGAACATTTGTGACATATTCCGAAGATTCGTTAGTCCGAAAATAGAGTAGGGTCTCTATTCCAAAGGCTCGTTTATTCGAAAATGAAATAGGGTTCGTTATTCCGAAGGTTCGTTAATCCAAAAATCAAACAGGGGCCTGGAATGGGTTGTAAGACTTTTTTTTGTTTAAAAGTTATCTGGATGTCTATAACGTCCAAACGTTTTTCTGTCGGCCCTTAAAAAATTAGAAAGGTTTCTTGTTATTTCAACGATAAAAAAAAAAAAAAAAACGTTTTTATAACGTTCAATTGAAACGTTTTGAATACGTCGAAAACCTTGCAGAAAAATAATGTTCTGAAAATGTTTTGACAAAACGTCCAAATAACGAACTTGGAACGTTTCAAGAACGTTTAGAAACGTCCAAATGTCAGTTAGGACCCAGATTTGTATCATGGTTGTACTTTGAGGTACTCACATGCGCTTTATTAGACCTTAACCGCCCACGATCTAAAAATGACGTCAAAATCACGTCCATTTTCCTTGTTTACATAGTTTTCGTGAAAAAAAGGCGTCTTTCAGATGCCTTCCTTTTTTCTTTTCCAATATACATCAAAAAGGCATGAATTAACGTACGTGTAGATGACGTGCTCATGACGTTATTCTGACGTAAATCTTGTCTTTAGAATTGTGATTTACACGTCATTTAGACGAATCTAATGACCACCAATGACATCTTTGGGACAACTTTTATTTGAGCAAAAATACGACATATTGACATCAGTTAGAAAAAAACGACATATTCACATCAGTTTGAAACGTTTATACGATGTCAAGTATCTGTGTTTATTTTCGTCTATAAGACTTTAAATTAGCAATCTACACGTCTTTACAACGTCTTCGTATAACCAACCAGGCGTCAGAAAGACGTCACAAATATGACGTCTTTTAGATATCTTCAAACAACAATACGACTTATTGGCGTCAGTTTGAGACGTCTAAATAGCGTCTGTTTTTCTGTGCTTATTTACCGCAAACAAACGACAGTTATTACGCCTTTCTAAGTCTAGATAATGACGTCTCTCTATGTCTTCCATTTGAGCAAAAAAAAAAAAAAGATCTTATTTTTGACAGTTGACTGACGTGAAATTGTCGTCGTTCTGACGACAGTATATGTCGCAAACTGATATAACTCTTTAAAATTATAATTCGTAGGCCTTATTATATGAAGTCACAAAGACGTCGCAAAACTGACGTAAATTTAACGTCACGTCATTAATACGGCGTGGTAAATAGGTTGCTAAGCAAAGTAAATTTTATTTCACTAATACGTCGTAAATATGAAGTGAATAATACGACTCAAACTGACTTGAATTTTACGTCTTAACTCAGCTAACACAAAGACGTTTTCTAAACGTTCTTGAATTATTCCAAGTTCATTATTGAACGTTTTGTCAAAACTTTTTCAGAACGTCTTCTGGTGGAAGGTTTTCGACGTATTTAAACGTTTCAATTGGACGTTATATTAAACGTTTTTTTTTAAACGGTCAGATAACACTAAAAAAACTTTCTAAAGTTTTAAGGACCGACAGAAAAACGTTTGGACGTTATAGACATCCAGATAACTTTTGAAAACCCTCTAGAACGTTTAAAAATGTTTTAAGAACGTTCGAAAAAGTCTTATGACCCGTTCCAGAACCTTGTTTGATTTTGGGATTAACGAATCTCGGAATAAGGAACCCTATTTCATTTTCGAAGAAACGACCTTTTGGAATAGCGAACCCTATTTTATTTTCGGACTAACGAACCTTCGGAATAACGTCACAAATGTTCGGATTCACGAACCTTTCTTGAATTTAGGGCTAACAAACCTCTAAGTATAGGGAATTTGTGTGTTTCGGATATTCGTTATTCCGAAGGTTCGTTAATCCGAAAATCAAATAGGTTATGTTATTCCGAACATTTGTGACGTTATTTTGCAGGTTAGTTATTCCGAAGGTTCGTTTATCCGAAAAAAAATAGGGTTCGCTTTCTGAAGGCTCGTTTATTCGAAAATGAAATAAGGTTCGTTATTCCGAAGGTTCGCTAATCCGAAAATAAAATAGGGTTCGTTATTCAGAAGGTTAATTGATCCGACAATGAAATAGGGTCTGTAACGAACCTTCGGAATAACGAACTTTGTTTCATTTTCGGATTAACGAACCTTTGGAAAACGAAACCTCGGAATAACGAACCTTCGGAATAACGAATCTTTGGAATAACGAACCTTCGGAATAAAGAACCTTCTGAATAACGAACCTTCTCAAAAACGAACTGTACGTAACCATGATATTTTGGGTGCTATCATCGTTCAAACTTATAGTTAATCAGTTTCCTATGAATGTATTTCATAAAAACTCGAAAGTAGCCTCTGTGACTCTGAACTAATGCTCGTTGCTCCAACTTAATGAAAAGATCTTAAATTTGGCTAATATCGGGCAAATTGATTTTCATTTGGTTATCGATTAATGTTATTACAAATAAGTGAAATTATTTTGTGCCAAATAACACATTATAAAACGATCGTTTCAAATATCTTCTACAAATGTGTTTTACTTGAGAATCGGGGCTGTGGGTTTGATTTTTTTTTTCTTTCTCTCTCACATAGTAAACATATGGCTATGCCGATATTGATAAACTTCATATACTGGTATAAACTTCTATCACAGCTCTAATATCTCATCACTTTTTATGTGTACGATACTGCACAACTTCGAGACAACAAATCACGCATGGCTTCCCTTTTTGGGTGTCAGTCGACAACAAATGGTTTATACACACTTAAAGTCATGAACCCACCTGGGAATCTGATACCAGTTAAAGCCTGGTGTTTGTTTCTATATCGATCATTAAGTTTATAAAAAGTTGCGAGTATAACACGAACTCTCGAGTTTTGGAGCGCGCTTGGTAACCAGCTATTTTGTACGTGTGAATGCGGCTAGTGTTCTTACAAACAAACAAACAAACACACCAACAAATCAGTGTTTTAATATTCAATCGTTTCTCTTCATCATTTCAATTACGGGTGCTAGGCCATGTGGGCATTGGAGGGAGGGATCGAGTATGAATATATTGCCAGTCGCAATGCTTATTTAGACTTATGATAATGATGATGATGCTGAAAACTTTGAAAGAGATTTCGTGAAGTTGTTGATGGATTGATGACATGGAAAAAAGTATTGATAGTGGTGGAAGATACATTGCTTGTGGTGATATGTATACGATGGTAATACGAGTGATAATCGTATTGATGATGATAAGATGATATCCAGTTGTGAAATGATAGTAATGATGTTTATGGTCGTGCATGGTAATCTAATAAAAGCAATGATGGTAGTGATGATTGGTTGATAATGGTCGTGCATGGTAATCTAATAAAAGCAATGATGGTAGTGATGATTGGTTGATATTAAAGGAAACCAAAACCCAAAGACCAATATGGATTGAGTGAACGCAGCTATATTAGCATTATACATCAGTGAAAGTTTGAGGAAAAATCGGACAATCGATGCAAAGTTTTTTCGTTTTTATTTTTTTTTTGTGTTGTAATCACTGAATAGAGACTACTAGAGACCATGATGGGCAACAATGTAAAGAAAATATGAAGAGAATTCCACACACAAAAAAAAAAATCAATAAAATTATACATTCCATCAACATAATTGATACTGACTTATGTTAAGGCTTCCCCCTATACTTTCTGAAATGGTTAATCAAATGCTCTTCCATTACTCAAGAAAAGTGAAACATGTTTGTTTTCTTTATATTTTCTTCATGTTGTTGCCCACACATGATGTCATGCATCCAGTGGTTCCAACATCCAAACGTTAAAAATTCATAACTTTTGCATCGATTGCCCACTGAATTTTCCTTAAACTTTCACCGATGTGTTCTACTAATGTTGCTGCTTTCACTCAATCCGCATTTCCTTTTGGGTTTTTGGTTTCCTTCGGTGATGGTCGTGGTGGTAGAGGTGACGATGGTAAGTGATGAGAAGGACTATAGAGTTGGCAATGATAAAGTGAACATCAAAAAATTATTGATAGAGCAATTCAAACCGTGATACTAGAGCAATTTTGTACATGACAAATGGACTGGGAAAATGAATTGATTTTGATGGAAATAGCACATCTTTTGATTTTTAATGCCGATCCAAAATGCCTTTTTAAAGCTGATTAAATTAAAATATTTATAGAGAGATTTCATCGATAAAAATCGATGATTACTAGCTCCCCCCCCCCTCCCGCAGTTTCCCTTCCCTCCCTCATCTTCATCATGGATTGCATGAGAATGTAATCATATACCTTGATATACATGAACCTGAACTAAAAAGGAGCCTATACTACGCCTTTCTGAATTATCATGAAGTTGGAGTATAAACCCAAATTAACCTGGAGTTCATCCATGTTACCCGAGACCAAATTCCCTCTTCGAATCTGATTTTGTTTGGCTTAATAAACATGATCAATGTTAACAATAGCAATCGCTGCAGCTGTAGACCTAAATATTTGTGTATTTTGTGTTATTGACTCAGCTTTCGACCTCCTCTCGGGGTATGAGAGTACAAACAAAGAGTACACACCCTGTATAACAAACCAGTGAATACCATACTCAAAGATTACACATGACACAAAAGATATACGATATTATAGTGTATATGGGAATACAAACATGAGTAAAATGAAAAGATATACAGACCTTAATCTACATGCAAATAGCAGATTACAAATTTGACAAAGAAGGTTGCTTCACTAACCTACCGCTACGTGTCGCTACGTATATATAATACTTTGATTATGAATTATTCCTAGCTTCAATTAGATTTCCAATTTACTTTTTGCAAGATAATTGATGACGACGTCGAGTTTGCATGCATCCTAGTAACGCAAGTCTCGCGAGACACAGGAAAAGTGTCAGCAGACGGCGAACAAAACTACAAAAATACCACCCGAAAGGCAAAGCCGAACGCGGTGTCGATGACATGTGAACACGTGGTGAAGTGGAAACACACACACGCACACACACACACACACACACACACACACACACACACACACACACGCACACACACACACACACACACACACAAACAAACACTCACACACGCGCATACACATACCCATACACACAAACCCGTGATTATGTTTCTGGTTGAAGGACGGCGTCCCATTCTCACATTGTAATCTGATTCTGTGGTTGGCAGACGACCATGCCAATGGTACTCTGTATTAAGTCCACGCACATGCGTACAAAAAACCAACTTGTACACTGATAGTCTTTGCTCGAGTGACACAATGGGCAATTTCGACGCGTTAGGGTTACGGAAAAAAAAATCGCCCGCGGCCTGTTTGGCCCCCAGTTATGGCGTCGCCTTAAGAGGGCGCACTTCCATGAACAGTCGCTTGAATCGGTCTATATACGTACACAGTCAAAGTTTGGTACACAGTACAGAAGCACAAACAACAGGGAGGTGGGAAGACTAAACACTACAGTGACAGTCGAAATGGCGGAAAAGCCAACAGTTTCAGATAACCAGTTGTCTGCAGATGAATGTGTTGATCGAGCCGCATCTTCGTTTGCAGCATATCTTCGAGTTGAACCAGAGAAAGAGGTAATTATAACCGGGTCAAGCTGCAACGTTGGTCTCTATATTGATGCAGTCCCATATACTGCATTTTGTGTTAACTGCTTGGTTCTGACGAATGCGTGCATGCGATGCGTTGCGTTGCGTTACGAGCCTGGGGCCCTGTTGAACCCACAATGTAAAAATGCCCACATATGTAAAAACGCCCACAAATGTAAAAATACATCGCCCACTAATGTAGAAAATTGCCTACAAATGTAAGAATTGGACATCGCCCACAAACGTAAAAAACGCCCACATAATCACGATAATGACAATAATCATGATATTGATAATGTAGAAATGATTCCAAAACGTCACCCACAAATGTAAAAATGACAAATATTATACGTTGATAGACTTACTTCTTATCTAGAGCAGGGCTGCGCTTATTGCAAAATAATGTGTACGAGTGCGTTTGTTGGTAACGGGTACGGTTGGGAGATGTATGTCTGTACCGCACCGGTACGCATGTCTGTAAGTGTAAACATGTTGCGGTGTGCTGCGTGTCACACCTTTCCGGGAAAGCTATGCAGGCTTGTTGCGAGTAGGGATTTTCAAGCATGCAGGTCAATTTTCTTTGGGTGGACAAGGATGTTGGGGGCTTGTTGTGAGTAGGGATTTTTCAGCATGCAGGACAATTTTCTGCGGGTGGATCACAAGGATTTTGGCGAGTTCTGTATTTACGCCTTACCTGCTAGATGCGTGTGACTTACCTAGCTGCTACTTGCGTGTATTTCGTGTGACCTGTGTGAGCTCAGTAACTGACCCTCAACATGCACGCAATCTCGTATAGCTCGCTCCGTGGCCCGCAAAACTGACCAGCTACAACGGATATTGGCAGTATTGCCACCATTCCTTGCCAGTAAAACACCCGTAGTAATATGCTTATACAATGCCCGCAGACGACACCCGCTTCTGGTGCATCTATAGGTATCTAGATCTACGCCAAACAGACAACCTTCGTACTTCAAGCAAGTCAACTGCCTGTGACTTGCGGCAGCGATACGGGCTTCCTACTGGTGTTCTGCATGCGTGGACCTCTGTGGGCGATCCCCACGACTCACCCAGAAAAAGTTTTGATCATGCTCATAACTTGGCTGCTGGTAAATCGGACTTGCATGCACACGTCCGGGCCATCTGCGGGGAGCTCGTCGACGTTCTCACGCAGGTCCCAGGGAATACACGCAAGTAGCAGGTAAATAGCATGCGTCTCGCAGGTATAAAGATGCAAGTACGCAACACGCCCAACTTCCTTTGACTTGTCCACCCGCAGAAAATTGTCCTGCATGCTGGAAAATCCTTACTTGCAACAAGCCAGTGTACAGTGTAGCTTGCCCGGAAAGATTGACAGGGCCTTAAAATTTGTAAAGGCGCCCCCCCTCCCTTTACAGAATTCCTCGATCCTGTGTTCAGGACCCCCCCCCCCCAAAAAAAAAAAAAAAGAAAGAAAGAAAAGAAATGAACTCACCATACACGTACGCAAGGAGTACTACAGCCGAAATAACAGTCAACATAAACGCCCACTAATGTAGAAATTCGTCAACCACAAATGTAGAAATTTTCTACATTTGTGGTTGATGTATGAATTTTTTTACTACATTAGTGGGCGTTTTCTACATTTGTGGGCGCTGTTCGTTTTTACATTTATGGGCGATGTTTTGTACATTTGTGGGCGATGTATTTTTACATTTGTAGGCGTTTTTACATTTGTGGGCATTTTTACATTTGTGCGTTCAACAGGCCCAGTACTGTAGCCTGTCCTCGTCGTGCGCAGCCCGGCCCAACCAGACACCATAGCGTACCCGTGCGCCAGCACGGTTGCGACACTTCACTTGTGTACAGCGACAGCCCAGCAGCAGGGCCCTACCTAACTAGGGTCTGACGCCGTGCTAGGTTCAGACACCGTGCACTAGCACGGCGTGTGACTAAACCCCATACACATATCTACTAAACCCCTCGAACACGGCCACCCAACAACAAAACTGTTGAAAATTTCTACATTCTTATCACAAATTTTACGAATCACTCACATGAATTGAGATGCTTGGACTATGAGCATGGCATTTCAGTCCATAGTGAGCCCTCATGCAACATACTGTCAATGAGCAAAAAGTCCAATCTTAACCTGGAATGCTGTGATCATCGCTGGGTGATTCAAAATAAATTTTTTCCAGCTTTGAACGATGCAAATTGCGCTGCAAGAGTTCGTACGTCCGCGCGGTCGACAGCGCCCCCTTTGCCCAGTGCTGCGCCGACATTTCGAATCATTTCTGCGATTTCTACGATTCCTGCGGCGTACAGGATTAAAAATGGTGTCATTTTTGGTAAGTTGTGAAATATGTATGTCAATATCAATAGCTGAAAACGGTAGCTAAATAGATAAAGTTTTTATCTTATGTAGTTTTAGTAACAATTATGGTGCAGTAAATTCAAAATAGAGTCGGTGCCCCGGAATTATTAGATTACGTAGTGTCCACACGGTACAGCCCTGTCGCGACTTACACTTGTGTACAGCGACAGGGCTGTGTGTAGTTAGGCTAGGCCCTACCCTGGCTTAGCTTGGCCCGTTGCGAGCTTCTGTGTACGGATGATTTTAGTCAGAGCTTTCGTTTGTCTTGCATGAAATGTATTCTTCTTCAAGAAATTTCTTTAAGCACTGTAGAAACAAAATATCATATATACCACAAAGTCAATGAGCATAAGAATGGTGATCAAATTTGAGACTCGTGATCATGATGTGATTCTACTGTGAGACAGTGACAGTATTTGATAATCCCTTTCATCGTTAGTCGCCCGTTGGTAGCTGGTCGCCTTCAAACTTCATGTGATACATAGTCTGATTGAATCCTGTAATTTCAGTCATTTGTTTGAATGCTCTGCCCTGTTAGTTGCCTCCTCAAAAGTCTGATATTCTTTGGTTGGAACAATTTTATGTGGCCACATTTCAATGTTTTATGAGCAAGCTACCACCACAAGTTACCAGTACAGACAGGACCAACAGCAGTTGTTTAAGGAACAAGTCCCCTCCATAATACATATTGTACCAGGGACTGAACAAGGTGTATAGAAAAAAGGTGCCTTTCTGGAGGTCATTACTATTACTAGGCCTCTAAGCAAATATCTGAGCATTTGGTAACAGTAGATTTTGTTGGTTTAGATTTTGTGCATTTTAATCATCTTCTTTCTCTCCTTCTTTTTGTCCACATAGCTGAATCTATAAGAAAAGTTGTCTAATTTATTTGTCTCATTTGTGGATGGACAGAGTAAGCGTCTGGAAGAAGAGATTGAGGAAATGCTGACGAAACTTGAGGAGTTCCGGGCAGTTGTAGATATGGTGAGTATAACAAGCCGACTCACTGCCACCAAACAGACACTGATAGTTATGCCAACAGCTGTCTAACATTAACTATATATTGCCTAGAAAAAAACCAAGGTTAGTTCAAAACACAATTTGGATTGTGGCTCTTTGATTTCAGTCTACTAGATTATCCTGTCTGTTCAGTCTGAATTATAAATGAGTCATTTGTTAAATCATGTACTTCACAAGTTTTTGCTCTGTTTTGTAACTCTTAAATAGCTTATCCTTATATTCATTGAATCCCTACATTCATTGACCTTTATCCAGAACTATTTCAAGTCCAATTCATTACTTCATCTGTTCAAGTCATTGGTCTCTTATAGCAGCAAAATGTACAAAAGGGAAAAAATTATGGATCTGCATACATGTAGCTATTTGTATTTTTAATACATTGTACAATATAGGCCTATACTGTAATATCTTTCTTTGTCCTTTTCCACCCTGTTTTTTTTTTCTTTTGATAATGAAAATCATACCACAGATCTTGGACAAGAATTTGTTTTTCAGGTGTTTTTGTTTTATTTTGTTTGTTTATTTGTTTGTTGTTTTTGGAGTTTTTTTGGTAATATTTGGATCTTTCACTTATAGCCCCCCTTTAAAATTCATCTTGACAGATTGCTTCTATTTGTGCTCTTCTCTGTCTGTTACTCTTACTTCTCATTTAAATAATGATAATAATATTGATTATAATAAAAATTATTATCATTATTATTACAATTATTATTATTATTATCATCATCATCATCATCATTATTAACATATTTCCCATCATCCCTTTTCATTATGAGAATGGGAAATAAAGGAAAAACAAACAAACTGTGCAACATTAGTTTGCAATTGTTGCATTCACATTCATTTAATGTTGATGCATTGCAAACTTATGTTTGCTTGAACTTGATTTATCATTTCTTTAGATATCCTTTAACTGTTCTCTGTTCATTTAATCTAATTAATTTGAACTTACAATTTCCCTCCACCCCCCCCCCCCCCTTATTTCAGGTTCGAACAGACACATCTCTTGCCCTCAACAGAAGCCTCCCAGAAATATACTCCAAAGCCATGGAAATGGATGCCATCTTCAAGAAAATTGACCAACTAGAGGTACTGAAACAAAGAACAATGTACAGTGTCAATGTGTCCCTTTCATTCTTACTATAACTTTGTTCGGTACTTGTGTACCTTCATCATAATTTTCAACAGATTGAATTATTATTTGGAAAAAGTGCTGCTTGGAAATCCAGTAAGGTCTCATCTCTAATTCATTTGTTGTTGTTGCTGTTGTTTTCAGAGCTTGTGGTAGTTTCCAAATAATGACTTGGATGTTTTATGTGGCTTTTTTTTTTTTTTCAGTTTAATGGCAGAAGTGATATATTTGCTGCTGCTTGTATTGCATTACAAATTGGTGTGAATAAGTATAGGACTATATTACTTTCCATTGTAATTGAGTCATTAATTCAGTCTATCATGCCACAAAGTTTCATAGGGAAGTATAAAACCTACATGACACTTGCTAAGAGAGATATTCCTGAGAAACATATTGCATTCATATTATGTTTGAACTGTCAATGGTAAGCTGTTTGTCAGGATACAGTAACTGTTGTAGTTCACAATTAAAATTGCTTTTACATTCTTTTTTTCCTTGGGTGATGTGAAGATACAAGCAAGGACTCTGGTAAACATACCAGAGGTCGACCACTGTTATCACTGAAAAATGCTTGTTTAATTTCAGTAAGATCAAAGAATGAAGCTAAATGAAAAATTTTATGATATGCAGGATATGTCTCTCTTGGTATGTGTTGAATATCCGTTTGATACTATTTTGCTTTTAGGCAAGATGTCGGACAGTGCTGAATATCCGGCAACTCTCTCGTTGCAGTTAGTGAAATGCAGCACCAATAGTGACATGTAGTGATATACAAATTGTCATGTCAGTGTTTCTGATAATGCTTTTACATTTGTAGCAATACTTGTCGGAAAGTAAAATATGATAGGACTTGCTATTTCTTTACCACACTGGTGAGCTGGTCATGCTCAGAGTTGGTATTTATGGTTTGAAAGGAGTGTTCCTATCATATATACGTTTGTGTGTTTGTGTGTGTTGTGAAAGTGGCAGTATTAATACACTAATCTAAGTCACATGTTCCACACAGGAGTTCGTTGCCGTGGTGAGGAAGAATGTTGTGGCATATGAAGACCTCGTCAACACGGCGGAGAAAGATCTCGGGACGCTGCACTCCATCAAGTCACTTCTGAACTCATTCCCCTTGTTTTCCTCAGTAAGTGGGCAATGCTCTCTACATAACTACCACTGTGTGGGTCACTGGTTTCCCTTTCAAGTGGTGTGTTTTTCTTTGCATTCAATGACCAATTATTTTTTTTTTTTTTTAAAGAGCTTCCTTGTTGCATTTATCCACACTGTGTTATTACCTCCAGACAACAATTACTACTCTTGCAAGAATGACATGCATATATGTATTTCGAAGTGTGAGAAGGAACTGAACAGCAATTAATTTTATGCCAAAGAAACCCTCTCTTAAACACATGCTTCATTTACTGAAACTGTTGTATATTTAGTTGTCACTTTGTCTAACTTTTGATCCCTTAACCCTAAAGGGGCCGGGCTTTTTTGGCTATGCTCAGGCCGGGGGGGGGGGATTCCGCCCCCCCCCCCCCCCTGCTGAGATCTCGGCCATCGGTGGCGCGATCGCGATGAAATTTTGCATGCGTGAGACCTGCGTCATAATCTACAAGATTGTGTCATAAGATTTTTTGAAACAATCAATTTCTAATTTTAATTAATTAATTATGCAAATTAAGCTCAAGATCATATTTTAGCCTAATTAAAAGCATTGAGAGTCTAATTTTTGGTCTGTAAATCTGTTGCAGCATATTCAACGATTGTACATCACAAAAACTTCCAAAATTCATTTCAATTCTTATGTATTTTATTGTTTTCAGAATTTCTTATGTATTTCTTTGTTTTTCAACTTTTGTTTTTTCTTTGTTTTTTCATTGGAAATTGTCACTGACCACTTTTCTACCATAATTAGCACAAAACTAATCAATGAAAGTGATTAATTGTAAAAATAATCAGGTTTTTATGACTTTCACGACAGAGCACTGTTTTCCATAGGAAATGTACACAAAATCACAAAATTGTTCCCGTTTTGGGGCGACATTCCGTTACAAAAATGGGCGTGGCTTCGCAAAAGTACGCGCGGACGTCGCAAATTTGGTCTCAAAAGTTGCGCGAGACTTGAACAAACAAAGTCAAGAAGCCTCGCGACGAGGCCTTCTCGCGTAACAGAATTATAGCGCGAAACGTCGAGGGGGGCGGATTCCGCCCCCCCCCCCGGCCCTTTTAGGGTTAATATTTCTCAGATCTCCCCCTCCCTTTTCCTGTATGTCTCTCAATTTCTTATTTTTTTTTAAACTAGTAACTACATGCAATATTTTCTTGCAAATGGGAATTCCAGTCCAGTTGAAAGTTAGTCTGAAAAGGAGTAAAATTTCGTAGCACAACAATCAAAAGAAGACCAAAATCAGATGAAAAAAAATCAGGAAGATATGACAGTTTAGAATTTTTCTAATCTCCCGGGAAATAGTTTTTGAAAAGCCAATATGAATTATGCAAATTGTAAATTGATGAGGTCATCCCCTCACAACTTTCCATAAATATTACTCATTTGCATATTCAAATCAACTCTACAAGAACTGTTCTGCAGAAATGAGCAAAAATTCACTATTTTATAACTTTCCCAATTTTTATCTGATTTGATCACATTTTTATTCTTATACTCGTGAGTTTTTCCTTTGTGATCAGACTAACTTATAACTGGACTTTAATTCCTCTCTACCTCATGGTTAGATTTGGAAAACATCTTGTGTATTTAAGTGTGGGTTTTTTTTCACTTTATCTCCTACAAATGAAATCTGTTTAGATTGCAACTGCTCATCTGTAAATTAACAAACATACCAGAAAAAAGGAACCAGCAGTTGCGATCTTATGCCCCAGTCACATATAAACACGGATGCTCAAGGATTTACATGGTGATCCGGGGAGATCCGGGGACGTCCGGGGAGATCTGGGATTTTGGCATGACTGTACACACTGTATCAACACGGCAGCTACACGGATAAGGACGGAAGAGCGTGGCGTCTACACGGACAAACACGGCATCTACATCTACGGTCCGGGGTGATCCGGGATGTCTATGTGACTGGGGCATTAACAAATTTCCTTTGTAGAGGGAGACAAATTGAAGAAATTCACACCCCCCCCCCCCCCCCCCTGAATATTATCTTGCTTTCAGTTTGTGTATTGTCATACCATGTTTTCATCTTATATGATCAAAATTTGTTTACTTAATATTCGTAACTGTCATCATGATTACAGAGAAAAGGAGCCAGCTCTCGTCCCACCAAGAAATTTATAGCGCCCCCAGTTTACTCTACAAGTGACTACATCTCAAAGAACTTGACACAGCAACAGGAAGAGGTGCGTCATGGAGACACAGATGACTGATGCTGATTATTTGGCGGCTGGTATGCAACTGAACTTTGGAATCTCACACCATTGCTGTGGAATATATGCAATAGAGACAAAAGATGTGTCGCTGCTGTATGCAGAACTACAGAACATAAGTGTCTATATTTCTCTTCATGGATCCGATGGCAAACTGTTCAGTTCCCATTTTTTTTCTTCCTGAATACCTTTCAAATCTTTGAATCCACTGTAGAGTCAGTGACTTGGTATGTCTTACAAGGCTCAGGCAAGCTTCTGATCGCTGGGAACAGTTGATACAAAGTGTGAATGAAAATTGAATAAGTACTTTGTATGTTAGTGACTAATCCATTTAACAGTGAACATCAAAACCTGCATTGTACTAGCATGCACAGGTAGCAAGAAAGAGTGGGTCAACTTCTGATATAAGAAATTAAAGCTATACCTGGGCTCAATGAGCCCCTTTCTGCATTTCACATTACATGTAAATGAAACAGGCAAAAGAATTAATATCCCTGAAATATTATAATTTTTTTTTTTCACATCTTAGTCACATTTTGAGACTCTATTCGTGAAAATTGGAGTAACATTTGCCGAGATGAAGCACATTTTCATGACCAATGTCACCAAAAATGGCAGTTTCCAGTGACATGTGTGTGTACAATGTATGGATTCTTTTTTCTGTGTTTTTCCTAGATAACATCCATTTTGCTTGTCATCAACTATGCCAGATAAAAAGAAGCAGTTATTAAAAGACATTTTCCAAAAGGTTATCGTTTGGTAGCAAGATTGGGCAGCTAAGATTGAAAATGAAATTTTGTGTTTCCTTTTATCGCAGGCCACTACACTTGTACATCATTTGTTTGGCCCCCAATTTTCACATTGAAAGACGTAAGTAGCCCGAATAGGCTATCACAGAAAAAAAGTTTGTGCCGAGTCCACATGTACAATGTACATTGTATTGTATATCCATGACATGGTTGCCTGTCACCTTATTCTCTGTTATGGATGCAACCCTGATAAACTAAGCATCTTCACATGTCAGTACTTTCAGTGATAATGAGAAACTTCTGGATTTCCTGCATGTTATTTGTAATTTAGCTAAAAAGGGAAACATCCAAAAGAAAATGCTAGTTTATCTTTTACTCATTCCACTGTTGTATGCGCTCTTTTTTTCTTTTCTTTTTCGTTTTTTATTTGTGCAGTCCTTTTCAGAGGAATCTTGCTCTGAAGTGCAATACACAGTGTGACATTAGTGACTTTGATAAGAGGATTGAGACAGAGAAGCTTTGAAGAGTATTTAGGTATTGAGATGGTCAAAGCAATTATTAAATAACATATATTTTATTTTATACGTCTTCCACTATGATTGTAACGAGTAAATGTGAATTGTGGTTGAAGGTAATTTGCATGCATTTGTTACAAACATCTGTCAATGACTGTCCTATTCTTGTATTTGTATGCGATTGTGAGTACAACGTTCCAATTATTCCTGAGCTTCAGTGTGAAAGAGATGTGCTAAACTATATTCACCAAAGTGAAGCCTCAGTATTGTTGTATGAAAAGAAAAAGAAAAAGAAAACAAAAACAGACAGATACATTCTAGTAATATATTTTGAATGAGCGTTTATTGTGCACTTAACATTAATTATGTACTGTATATGGTGAGATTTGCCTAAATAAAACAGTTACATGTATGTAATCATCAGAATGACTGCTGTGTACCCAATATGTCTACCAATATCTACTAGCATTGATGCAATAGGTGTGGCGGCATTTTGTATCAAAGGGATTGTGTAATTTTGGCTGAGATGGGGATTCAGGTTTAAGCTTTTTGCGAGATAATTAGAAACCACTAATATCAGATAACAAGGACCGTACAATTCTGAGAAGAATTAAAAGTTATTTGGTAAAAATCGGTTTTGAAATGGCTGAGATACCCAAGAATGAAGAGGTCCTAAAAAATGGTATGACCCTTCTTTTACAGGACCACTTTTTTTTTTTTGCTTTATTTTTTTGATATACATGTATATGCAATTTCATCAAATATTGCGATAACGTTATAAATTATACGTAATACATTGCATGGTATTACACAGCTTGGATATTTCATACAATTTCAAGGATTTTCATTACACGTAGGGCCTACAGATCTGTGCAATAACTCAATGAAAGCAAGCAAGGAAACAAACAAACCAACAGACTAATAACAATTATTCGAATTGCACGTTGTCATAGAGTTTTATAGGAATGCACTCCACTGCACACCAGAAACGAAACTAGAGAGAGTATAGTGTCCTCTGAATCATGTCTGAAATGGAAACGTGGAAGGAAGACAGGTAAAAAATGGACTTTTAAAACAAATTCATCCAAACTGATTGGAGGAACTCTATATGCCTATGCATGTACAAAAATGTCTTACAAGAAGCATGGCTTTAGAAAACTTGTGTAACAGGTGAGGATTCAGAAGATTTTTGAAGCTTTTGATAGTTGAGATACATGTATCTAAAAAGCACAACTCTTTGATATTGTATTTATATACACTGTATTTATATTACATAGTCTTTTGTATAATTGACAATAGTCTACATCGCAGGATGGTATCTGTCGTGAGAGTATAATACAAATAGGCCTCTATATCAATATTGAACAGCGCCAATAACTAATTGTTTTCTATAGCTATAGTACCAAACAGTCTTGACATATAATGTACATGTATGCTGCCTCACAACAATAAAACCATTAGATATACACTGTATAAATACACAGAACAAGAAATATTAACCACAATTCCAATATACATGTACGGCAATCTGATGGGTGTGTGAAAATTCCTCGATGTTTAGAATCGCGTTAAACACAAGTTAAAAAATCCATAAGTTACACGTCTATTCTGTAATGGGTTTTTGAGTCGAATTTATTTCGATAAAGGGCAGCGTGATTGGTCAGTCTCCACGCAAAATTTAAAATAGCTTATTTGAACCAGCTACCGCATTCGTTCCTCTCTGTTTATCTCTGTCAATCATGTCTTTTCAGTGGTATAAAAGAGTTGCATTACATAGGTGAGAATCTTTTAGGAGTGACGTATTTCGATGGAAATAAAAGTAGCTTTCAAACTTTCAAACACAGTGATGGCAATACCCATCGCTCGTTAAAGAGCGATCATATTGCTTGATAAGTCAAATCTTTTGAATGTCAGTGGCCAATCGATTTCTTTTTTCCAAATCCAACGATTCTCTTGTCGGAGCTGTTGACTGAAGTGCAAACGATGAAAGCGAAGATGATGACGATTATCATGCTAACTTACACTAATCGTAGACTCCGACTCCAACTATAGAAGCAGAATACCTCCATTAGCGAACTGTGAATATGAAATTGATGGAAACGGGTATAGAACATGCAAAATCCATCGAATATTAGTCATCATTACTGTATGTCGAGCTTATTTGGCAAAACCTTCAACCGTTCGGCTTTTCTTAATTTCCTATGTACAGTATATCAGGCCATGTTCTATATCCTACACTCTTTGGACTTATCTATACTTATTACAACATGGACTTTCTGGACTTTCTTGTAGCTCTATTTTTTAAAGATGCAAGTTTACACCTCAAGTTTTTCTTGGAAATGGGTGAAATGGATTTTGTAATCTATTATACGTCGACATCAGGTCATCAATCTCTGGGTCTGGGGAGAAAGAGTGGATTCTGCTCAAAACACTCGTTATTCAGGTAAAAAATAGGAACCCTAATCACTAGCCCCTGTAAAGATAATACAGCTTCAGATGCTTTTGATAAAGACCCGTGCGTGGGGAGACATGGACGTGGCCCAATTGAATCGAATTTTCATTCTCTGCCCACCGGGGTGCGTTAAAAAATAATAATAATAATCATGAATAGCTATCAGCGCCCGTCAGCGAATACTAGTATGCCAATTGAAGAGTATAGGGCCTACATAAATACGTTCATGGGTAATTATAACGCTTGACACCTGTCGAGATTCGATGGCTGTTTATGTGCTAGAATACAAAACTATCAGTGATAAAGTTATTTTACTGAAGGAATCTTTGATTATATTACAACCGGGCCAACCTTCCCATCTCTAGGTATCTCCACGCCACCCGTTTGATCGAATTGCTGGACATTTTTACAGATTAACGCTATGGCACTCCCAATGGTAAAATGAAATACCAATCGGATTGCTCACTCGAAGTTTCGGAGTTCACACTCGCTGTGTAGAGCTCAAATCGCAGGCCAGGGACCTTAAACCACGACACCGGGTGGACCTGTACGAAGCGGCAAATGTGTGGTTCAGGAAGGCCGTTGTACACCACCGTCCTTGCATCCGTATTGGCAGAGAAGATCTGATATGAAAACGACATGTCGTTTTGTATCTCAATTACGTTTTAAAGCTTTGAAAGAGCCCCAACAACAATCACAATTCAAGTCTGAGCTCTATGTTCATGATGTTGTCCTTTTGTTGTCTGTTTGGGTCATTTGGTTGGGCTTTAAAACAATAATTATAACGAGACCCGAGAATTTGTCAGGTCTGTCATGTCCTGTTATCTGTTCCATCAGGAAAAAAAAAAAAAAAAAAAAAAAAAGATGTTTTCATCTATGTCATAATTCACATAACCATAAGGCATACGATATCAATTCAGGAAGTCGGCATTTCATGAAATGATTCCTGTAACATGCTCTACACGTGTGCAAAATATAAGGGTGATATGGACAGTAATAACTAAGATACAAGGATAAGTTCGTCTGAAATTGAAACTTCGGCGGTACCCTAATTGCACAGCCAAGACATCGTGTGAGCAAAGAGTACTTATTTAAAACATAATATGTAAATATGCATCCATCATGGTCAATACATTTGCAAAATACGGGGGGGGGGGGGGGGGGCAATACATGTATTATGAATTCTACCATTATACAGGATAAGGGATATCGGATCTTTGAACTTAATTTGCACAGCCGCTGGTCCGAACGAAAAGGGAGTAATTTTATGAAAATCATATGATCCTTGGAACTTGGTCTATAGGCAGTGATAGCTCAGAATTGATGTGAAAAATATGGGGGTCCGATACGGAATAATACTAACGAAATTACAGACTGAAAGATATTATTTGACCTTCGACCCCATTTTGCACAGCAAAGATGGAATCGCTGGGCAAAAAGTAATTTTTTGTTCTTGCGACATATTATATAGTCTTTACACTTGCGAAGTGTATGAGTGTGGATTCATTAAGATACAGGATGAAACATTTATTTCTTCTTGCTATTGTTGTTTCTCCCTTTATAGATTATGTCTGGTTGTGTTCACAAAGGAGTACGAATTGAATACTATTACAATCAGATGCTTCTTTGCCCTCGATATGAAAAATAAAAAGACAACCGACGGGAAACATAGAGTTATTATAACCTTGTCCGAGACACCATATGAGGAGGTTTCTGTCACGATGACGATACCCTCTCGCCGTAGTCCGCATCCAACCTTGTACTCTGTTACCCAAATTTGCGGGCGAGAGTGCGAAATGCCTTGCGTTGCTATTCCAACTACGCAGGTCGGATTCTCGAGTTCGACCTGTGTTTAGAGAGGCGGAGACACACCAAGAACCTTGTTGTCAGTTCACAAGAGAAGATACATTATTTACCCATTCATTTATCTTCAGTCGGGTCAGTAGTTTTGCGCTGAAATACAATGTACTTCAGAAATTTTGTATCCGGAGTGTTATGTGTCTCCCTGTACGTGACCGTTCCATGACTGTTTCTTTTCTACATGTTCTATGTCAGCTCACCTCCTTTTGGTATACATGGTATGAGGCGAACAATTTTTGTGTGTGTGTTAGTTAAGCCTCTAACACTTTGATTACTGGTTTTCAGTTTCTTAATTTGCCATCATTGTTGGGGTAAACTTCCCTAGTATACGAATTATCATCGCGATCGTCCTTTCCTAGGCAAAAGGTCGCGAGGACGACTGGTCTTACCTGTGCCATATCGCATTGCTGTACGTCCCACAACAGGTATACCATTCTCGACAATAAGCATGATTTAAAGTGAGGGCACAGTTTCGCATGACTGACCCAAAGTAAAGATGGCATGTTCAAAAGTTTGGCGCAACCACAAATGTGTTGAGTATTTGCATGCCTTGAACTAGGTTTCACTTGGATGGATAAATAACTGTTTTTAAAGAGCAGAAATCCGGGCATTTGAGCACTTTTTACTTCACCTTTGACCATTTCCCTTTGGCCCTGTAAGGTATTTCCCACAGCTTTCCGCCAAAAATCTCTCACAGCTAATTTCAAATTTTCATGACAATACTTTGAGCTATTTAGAAATGTATGACAGGTTCAAAAGTTTGGCACAACCACAAATGTGTTGCATGTTTACATTCCTTGAACGAAGTTTTACTTGGATGGCTAAATAACTATCAGAGAGCAAAATTTCGGGAATTTGAGCAGTTGCATTTCACCTTCCCGGTTGACCTTCAGGCCTACAGCTCTCCGCAAACAGTCATTATAACTGGTAACTTTGAGCTATTCTTAAAACGTGGAAAAATCATGACTTTAAACATTTTCACTTGCCCTTTTACCGCTTTGTTCAAATCTTTCCCTAAAGAATCAATATGCATAAATGTATTTACAGAGGTATTTATGAGAGAGGTCACCTATAGATACAGAAAAGATATCTAGAAAATATAAAGAATATTCCACAAAAACTCAGTTTTCATGAAAATTACAAATTCCATCAACTTGATACTGACATAATGTTAAGGGTAGAAATTATTCCCCCTGCTTTCTGAAAGCGGTTAGTCAAGTGCCCTTTCATAATGCTAGAAAAATGAATTTTTGTTGAATTTCCTTTATGTTTTCTTTGTATTGTTGTCCACTCATACGTCATAACCTCTAGTAGTCTCCTCATCCAGCGGTTCCGACACCAAAACTTTAAAAATTCGTAACTTTTGCATCGATTGTCCGATTTTCTTCAAACTTTCACTAATGTGCTCTACCAATGTTGCTGCTTTCACTCAATCCTCATTGCTCTTTGGGTTTATATACGTTCCCTTTAAGTTACGATCCCCAAATTAATAATTTCTTCTTTTTTTTTTTTGGTTTTATATCAATCTAAACATGCCATAAAACTTTGCTTGGAAATCGGATCTTCCGTTCAATAATCATAAAAATATTAAGCTAATTTCATGCCCTGTCAGCTTTATGGCCCATACGAACTTTGATTATTGACCTGATGACCCGAAAATTGAATCGTTTCTTTTTAAAAGAGACTTTTCACACGCGTGTTGTTGAGTACCGACTATACCGTCGACCCACGCTTAGTCTACGACGTCATGTAACAATCCGCAGCGCGACGAAACATAACAAAATAATGTAATACGCGGATTACACGCTAATATACGCCATCGATTTTGCAGTGATTTTCTGTGATTAGCTCTCAGTGTAATTTGTGTTATTTTTTCGTTTTTGTTTTTGTTTTGTATCTCATACATCGCAGGCAGTGTCAGGAAAGCAAAATCTAGAAGTTGGATATGCTTATCATTGGTCTTATTGGTCTTTCGGATATTGTTGGTTCTTCGTAATTTCATTGTTTTGGATGATCGATACGATGACATATATCCGATGCATCATTTTTTTTTTTTGGTATACACTTACCTGGATCCAGTTACCGCTATTGTCTTTTGGAACCCATCCTCCCTGTAATTTTAGTCGCGCTTTCTGGGGTGCGAAATTGGACATAAGCATGCTGGACGCTGTAATGCTTGAATCCGGGATGATATAATTTTCCATCCCAAGCGCTTCTGCGAACGCGGGAATTTCTGGCAGTAAAAGTAGAAAAAAGGAGAATTTATCATAATGGTAAAAATAGACAGCAACAACAAAGACACGATTACTTTACCAACGAAAAACCTTGGTATGTACAGGAATAAATGAACTAAAAAAGAATCCAGAAATTTGCGCTACTCATTATACAAGTATACAATTACATACAACATACAAAGCTCGACATTAGCAGCATCCCGTTCCACCAGCAATAAAGGTGGCGGGGGGGGGGGGGGGGGGAGGGGGAAGAGTAAAATACCTTAGTTTTATCTGCCAATTATCTGTCTATACAATGTCTATATACTTAATTTATTATAATATGATATGTATAATGTAGATATGATATATATTATTATGTGTGTGTGTATGTGTGTGTGCGTCGTGTATATTAAAAGTCATAACTCTTTTTTTTTTTAATTCCTGATACTTGCATATTGAAAAGGTGAGGACGGAAAGATCTGTGGGAATATTTTCCAAAAGGGACGAGGGAACAAAAAAGGCAAGTCTTTTGGCAGGCAAAGGCAGACTTTGGTCATAATATTTCACAAACGGATTTTCTGACATGAGAAATAAAGAAAAAACTAAAAACGACGCCACAACTTTATTCAAGCTCTCATTACTCTCTTCACATAATTTCCATAAAAAACCCAACAAAATCGTAATGGAACGAACATATTCATTAAAGGTTGACCGCACGTGATCTGTCATTGTCCTTTATAAAATAATTATGTCAAGACATGGTTTGTTGAGAATTGCTTTAAAAAACAAAACAAACAAAAACAAACAAAAACAAAACAAAACTGTAATAGCGATGTTGTTTGCTTCCCGGCAGTTTACTATTTGACAGATTGGGGTCATAACTTTTACCAACATAACTCGATAAGATATATACTGTTTCAACGTTGCACATCAAGCAAGCCCAACATTTAGAGTAAACAACATTAACAATAACAATATCCGATGGCCGTTTTTATATCACGTATATAGGCCAGGTTAAGTGAAAACGTCTAAACACCGCATGGGGATGGTTGTGCTAAAATGTGTTAAAGGGATCGTATAATTTTGGTTGAGACTTAACTTCAGGTTTTTATCAGTTTTGGTGAGATAGTGAGAAACCTGTTATGAATGTTAAAGAACATGTAATTCCAAGAGGGATTCAATGTTTATTTGTCGAAAATTGGTTTTGAAATGGACGAGATATCCACAACAGAGTGATCCTATAATAAAGTGTGGGAGCCACATTTTATTACGATCGTTTGTTTTTACTTTGTTTTTTAGAATGTTTTAGCTATTCCAAACCCGATTCTTATCAAATAAACTTTGAATTCCTCTTAAAATGGTATGTTCTGTGTTATTTCATAAGTGTTTTCTTGGTATCTCGCAAAAAAGTAAAAGCCCAATTTTCATCTCCACCAATACTGTACCATCCCTTTAACCACCTATCTTTATCGAACATAATTATACACACACGTACAATCTACCGCGCACACATGAACACACACACAAGCGTGCACACACACAATAAAAACTGAAGCAAAATGATAATAAAACCAACATGTATGACGCATCTGTTGCTTCAGGCCATTTCTCTGTGCTAATATCATTCAAATTCCTTGAGAACGACGGGAGTAACTTTCTCCACAAGGTTTTACAAGGTTAATGACAGATGCAATATCCAACAACAACGAAAATGACATCGTTCCCTACAAACGCCATGTCAACCATATCTAAAGTCACTTTTTCTCTGACCCCCAACAAGAGATTATGAACCTCTGAGTAAAGAGAAGGGTTCTAGACTTAAGTTATAAAAATTAATGCAGAGAAGTTCCCTGTAAAAAGGCATGTAAGTATGTACACTCAGCAAAAAAAGAAAGTAAACACTTTTTCAAGTTCATATTTTTCATAGAATGATTTGGAGAAAATCTATGCATGGTATACACCATATTAAAGACAATTTAATTGGCTATCAACCTATAATGTCAATGAAAATTGAAACTTTACGCATGAGTGAACATATTCGTTTTTGTCCTTCAAGGCACAAAAGTAAAAATTGCTAGAATTGACATGTTAGTTTCATTTGCAGATACCTTTC
The DNA here is from genome assembly GCA_033980235.1 of Diadema setosum. Taxonomy (NCBI): domain Eukaryota; kingdom Metazoa; phylum Echinodermata; class Echinoidea; order Diadematoida; family Diadematidae; genus Diadema; species Diadema setosum. The sequence goes on from CM067074.1 coordinate 22,840,182, forward strand.
AAGATGACAATGATAACAAAAGATATGAATGAAATAGTAAAGATAAGTTTTCCTTCTCTTTCTCTCTTCATAACCACAAGCGAAAATAAAGTGGGATATTATAATTACATATTATGTGTGTGGGTGAGTATAAATATAGGATTTAATCATCATTTAACATATTGAAATACATAATTTGATTTTCATAATATGTACAAATATAAACATCGGTTTATTTACATACATTTATGTTACCTATTTGTTTATTTATTTATTTATAATTATATTGGTCCTGTTTTCACAGGGTGGCTCCATCAGTTAGTTGAACACAGTTGTTCGTGGAGGCCCTGCACAGTATGGACAATACACACATGTATACTAGTCATACATATCAAAACGCCATGATATCAACCAAAACGATTATAGAACATGTAACTTAAACAAAGCACACACATCATGTATAATGAAACAATCTAGTGATAAAGAATATGTATCTTCAAACTGTGTGAATAAGTGATTTAGGATTTCTGATGTCTGATATATCACGCTACCTCCCTCCTCTAAGAAAAAAAAAATCATGGTAACTATTCTCAAGCAAAATAAATGCTCTCCAGAATAAGTGTGGAAAGGACTTTTTGATGAAGCATGAGTGATATACTTTGGTAAGCTGTTCCATTCAACAGCTCCCTCGTATGACAAGGCTTGTTTTCCAGGCCTTGTTTTGGCGCTAATACCACTAGCCCCTCCGAAAACGTCATCCAGACATGCCAGAATGACAGAAATGCACAAACTGAAAGCGCAAATGAGCAATTCAAACGATTTAAAAGTTAATCGCAGAACAGGTTCAATGTTATGAAAATAAAAACGAAGATTCAACCTCAGTGAGCATGGCTTCGTGGTCTTCATAAAATTGATAATACGAGGTACACTTGCTAAATGAATAGTAAAGAAAACATCAGAAAACTGAATCATCCTCAATCTAATTCAGTGTTTGAATGAAGGAAAAACAAGATTGTACCCGTAAACGGTATTATAGGTCTCGTTGGCTTCCTTTGCCTAGTATCAGTCTCGTTAGCCTTGTTTGGCGTGCTGTCGGTCTCGTGAGCCTTATAATGTACGTAGTGTCGGTGTCGTGTGCTTTCTTTGCCTAATGTCGGTGTCGTGGGCTTTCTTTGCCTAGTGTCAGTCTCGTGAGCCTTCATTTGGGTACTGTCGGTCTCGTGAGCCTTCTTTACATAGTGTCGGTCTCGTGGGCTTTGCGCAGTGTTGGTGTCGTGGGATTTTGCCTAGTGTCAGTCTCGTGAGCCACCCCCTTTATTTTTGCATATTGTCGGTTTCGTGAGCCTTCTTTGTGTAGTGCCGGTCTCGTCGGTTTTCTTTGCCTAGTATCGGTCTTATGAGCTTTCTTTGCCCAATGTCGGTATTGTGGGCTTTCTTTGCCTAGTGTCGGTTTTGCGTACTGTCGTTCAGTACATACAGTATAGTAATGTGCACGTGTGCTCTGATACAGTCATGTAGGCCCTATTATCCACGGAGGTGTTTGAATTAGGCCTATCGTTTTTCCTGAAAGTATTTTCACCACGCAAACGCATTTTATTTCTCTTTTCTTAAGGATATTTCAAAAAGAAATAAAGACAGTCTGACAGTGCAAATCATGAAATTAGCCACATGTTTTACAATCAGAGTATTACTATTACGATACCGTTCAACCCAACCCACAGAACAGTGACGACTGTAGGCCTATACACAGGATACCACACACAGCCTTGTATACGCGTTGCACGGAAGTTCACGGAAGGTCTGGAGTAAACAGACTTTGTGTGTGACGCAGCGCTGGTCACCTGAATTGGCGCAGCGCTGGTCATCTGAATTAGCGCTGGTCACCTGAATTAGCGCTGGTCACATTACGCCCCCCGGGTAAAATTCACCCCGAGAGCGTCTGAACAGACTCTTCTCTTGTCGATCGCAGGGTAAGATTTCTCCGGAGGCTCTCCAGAGGCTTTTCACCGTATTGCGTCTTGACAGACACAATCTTTTCTGGGGAGACAATCTTCGCCGGAGGCTACCCTGAGGCAACCGTGCATTTTGTGACATGTTAAGACAGGGCTTTAGTCTAAAGCCGCCGCAAGCAGTACACGACATGATGCCGTACGACCTTCCGATCATGAGACCAGGGCCCCATTTCATGAAAGCTTGGTATGATAACAAGTCTTGCTTGTAGGACAATTGTAATGGTAACAACAAGCATCTACAAGCTTTCTGATTGGCTAATGCATTTGAAAGTTGACATTCCAGCAAGGGTTGCCATCCTAGCATCTGTTATGAAACGGGGCCCAGGTCATGCTACCTGGCAACGCACACATTGCGACCAGGTGGGCATTTCATGAAGCATTTTGTCCGACAAAATTGTCAGACAAATTTGCTCTCAGCCAATCACACGCAAGGATTTCAGTAGCTTGTAACAGTTTGTCAGAAAAATATCCGACTAAAATTCTTCATGAAATACCCCTGACATCTGGACCTGCAACCTGCGCATGCGCTTTTTACCTGTCTCGTATATAGAAACCGCATGAAAATGGCGGCAGAAACGAATTTGTTACATTAGGTTTGCTGCAATTTATGTTGCTCCAAAGGCAACGTCAACAACAAACCACGTCGACGTCGCACCAGGTAGGTGAAACGACGCGAGATCGATCTTGCTACGCGATTTTGCGCATGCGCAGAACATTAGTTTTCTCAACGTCGGCGTCGCGAAAATCTAAATTCCCTTGTAGCAACGCCAAGGTTATATTGTGGGTGTCGTGGGCAAATTTCGGGTAATTCTTGGTATCGCCAATGGGCAGAAAACTTCTGCGCACACTGAAAAGCCCTGTCACAGATCGATGCAATGCACTGTGGGATTCCATGGTGCCATTGTCGCTTTCGGTTGTCTCGCGTGCGTCGCAGTTCCCATGCGATTGAATGGAGTTAGTCCGATATTTTCCGTTGTTAATCCTTTTGTTTGTTAGTTTGTTCTTTGTTTTTTTTTTGGCTATAATTCTGCTTTAGAATGGTTTCAAGTTTTTAAATGTACTGGTTTGTAGTGGCTAGAGTCATGGTTTATAACTGCAAGGCTTCAATAAATGTGCTGGTCTCAGAATGGAAAGCGAAGAAATCTTCTGAAAAAATGTACTCCTGAATAAAGACAGAAGGTGACCTGAGTACATAAAGCCCAAACTGGGACAAGCTTGTCCCCTGAGCTAACCCATTATGCATAACATGCTGTTCTGCGCACAGCATCTAGGTATTGGCGATACCGAGAATAGTGTGGTATAATAAAAGCTGGACACCCTGCGTCAGATGTAGCTGAAGGAAAATGACGTCAGACGCCCAGTCACACATTCGATATTTCGACTGAGTCGCCGCGTCGCATATCTGCGAAGGCGCTTATCTATAATGCACAAAAACATTGGTTGCTTTCTACTCATCGCGTCCGTCGCCTTGTGAATGCTCCCTTTAAACCCACAGGCCGATCACTCAAAAACTAATGCACGTAAGTGCTCTTTATTAGTCGGAAAGGAGTAAACACAATATCGTACCCTGGCTTCCTTCACCAGTCCAGTCACCAGTAATCGCATCCAGGGGACTACAAGGACTGGATGTTGTAGACAACGAGGAGGTGGCATTAGATGGAGCGGAGGGTGATGCTGGACCTAGGTTGAGTGACGAGAGGAGCAGGAGGACGAATAAACAAAAATGTACATTTATATTTAGATCCGGTTGCTATGATGTCACAATCGCTTTGACATATCAGTATTGGAGTAGATGTGAAACTAACGCCGAAAGCAATTCAAAGCAGAACGTGAAGAAAAAAAAAAAATATTCAAGCAAAGAGATGAGATAAGGAAAGGGAGAAAGTACATGATTGTCCCTGCTGGAAGGGAAGCAGTGCTCCACAGTGTGTTCACAAAGTGTTCACATAGTTGATTCTAAGAAAGCCCTAGAATTTAACAGTGTGAGATAAATTCACACTGTGGTGTTGATTTTCACAGAGGATTCACGCGGTAATGGTCTGTTTCACACTGTGAATTGATGATTGACAGTGTGAAGTGATTTCACATTGCGTTCACAATGTGTTCACACTGTGTTTCACACTGTAGGACGCTGTGTTCTTTCCAGTTATAGGGATGCAGATATACGCCGCCACAGAAGTCAGATTAAAATCGCCAAACACATTACGTTTTCCGATGTGGATATTTCTAAATACCTCAGTCTCTATTTAAGCTCCCTATGATTATATAAACTTCTTTCACTTCGCTGCTAGAGGTTACCATACAAAAGCGGTCAGAAAGCAACGGACTCTATACATAAAACAGCTTCGGGAATTATTTTCTGGAAATTTAAACGCAGTAACATGCGCATTGCGTACAGGAAATTTGAGTTTCCAGCACGGCACTTCCTTTTCTTTTTATAACTTCATCTTATTCTGACCTTTTTATAGCTATACAGAGCCCCCTTTAAAGATATCTTAATCAAAATGGTGCTCATAAAAATGTGGGACCCTTCTTTTATCCTTCCATGATAACTTTGATTTACTTTGTTTTGGGGTCCTTTAAAAACTAATTTCCGTCAAAAATAAAAAAAACTTTCGATTCCTTTTAGAATGATATGCTCTTTGATATTTTTTTTTTTTGAAAATGCAAAGTCGCATGACTTCATTATGTGAGCAGTAGCTCTCATCCTCTAACGGTTTGGTGGTAGATTTTGATATGATATTTGAGCAGACACTTTTGGGGGCTATCGGGAATGTGCCCTCCGTTTTCGATTCAATGGCGGCATTCAATATCGGATGCCATCTGGGCTGTATGAATTAAGGTTAAAGTTCAACAAAATGCATTCTGTATCTTGTGTAATACTAACCTTATCGCCCCCACAGTTTGCACAGATATATAACTTGGACATGGGTTATTTCGTTTATTTCTTGATCAGACGTCATCTTGGCTATATGAAGTATAGGGTCAATGATTGTTTTATCGCCGTCGATCTTACAAATATCACTTTTCTCGTCCCAGTGACGAAATCGAATCTTGTTATGGTTCTTGCAGCTCGGAAGAATTTTTTTTTTTTTTTCGAAACGCGGTGATAAACAAACGAGTTCTGTGCAATGAGAGCCAGAATAAACACAGAAAGATATTAACTTACCGGTCTCGCAATGAGGCCCTGTGTAACCTGGTTGGCAATGACACGTGTAGTTAAACATTGTCTCCTCGCAGTATCCGTTCTTGCACGGCATTGATAGGCAGTCTGGGTCAATAATTGAAACACACCCATGGCCACATGTACATCCAAGCAGAGAAAATAGTTCGTTACGACATCAGATCATTAAAGCTAGACATAATATACATTCCTCTTTATGATATCTCATTTATCAGCCATGCCAGACTTCTGGCTTTTATTAACTAGCTTTTGACATTTACCAGCCAGACGTTAATCCCATAAGTGGGTGGCTTATCCACTTTCTTTGTAAGTAGAGGGTGAAAAATAACAATAAAATAATAAAAAAATAACGTTACACGACGCATAAGCTTAGCATACAGTCTTACAAATTAATTCAAAGTACATACATATACACTATGAACATGACAGTATTCGATGTATGAGACGTATAGCGTAATATCACAAAAAAAAAGTTCACAAGAAAATCGTGAAAATAACATTGGTAAATCATCTAAATGATGATTGATTATTTATTCAGCATGTTCACTTTATCCAGCTTGCAGAAACCATGATCACATGATTGGGCCCATATTATTGTTTGGTGAAACAGCTGAAAATGTGAGAGTCACTACTTTCTTATCTTTTCTTTTGTTCGATCTTGATCATGGCAGGTGATGTTTCCCCTTTACGAGACCTGATCAGACTTATGTCTGAGAGTGAGCTCTTTTTACCCGGTCGCCGACAGACGCGGTAACCATGCTCTCTGTCTCCCCGGCAGTTTCCCGGCCGAGCTCGATGTCGAGTCAGCTTTGGTATAAGCTGCACGTCTGTCCCGTTGTTCTCTGCTACAGGACATCGCCGGTTCATATGGAGAGTGTAGTTCAGGTTGTAGCTGGCTCCACACTGAGATCTGGCTGCTATACGTTGTTTGCACCAGGCGAGAAGCAAAGATGTAGAATGGAGATTTGACATTGAAAAGGATATAATATGCGTGCTAAAGTTTCATAACTTGCCTTTATCATGTTTAGAGTACCGTTTGTATCTGATCTGTTAGATTGGTCTGTTTTCTTAGGTATTATCACAGTCACACTATCAAAAAATGTAGGTGTTATGTAAAAGATAAAAGAGTATTTTCATAAGCATATTTTGCATTCATTGTATTCTATTGCCTTATACAGGTCATTGAACTCTGGCATAGGGAAGCTGCACTAAATCAAGACTTGAAATTCCCTACTGTTGATAAAGGCAAGTGCCGCGTGGATAATTAATTTCAACATTTCTGGAACACACTATGATACCTTATGTTTCTTCCAGCAGAGCCCTCTAGATCAAGGATTTGTATCACTTCAATATTGGATCATTTATGTACTAGTTAGATACAGGTAATCTCCCAGCCGTGTTTTCATCGATGTTCGTTAGAAATAGTAAAGTCTATATTTTTACTCTACGAGACCATAACAATTCCTTTCAACTTTCTCCTGTACGTACTGTAGCTGCTCTAAAAAACAATATAACTACCATAGGACCAAAATTCTGGAATGACATGGATAGTGAAATAATTGACTCCCAATCTCTTAATTAATTTAGGTTTAAACTCTATTCGTCTTTCTAAATTTATATCTATAGCGTTCTTCCTGGGCGTTCTTCGACATTTGTATTTCCCTACTTCATGATTTTGTCATTCCTTTTAATTTTTGAATACTTTTTAGTAAATCTCAAATCAGTATCTGGGAATATATGTCCTACAACATTACAAGCAATGCTTCTGTGTAGATTCCTCATTTTTCAAAAGTTATGTCTAATTGTATTATTTGCTATATTCGACGATTTACTCATTCAATTTCCTGCTGGGTTTATATTGTAGTTTTTACAACGTGGAATAAGGAACAATGGAAACAAACAAACAAACAAACAAACAAACAACATCTATTGATATAATGTATCTGCTAGTATGATGTGATCGTGACACAACGTACCATCAACGGAGTTTAGACGGTATTGTTATTTTGTATAGCATGATTATATAAAAAAAAATAAAGACTACTTTGAATATAGCTAACATAGAGAGTAAGTTGACCGGGCACCTCAAAATCGCCATATGTGTCGTTTTCTTGGTGTTTTTTTTTTCTTTCCTATTTTCTGAACACTCACATTGATTCAAAGACGCAGTATTCTGCATCTTCTCGGCGTGATTCTCGTATTGCAAAAACATGTTACAGCAAACAAATTTTGTTAGACAGGAAAGCCCCATATTCAATGTATCCATAATGAAGGCATAAGATAGAAATCATGGTGAAATTATATGGGCAATAATGAAGTAGTCCTCAACAGAATCTTCGTTAGCGTTAAAAGAAGGATGGAAAATCAAGAAAGCACTTTCAGTGAAAAAAAAATACCAAACTTAATAATGAGATAATGATGACTGCTTTATTATTTTGCCAAGAATGTTACACGTAAGATTTACGTATACCCTAGTTATCGAAATATTGTTCTATGTTGAAAAAAAAAAAGCCACAGTATTATTCTATATCTCCAGTTACTGATTCAAACAGACAATTAATTTCCGGCTTTGCTTGTCATCAACAACTTTGGTAAAACAAGTATATGTAAAAATTAATTCTAGCTTGGAACTGTAGTGCTATTCATTCTAGACAACATAGTTTTGTTTATACATATATACAAATCAAAAGTAACAGTATGTGAAGAGATGACATCAGTGTCAATACTAGTACGTTATTGTGCTCATAATGTGATAAAAATTGATTGTTAAAAGCATGACATTTAAAATCTAAAAATCTGAGCAATGCCTAGATAGTTAGAATATATATTTTTTTCTGAGGTACTGTAGATCGAGACTCGTACTAAAGAGTAAAAAAAAAAGTATTGAATCTTTCGCGTAGATTCATATTCTAAGACAAAATGAACAACATTTTTTAAAATGAAAATGAAAAAAAAAAACTCAACCACGGTGTATAATGCACATTTTAAATGAGAAGGGGGCAGATTCAAGAAGGTTTTACTCATTGTGTACGTAGTTTAACTTGTTGTTATGGTGACAATACAAACTTGAATACGTCAGATACCATACAAGTTAATACTGTTTCCTTCGTTTTTTATTTAAGAAAGAGTAAGCACTTTTCTCATAAACTATTTGTTGTATTACAATATTGCTTTGAAACTACCAATATTGATAATATTGACAATAATAATAACTAGGGGCGATCTGGTATAGTGGGTAAGAATGTTATGAGTCCCAATTGGGAGATCCCAGTTCGAATCCCATCCAGATCATATACTTCCTTGGAAAAGATGTTTTTACCCACCACGTCCCTCTCGACCCAGGTATAATGGGAAATGGGTATCTGGCAACGCTGGAAAATTGCCACCTTCGGGCGCCTGGTAGAGCAGTGCCAACACTTAAGAGGCTACCCTGGATTAAGGTAACCTCATTATCATATTATTATTATCTTATTATCAAGACGATAAAGGCTCTATAAGCTGGATCATGACTACGCGAAGCTGAACATCACGACACCTCCATAATTATTTTGATTACACATCTCTAGGCCAGTAATTAACGAAAAACACTGCATTTTTAATTGTTTTTTGCAGCGTGGATGGCGTTGTCACAGTAACAGGGCTGGGTGTCTTTTCACACAACTAGTTCAGGGGAAAGCAAAGTGTATGATATAAGGTTGAAGCTGACCCGGGAGCCTCGGAAGTTATGGAATACGTACTATGAATTAAGTCATCCAAAAAAAAAAAAGGCTCACGCATTTTTTTTTGGATTATATATATATATATATATATATATATATATATATATATATATATATATATACACACACACACACACACACACAGACTCCAGGTTTATACTGTAGGTGTTACAAAAAATTTCCCACTTTTGATCCTTAATAGTTAAAAAAACTACACATCAGAATAACACTGTCATATTGTACACTTTAGTTGGAGGTGATTTGAATATGAGAGCATGAATCAGTTTCGTTAAATCCATGATTAATAAGTTCCTGATTTTTATCAAATTTGATCCCTCTGTACAAAATTGAACTTCACACAAGAACCAGTGATGTGTATGTGAGTGTGTGCTTACAATGACCCTGAACAATAAACATGAATACCACGAATACCACCTTTTTAGAGCTCTGCTAACCAGGCTTTTGGACAATTGCTCCAAGGCACATGAATGCTTTATTGATAATTCATGATGGATTGCCCTGGGCACTGCTAGTCTGAATTCATGGTAAAGGGGAAAATGCATGTGCATAACAAAATAAGCACATGTTTTCAGGTGCTTGCATACACATTTCAGGATGAATAAAGACTAGCTGTGATAGTGAAATTTCTCATGAATGTATTTAGCATTCCAATCCTGGCCATTGTTAAGGACTATTGTCTGGGTGTAAATCGCACAGTCCCATACATACCAATCAGGGGCCGCGGAACGGGGCACCCCCCCCCCCCCCCCCACACACACACACACTTTTGGACCGAAAAAAAAGAAAGAAAGGGGAAATCGGGGGGAAATCACACTACCCGAATTTCTCACAAAAAGTGTGCTTCAGATCGCTCTATCTTGATTTTAAAAACGCAAAAGCTCCATCGAGTGGGAGGGGGCATCCCCCTCCCACACCCTGCCCCTCTACCTCATTACACTTTGTACATACACACAGATGATGCACACGCGGAATGAGCTAAATGCTGTGATTTTGCTATTAACACTTTCCTGAAAAAAGTCCAAATTATTTCCATTAATTTTATTTTTTGTTTGGGGGGGGGGGGGGGAGCTAGAAAAAATAATAATCCACATCAAAATATCCTGCTACCTTAAACAAGTAGGGTCGTTTCAAGTCGATAAAAGACGCAAAAACATGCATCAAATTGCACCATTTATACAACATCAAAATGCAAAATGTTCTCACCGTGGGAGGGGGAACACCCCCGTCCTACAGCCTACCCCCCCCCCCCCGTTCCCTCCCTTCGCTCGGGCTCGGTCGCTTCGCGCCCTCGCATAGTAATCGCCCCTCCCCCCATATCACAAGATCATTATCCGGGCTACGCCGGTGCGTCTAAGCGGGGGGGGGGGGGGGGGGGGTTAAAGTCGATAAAAAACGCAAAAAGATGCATCAAATTGCACCATTTACAACATCAAAATGCAGAAAGTTCTCCCCGTGGGAGGGGGGAACACCCCCCCCCCCCACACACACACACTGAAAAACGTTCTATGGCCCCTGCCAATTGACCCCTGTGCAAAATCAAAATTTTGTACAGAGGGTTGAAAACAGCGTAAAATCTGAAACCTAACTTTAGAATAAATCTTGATTTTAATGAAACCGACTTATCGTCGCTGGGGCGACAAGACCTCGTATCTCAAAAATGTCAAATGTTCAGGAGAGCCAAAAAACATGGCGGCCAAATCACTATACTGAATGGGATAGCCGTTCCTTTGACATGCCGTGGTGGCTTCATTTTTGGGGTAAGACAGCTGGGATTTGGACAGGACATCACTTAACCGATTATTTGACCACTAATGCAAAAAAGTCATTTTCACCAAAATTTGAGATACAAGGTCTTGTCACCCCAGCGACGTTATGCTATCATTTTTAAATTCCTCCAAAATTCTACACTCTTCAGCCACTGCTCATATGTCAGTGTTATCTGATATAATGGTTTTTGAACTTGTAAGGATCAAAAGTGGGAAATGTTTTTTGTAACATCTATTAATAGTATAAGCATATTATATAACAATGACAGGAATTAAGGCCAACTAGGTGCTTTTACGCAGCTATTTTGATGACGTAATTGGCCATGTTCCCGAAGAGAAAATTTTCAGATCTGAATGTTGTTCAAATAGACATGTTATTGTCAAAATATTGTGGAAATACGCCTCACCTGCTATGCTGCACACGCACATAGTGATCGTGAATAACAGGGTCCAGTCGAAGAGCTGTTTATCATGATGCTGAACAGAGATCAAAATAATGATTATAATGATAACGATGATGATGATAATGATAATTGTAATCATAATGATAGCAATTGTAATGAATAACATTTTTAACGACAGATAATTTTTGGCCTGAAGTCGGAACTTGATCATCTGAATTTCATATATCTGCAATGATTTCATATGTATATACAATGTTCATGTTATCAGTTTCAATGTAGTCAAAATTGTCTGGGGTTTTTTTCCCCGAAGGTGTCAATCAACCTTCCCTATTGTGCTCCACTGTAGGACTATATAGTGTCTGTATATTCCTTCTCGTGAAGCCCGAGTTCATATTTTAGAATGAACAGGTGGACATATGCTGCAAAATGAATAATCTTCACCATAAATTCCCAATCTGAATGAAAAGGACACATTATACACGGCCCGTGCACGAATTCGAAATTAACTTACCATTTTATTGGTGAAGTATTTCAGCAAGGGGACATTGGACTCACAATATAAATCTAGGAAATTAATGTCTGACATAACTTCCACGCTAAATCTGGAATACTATTACATAAAGTCGGACAAAGTTTTGACGATCTCCTCCTGTAAGTGGTGCCCAATTCGATCTGGCTGAACCCCAGCACCGTAACAGCTCACTGCGAGAAAGAGGTAAAACCACAACGTGATCCTTGGGGATAATTGAACTGGAATTTTCCAACGCAAACTTCTCCGTGCGTGCGTTTGGGTAAACCGATGTGGAAATGTATGGTAGCTGCTACATGTGAAATTAATTAATGTTGATATATGCAATGAAGGGAATGTACTTGTACGACAAAGGAAAAACAGTCAGAGGGAGTTACTAAATAGGAGTATTGCTCTTTAGGTCTTGTGGCGTCGATTTGCAGTCTTCCTCTTGCGTAATTAGCGCAAGAAAAAAACAAAACAAAACACACACACACACACACACCCACACAAAAAGACACAAACAGACAGACCTGCAGATACACATAAACGCTCAATATTTCACTCTATGACGCTATCACATTATAACCAAGGAGGTTCGAGAGATGGCGTTACAACTGACTATAATTATTCAATCAGCTGTCAGTTTTCTATGGATGGACAAAAGAATTCCTCAGGTACATTTGTGCCTTTGACGTTCGATGCTTGAAGCCGCCATCTTTCTGAGCAATCTGAAGATTCCTTTTTAACGCTAACATAATATCGGGTATATGCTGCTCGTTTATATATCAATTGGAATGAGATTTCACCTAATGATAAAGCATATAAAACAAAAGTCAAATCCGTTCGAAAATATGTGAAAAGTGTAAATCTGAGCTGTATTTTGTGAAAGTGTTTGAAATTTTACCCTCTGGAAAGACGGTTTTATCACTTTTCTGATTATTTCCGACAAATGAAACTAATATGGTATCATCTTCAAGTATAGTTCTTTATAAATTGATATGTCAGATTAGCGTACAGACACGTACAGTCGAGTAATTTTGATATCTATTTTAGCAATATTTGGGCAATTTCTATTCGCGCACCGCCGTGTCTTTACCATTGTTTACCGCCCATCGTTTGTAAGTAGGGATAGCGAAAAGTAATTACCATCATAAAGACATATCTTATCTCCCTTATAGACAGTGGCTGGTCATTATGCAATGAGACGTGAATTCATTTTCTTCCTATCGGGTGGGGGGGGGGGGCAGATCCAGTTTGACACATACCTCAAATATTTTGAGTGGCGGCTTCGAGCATGGGATCAAAGCGAATAAGACTGTTGTGACTCCATTTCTCGAACCTCCTTGATATAACACTCTATATTTCTTTATAGATATATTTGTATGCGCATATTGTAATTATGTGTGTTATTTTATACTGCAGGCCTATTTAAGTGTGTGTGATATTTCTATTGGAAAGAACCAAAATGATGAACTTAAATTTATGTACATATCAAAATGTCCGATGTCGACATTATTTACCTGACGAGTTCAATTCTGAATTTTATAATACTGAACTTTTTGTTTTCAGCATGCATATTACACATTAATTCTCGCAGTCTTTAAAGAAATTATGAAATATGCAATTATTGTTGTCTGCGGTAGATACGAAGTTCTCAGTTATTGGTGTTACAGAAACATGGCTTAACAACAAAATATGCCCCTTTATATAACATTGATGAATATTCTGTTTTCCGTTCTGATAGAAAATACGGACGAGGAGGCGGAGTTGCCCTGTTCCTATCACACTCGTTATCGTTTAAAGTCAAACCTGATTTGATATACAACGGTAAAGGAATTTGATTGCACGTGCGTTGAATTTGATATGAAGAATTTGTTCGCAAAAAGCGATAAGTCCATATTTGCCAAATGGAGATATTTGCGATTAAAGGTCAAGAAAAATAAAGAAAATGATAATTTTTTTGCTTTTTTTGACCAAAACTTCAAAAATGTACCTTTATATGTAGTGACCAATATATCATTTAAAAGGTATTATTTTGTACTTTATGACAGAGACCGTACTTCAAAATCTTAAAAAATGGACTTATCGGTTTTTGCGAACAAACTCTTCACATCTAACATGATGAAGTATCCGAAAGATGACAAGGTGTTCCAAGATGATGAAGTGTCCGCAGACAAAATTTAGTGCACTGTCAGCTCAGCTGCGATAACTTTCACCAAATCTTTGCGGTACCGAGGGGGTCAAAGTGTCCGAAGGTGGTAAAATATCCAAAGGTGACATACATGTATTTCCGAAGATGATGGAAGTCGGCCAAAGTGCGTCCGAAATGACGAAATGTTCAAGATAACAAAATGTCTGAAAATTATGAACTGTCCAAAGACCCCGTTTTCAAGGCATTTTCTGTCTCCCTGTCTACGATCTGTCTGTCTGTCTGTCTGTCTGTTTGCCTGCCTATCTCCATCTCTCTCCCTCTCGTCCAAGTTGTCCGCGTGAACGACTCCTCCGATATATAGGGAGGCCCTGAAGGACTACGATGGAGGTGGAAGAAGACGATTGCACCGAAAACACTAATGTCCAAATAAGAAAAAAAAAGTTGCTGTAACTATTTACCCATTCTAGAATGAAAGACCACTTAATAATCATTTCTTCGTGTTGCCCAATCATTATATGAAATAGGCGGATTGCGCCTATCAGCCGTCCTTGGTTAAAGGAAACCAAAACCCAAAGAAAATCGTGGAGTTGGTGAACGTAGCAACAATAGTAGAACACATCAGTGAAAGTTTGAGGAAAATCGGACAATCGATGCAAAAGTTATGAATTGTTAAAATTTTGGTGTTGGAACCGCTGGATGAGGTGATTACTGGAAGTTATGACGTCATGTGTGGACAATAATTATATAGAAAATATAAAGGGGATTCCACAAAAAAATCTCTTTTGTATAGATCAAAAGAGCACTTGACTAACCGCTTTCAGAAAGCTGGGGGAATAACCGCTACCCTTAACATTTGTCAGTATCAAGTTGATGGGATATATTATTTTCATGAAGAAATAATTTTCGTGGAATTCCCATCATATTTTCTTTATGTTGTTGTCCGCACATGACGACATAACCTTTAGTTGTCTCCAGATCAAGCGGTTCCAACACCAAAACTTTAAAATTTCCTAACTTTTGCAACGATTGCCCGATTTTCCTGAAACTTTCATTTATGTGTTCTACTAAATGTTGCTGCTTTCTCTTTTTTTCTCTCAATCCAAATTTTTCTTTGGGTTTTGGTTTCCTCTAATCAAGGAGGGTTGATAGGCGAAATCCGCCTATTTCATAATGATTGGGCAACACGAAGAAATGTATATCACGTGGTCTTTCATGCTAGAATAGGCAAATAGTTACTGCCACTTTTTTGGGGGACATTAGTGTATTCGGTGCAATCGTCCTCTTCCATCTCCATGACATTCCTACAGGGCCTCCCTATATCGGAGGAGTCGTTCACGCGGGCGGTTTGGACGAGAGAGAGAGAGAGAGAGAGAGATGGAGACAGGCAGGTAGACAGACAGACAGACAGACAGACAGACAGACAGACAGACAGATCGTGGACAGGGAGACAGAAAATGCCTTAAATACGCTTTCACCAAGCTGACCCCAGGATCACGGAGCCGTACACCCGGGACAAGATGAGACGCAGTCCCCTACCCTTATTGAGGGTGGGGTTATCGGATTTGACAAGGACGGCTTCCCAGACTCCCGCTCAACCACTGAGGCGCTTTGTCTAGAATGAGCACATCTTTATCTCTGAAGTTTATGTTAAGCTGTCTTCAGATGGCAAAAGACGGCCGAATGACAATTGTTGGCAAAAGTCCTTGTTCTTCGATTTCATATAGCTGCTTGTGAAGAGGCTGCTTGGTTTTACCGATGTAATTATCTTGGCAACCCTGCTTTTTGGCAATGAATGGCATAGCGGACATTGTTTTCTTTACCGGAGAATTCCTCGACAACAGTGGGAAGACTATTAAACACTACAGTCGAAATGGCGAAACGCCAACAGTTTCAGACAACCAGTTGTCTGAATGTGTTGATCGAGCCGCATCTTCGTTTGCAGCACATCTTCGAGTTGAACCAGAGTAAGAGGTAATTATAACCAGGTCAAGCTGCATCGGTGGTCTCTATATTGATGCAGTCCCATACACTGCATTTTGTGTTGACTGCGCGGTTCTGACGAATGCGGCGAATTGCGTTGCGTTGCGAGCCCGACCAGACGCCGTAGCGTCCCCGCCCCGTGCGCCAGCACGGTCGCAACACTTGTGTACAGCGACAGCCCAGCAGCAGGGCTCTACCCTTTCTGGGCCCTATTTAGCCTTTTGACAAGGCCTCATGGCTAAGATTTATGTCCGACAAATTAGGGCGGCTGAAATTAGACTAATCACAAGACCCCGGGTAAATGCGAGGGCGAACGGCGTCAGCCGTGAGGCCTTTTCGAACTTGCGTTGGATTTCTTATTATAAGCGTTGTTTCGACTGCGAATTCGCTACCAAAATGGTAGCGGCCAATCACCGATCGAATCGTTCCTATGACGTCAGCCTATCTTTAATCGTTTCACCAGCAATCACTTGGATAAAGAATGAACGAATCGCCAACGAAGTCTTGGGTTCTGATTGGTCCATTGAGCCCCACCTGGTATATTTGCATACACTATGCAATATTCATGAGCCTTACGTGTCGGAGCGAGGAAGCTAAGCGGGGGAAAAAAATCAACATCGAAAAGGTCTCGCGGCTGCGCCGCTCGCCTTCGCGTTCACCCGGTATGGCCTAGTCTCGTCTAAGTCGTCACGCGGCGTGGAAAAATAGCCTAAGACGCGAGGCTTTGTCAAAATGCTAGGCCCTATTGGGCCTTGACCGAAAGATCGGTCTGTATCTGGTCGTCGGGGATATGTTCCGTGGGGACTGCGTCTGGCTTCACGGATAATCCTCCTCGGAGAGGGATAACGTCAATAAATAAAAGACTCCTCCGGACAGACGGATCTTTCTGTCTATGCAGGGGGGGGGGGGGGGGGCGAGCTTCTCTTTGTGGGTTATTTATTTTTAGTCAAACATTGCTTTCCTCTGTCTTAAAAGATATGTATTCTTCTTTAAGACATGTCGACATTTCTTTATGAAGACAAGTGCTGTAGAATCTATCCAAAATATACGACAAAGTCAACGAGTGTGAGAATGATGATAAAATTTGAGACTCGTGATCATGTGATTCTGTTGTGAGACAGTGAGAGTATTTATGCTCTGTTTTACACATAACAAAGTGTACTGTAGTTGGGGATATTAATCCCTTTCATCGTTAGTTGGCCGCTGCTAGCTGGTCGCCTTCAAACTTCATGTGATACATAGGCTGATTAAATCTTCTAATTTCAATCATTTGTTTGAATGCTCTGCCCTGTTAGTTGCCTTCTCAAAAGTCGGATATTCTTTGGTTGGAACAGTTTTATGTGACCACATTTCAATGTGTTATGAGCAAGCTACCACCACAAGTTACCAGCAGAACATCTACAGACAGGACCAACAGCAATAATTGGGAACAAGGAACAAGTCCCCTCCAAAATACCAGGGACTGCAAGACAAAAGGTGCCTTTCCAAAATCATCACCAGTAGGCCTCTACGTAAATGTCTGAGCATTTGTTAAAAGTAGATTTTGTTGGTCTAGATTTTGTGCATTTTCATCTAGAATATTTTCTCCTTCTCTTTGTCCACATGGCTGAATCTATGAGAAAAGTTGAAAAGTTGTCTAATTTATTTGTCTGTATCTCGTTCATGGATGGACAGAGTAAGCGTCTGGAAGAAGATATTGAGGAAATGCTAACGAAACTTGAGGAGTTCCGGTCAGTTGTAGACATGGTGAGTATAGCAAGCTGACTCACTGCCACCAAACACACACTGATAGTTACGCCATCAACTGTCTAATATATGTATTACACTGGTCTAGAAAAAAACAAACACGATTAGTTTAAAACAAATTATATTGTGACTCTTTGGTTTCAGTCTATTAGATTATCCTGTCTGTTCAGGCATTTGTTAACCCTTTTAGGAGGGACTGATTTTGCTGCAACACGCATTTTCCATAGACACCTGCCCGAGTATACTCAGGACCCGTCCTCAACGGGTTAAATCATGTACTTCACAAGTTTTTTCTCTTTTTGTAATTCTTATAACTTATCCTTAATATATTCATTGAACCCCTATATTCATTGGTCTTTATCCAGAAATATGACAGGTCTAATTCATTACTTCATCTATTCAATTCATTATCCTCTTAAAGCAGCAAAATGTACAAAGGGAAAACAATTCTCTGCATGTAGTTGTTTGTCTCTTCAACGCAATTTATAAAGTATCTTACTTTGTCCTTTTCCATCCTATCTTATTTTCATGTTTTTCACTCACAACCCCCTTTAAAATTCATCCTGACAGATTGCTTTTGTTTGTGCTCTTCTCTGTCTTTTATTCTCAGTTCTTGTTATAATGATAATGATAATGATGATGATGATAATACTAATTATTATTGTCGTTATTATTACATTCATTATTGTTATCATCATCATTATCAACATATTTCCAATCTTCCCTTTTCACTCTGAGAATGGGAAATAAAGGAAAAACAAATAAACAAACAAACAAACAAACTGTGCAACATTAGTTTGCAATTGTTGCATTCACATTCATTTAATGTTGATGCATTGTAAACTTATGTTTGCTTGAACTTGATTGATCATTTATTTAGATATTATCCTTAAACTGTTCTCTGTTCAATTAACCTTATTAATTAGAACTTACAAACTTCTCTCCACCCCCTCGTCTTATTTCAGGTTCGAACAGACACGTCTCTTGCCCTCAACAGAAGCCCCTCAGAAATTCATTCCAAAGCCATGGAAATGGATGCCATCTTCAAGAAAATTGACCAACTAGACGTACTGATACAAAGAATTATTCACAGTGTCGATGTGTCCCTTTCATTCTTACTATAACTCTGTTCGGTACTGGTGTACCTTCATCATAATTTTCAAAAGATTATTGCTTGTAAAGTGTAGCTGCTGGTTATTGCTACTGACTCTATGCTGTAATGTATGATACCCGAGCACCTTGTGTAATCTTGGGCTGGCTCTTTCTAATCACGCCACTCTTCCGCCGATCCGTCTCCCGATTTCCATCACTTCCATTCACACTTCCCACATCAGTCATCACATCGATCATCTCATACTGATGCTCTGTACACACACTTGCTCTGCTCTGGCACGGTACGGTACTCACAAACTTGCAGCGAATCACGATTAAGTAACTGTGTTGTGGTGGTACGTGTCCGCTGTGTTCTTTAATGCATCGTTTACCTCGTGACTCACGATGTTACACTTGACTTGACACGAGCATCAATGAAGGTCAAACACGATGAATTCTTCACCGCCTGTCTGTTCTACATCCTTAAATGATTACCGAGCAGAAAAGGTGAAAAGGTGGAAAAGCGGTACAAAGTGGGAAAAGCAGAGAAGTAGGTTGAAAGATTGTGCGCCTCCCCCGGGTCACAATCACAGCATCCCTCACCCGTTTCTGTCAGCCAAGTCCTCTCTTCTCTTTATATGTACTGCCTATTATGCTAGTGAGATATATGCATTTTCAGATTCGACCACAAGGTGGCGCTATTCCTGTTAAATCTGCAGTAACATTCCGCCACTCTTGTAACATTCCGCCACTCAGTAACATTCCGCGTATCTTGATTGGTGATATGGAGACAAAGATAGTAATGTATGCAGATGATTGTTCAATTTTTGTGAAAGAAAAACGTGATATAGAAAGATTAGATAATATATTGGATTCTTTTTATTATACATCGGGATTAAAGATAAACAGGGATAAGACATATATTATGAAACTGGGGTCTTCTAGTCAGATTAATGATAACTTGACTGGAATAACGCTGGGCAAATTGGTTCAAACAGTTAAAGTGCTAGGAATATATTTTTCTTTAGATATTAATGTTAAAGAAGAAATGAATTATAAAGAAATTTTGAGTAAAATAAAAAAATTGTTAGGATGGTGGAAGCAAAGGGATTTGACCCTTTTTGGGAAAATTCAACTGGTTAAAGTATTTGCTATATCTAAACTATTATACGTTTCTTCCATAATGTCAGTACCTCGGTGGGTTTTCAGAGAGGTGGAAACGATTTGTTTTAATTTTATTTGGAACGGTCGTGACAAAATAAAGAGAAATTTATTGTATTTGAATTATGATAAAGGGGGAATGAAAATGCTGAATTTTAGGTACATGGTGTATGCCCAGCGCGTAATGTGGATTAAGAGACTTTTTAGAGGTGATAAGAATATGAAATGGAAACAGTTTTTTGAATATGTATTTAACAAAGTAGGAGGGAGATTAATTTTTCACTGTAATTATGATCCCCGGTTATTAAATATTAAAGCGCCGAAGTTGTATTTAGAATTTTTAGATATCTGGGATTACTTGAAAGGAAAAAATGTAATTGTTAAAGAAACGTATAATGAAAATCAAATAATTTTTAATAATTTTTTTTATTTCAGGTAGGAATTTTCCCTTTAATGAAAAATTATTTAAAGCTAATGTTTTTCAAGTTAAACATGTCATTGACGCTGGTGGAAAAATTAGACCAGGGGCCTATTTTATTAGAAAGGGCCTAAATGCAGACGATTTAATCTCTCTTTATGAATTATATGATAAATTTCCAGCAGAATGGAAGGTGGCGAGAAAAGGTAACGTGAGGGATCATATTTTGAGTGATAACCCTGCTGATGTTTTTGAAATTAGTCTTAATATAAACAAAAAAGTGTACCCCTTATTGTCAGTATCTTCAAAAATGATATACAATATTTTTATTGGTACCATTGAAGATTCTTTTCTTTCAAAACACCCAGAAGTATTAGCATTAAACATGGATAGATCGGCTACTGCAGTTTGTTTTTCTATTCCTAGAATTTCGACACTAGACTGGAAGCTGAGAGAATTCCAATATAAGCTTCTGCACAATGTTATTTTTTGTAATGATAAACTGCATCAGTTTGGAATAACACAATCAAATCTGTGCTCCTTTTGTAGGGAAGAGGTTGAAACATATTATCATATATTTTATGACTGTCCTTTAGTTTATCGAATATGGAACGAGGTAGGAAATAAACTAAAATTTCCTCAGTTTGTTAATATAAATTGGCTTGACGTTTTACTTGGATTCAGGGAAAATATCAAACTCGATGCTTTGTTGAATCATGTGTTAATTTTGATTAAGCATATGATTTTTGCTAACCGTAAAAGTGGAAGAGTTCCAACCTGTAAAGAAATATCTAAGGCAATTGCCACCTCAAAACAGTCTGAATATGAAAAAGCAACTTTAAAGGATAAATTGACATTACATTACGCGAAATGGGAAAATTATACTTCATGAAATACCGGGTTTAATTATTGCATCCCGCTTAAGACATATCTTTTGTATTTATCTCAGTCAATCTATTTAAAATGAATGGAATATTCTGTGTTTTGCTTTGCCCGCTCCATATACTGGTTCTTTTTCTCTGATCGTCATTATTAAAGCTTAATTATCTGGTTATGAATCTCCACTTGCCTATGACCCAGAGAGATATTAGTTCCCATCATGTTTATAACTGGTGAATAGATTACATTTTAAAGATTTTGTAATTCCATCACCTCTCATGTTTCTTGTACAGTGTATTTGTTTTAGATAAAATCTTTATTCAGACTGGTGACTGAATCATGTCAAGTGCGTACAATTTATTAATGTTTAATCTATATTTTGCACAAACCTTTTTGTTGTCCGTTAAACAGTGTAATATAGATATTTTGTGTCACTACAATGTAACAATGTTGATTGGTCTGAATAAAGGCTATAAAAAGCGTCAAAAAAAAAAAAAAAAAACATTCCGGCCCCTTAATTTTCAACACGCTTGCCGGTGGAAATTACCTCTTTTTGTTTCCCTGAAACCATGGTAACCAACAATATATAATCAAATGGTATCCTCATTAAACCATGCACTATCTGCTCATGAAACTTCACTTAGGCTTCTACACTAAACTCTTCAATGTTCTAGTTACAAAATCAAATACAAACAGATGGTTATCTACCGTGCATACATTATAGTATGAAACAAACTAGAACAAATTAATATAAAACACATTACCCAATGCTCCTATGGGTTTGGCACTTTAAAACTGTTCTGATTGATGAGCATCCTACTCAAACTCAAATACAACGGCGTGTATTTACTCAAGGCACTTGCACCTCCTACTACTCTTTCTACAAGAATCAATCCTCGAGTGATTAAAGTTACGATTCTCTGAGTTTAACTTTTGTTTCAGAGAGTGTTTCTATGTACATGAACAACATGTAAATGCACAAATCCTTTGAAACTCAGTTTGTCACTGTACAACTAGGAACAATTCCTAATGCAACAAATGTATGCAATACCAGATAACATGTTTGTCCATAACAACAAACCACCTTTGTTCAAATACAAAAACTTTCAATATGCCTGTTGAATCCTCCTTTTGGCTTTTCAAACTCTTGATTCTCTTTTACCAACACCTATTAACACCAAGTCTGCAAACACTATCACCTGACGAGCATATTTGCATGCACTATTCACTATTAATGACATTTATGTACCATTTTGTACCTCAATAATAGCATAGAGCAAACAGCATCAGAACAACAAATCACCACTTGGTTTTGTCAGATTCTGAAACAATAAAATGTATGTTGTTACAGTATATCACTACTTCTATCTCTCTTGTACTTTCTGACTTTGTTATCTCACAAAATCCATGTTCAAACTGATCTATACTTGAAACTACAGCAACTCCTCATAAAATGAGAATATAACGCAATACACTTGTAATTACAAAGTGCTCTTTTGTCTTCACACTTTTCCAAATTAACTACACCAAAGCCAATGGTTTGCCTACCGAATTCTGTGATTAAAACCTTGACTGATTTAAAAACATTTCTCTTTGTACATCTGTACCATACCTCCTATGTTCCATCTTAAATCTTGAATCAGACTTATGTCTGCACAGCAAAACATAACATATTATATCATACAGTTTCCTTTAAACTGTTCCATTATGTCATAAAACATTACACAAAATGACTAACTCTCACACACTGAAGTGAGCAGAAATCAAACAAAATATATCCAAAGACATATTACTGGGTGTCTCTTTGTCAAAAACTCAAATCTTCAGTATGCTTCTAAACTGAATATGTTTGCTGCTGTAACACGTAATGTGTACATGTACTTGCTATAATCTCATATACCACTTTTGGCAAATTATTACTCTTCACCTAAAGAGCAAATATCACCGGAGCTTTATATTCTTGATGTCATCTCCAAAAATGCACACATACTTTAACACCTCCATATGATGCAGTATCATGAGAGTATCATGATATATCCACTAGCCAAAAAGAAATTCTTCCTTTAAGCATCAAACCATATTTCTAGTGATCAACTTGTGAAGCACTCTTTCCATAATCACCTTGTGACTCGAAATGCAATACAAATGTGTAACAAATAACACAACTGCATTTACCTTGTGTTACACACCAGAATTTTCTCTGTTTTGAGTGGGTCATTTTATGTCTGACCACTGTTGTTTTCAGCTTAAACACAACAAATGCAACTATTTACATTCATACTCTTCATGCAACTGCTGCCATGAAGTCCAGTATATCTTGAAGCTTATATGAGTCAGATTGTTACAGTCTCTGTCTGTATATAATATCTAACAAGTCCAATTTTCTTCAAGCTTCATAAATTCGTTGTTTCCACATATTATATGTCCAGTGTGCGTCACACGGTTTGGAGTGTCCTCATCATGCACTTCAGCACACTTTGTTGAATGCGAGATGGCACATATCCGGTGATCACAAAATCATGGTGAACTAAAAATGTGGCGGCGCTTGGCTCGCACCACAGCTACTACACATTTGCTAATATCTTTGAAGCAAGCTACAATATTCACACTATTTCAACACGCGATTCACAAATCGTCGTACTGCTGCATTACTGATCCTGCTGCATACACGCTCCATGTCAATGTCATGCTATTCTGCTTGATGCTCCAAAACATACAGCTGTGGTCCAACTTATCTATTTGTGGCGGCGCTTGGCTCGCACCACATTACAAGCACAAAATAATTCACAGAATTCAGGATCCCACAAATAATCACACATCTCCTTCCAGTAACAGGCACAACTTGCTGATAGGCCGCGTATAAGCACCCAACTTTGTCTTCACCTCTACGCTGCGAACGTAGCCCTCAGCATCTGGTAGTGTGCGCGTCACTCTCCCCAGCAACCAGGTGTTTCGCGGCAATGTCTGGTCCACCAGGAGCACCAAGTCACCAACCTGGAGATTGCGCTGCGGCTCCACCCACTTCTGCCTCTGCTGCAACTGGGGAAGATATTCTTTCGTCCATCTGCGCCAGAACAGATCTGACATGTATTGCACCTGGCGCCATCTACGTCTGGCATACACATCAGTCTCTCGGGTCACCGTTGGTGGTAGTTGTGGTTGTGACTTCATTAGAAGCAGATGGTTTGGAGTTAATGCTTCTAAATCAGTCGGGTCATCTGACACCTTGGTAATGGGCCTTCCATTGATGATGGCTTCTGCTTCGCAAAGGAGTGTCTCTAAACCTTCGTCATCTAGTGTTTGCTGCTTTACAAGGTTAAACAGCAACTCTCTCACTGTGCGTATCTGTCGTTCCCAGACGCCGCCATGATGTGAGCCCCCAGGAGGGTTGCAGGTCCACTGTATGTTGTGTTGCAGCAGTGCATCGTTGATCTGTGCTTGATTCCATGCATCTATCTCTCGTTTCAATTCTCTTTTGGCTCCAACCAGGTTGGTGCCGTTGTCAGATCTCATTTCTTGCACTGCACCTCTCCGTGCAATAAACCTTCTGATGGCTGCGATGCATGAATCTGTACTGAGACTGTCAGCCTTCTCGATATGCACTGCTCTGACTGCAAGGCATGTAAACATCACACCATATCTTTTCACTACTGACCGTCCTCTCTTTACATCCAGTGGGCCAAAGAAATCGACGCCTACCCTTGTGAATGGAGGATCATCTGGCTTGATCCTGTCAGCTGGTAAGTCTGCCATCTTCTGCTGTAGAACTTTTGCTCGATTACGTCTGCATTGGATACAGCTCCCCGTTATCTTCCGGACAGCAGAATTTGCACTTGGCATCCAGTAGTTCTGATGAAGTTGAGCTAGTACGTAGTTTCTCCCACTGTGCCCTGACATCTTGTGTATGTGTTCTAGGATCAGCTTTGACACATGACTCTTCTTAGGGAGAATTACAGGATGTTTCACATTCATGGGAAGTGAACCTCGACTCAGCCTTCCTCCAACTCTCAACAGGCCCTCATCCAGCTCTGGGTCAAGTCTATAGATAGGACTTGTTCTTTTCACTCGTGTTTTCCGTTCTCCTCTATTTCCTGCTTGGATTGAGCCTTTGTTCTGGAGTCCCTCAATTTCACATGGGAATGCTTCACTCTGTGCAAAACCCACAATCTTTGTTTCTGCAGCTTGCATTTCCTGTAGTGTCAATCTCCCTTTCAGGGATTCATCTTGAGAAGTGGTCTGCTCCTTCTTCTGACTCATCCATTTCACAAATCGCCTCAACCAGCACACTGCCCTTTTCAGTCTCATCCAGTCTGAGTAGTGATGGATAAGTTTGCTTGTGGGATTTGAAGCTTCTTCTTTGGTCACTTCCGTGGCAAGGCATGTTTTCTTCAATTCCAACTCGGCATGCAGATTGCTTGGCGAGACTTCACTTCTAGTCAGCCACTCCTCATCTGGTGTTTGGAGGAATTCTGGGCCTTCCTTCCAGAGTTCTGACTGCAGAAACTTATCCACTTCGATTCCTCTTGAACACATGTCGGCAGGATTAAGTGAAGACTCCACATACCTCCACTGGTTTGGTTTGGATCCATCTCGAATCACTGCCACCCTGTTTGCTACAAATGTCTTGAAGCGTGACGTGTCATTGTTTATGTAGCCAAGAACAGTCATACTGTCAGTCCAGAAGAAGGTCTCGTCTACCGAGATATCGAGCTCTTGCTTGATCATGTGGTCAACCCTAACTGCTACAGTTGCTGCTGTCAATTCCATTCTAGGAATAGACACCTCCTTCAGTGGTGCTACTCTAGCTTTGCTCGTCACAAACTTCATCTGTACTCTTTCTGCATTTTTCCATCGCAGATATGTGACGCTACCATAGCCTTTTTCACTGGCATCACAGAAATGATGCAGGGTGACTGAATCTGGCTCAAAGTCTGGTGGTTTCAAGCATCTTGTGATCTTGAACTCCCTTAGCCTTGGTAGTTCTGTCTTCCAGGTGTGCCATTTCCTTAACAAGTCTGGTGGAATCTTGGCGTCCCAGCCTAACCGAGATCTACATAGCACTTGGAGCAACTGTTTGGCTGGCAACACAGCTGGTGCTACACATCCTATGGGATCATACACAGAGCTCACAGTGGATAAAATCCCTCTTCTTGTCTCGGGTTTGTCCTTCAGATTGATCGTCACACCCAGCGTATCTTCATTCGTAGACCACACGATACCCAGTGCCTTCTCGGTGATCTCATGCTTGACATCTAAGCTCAAGTCTCGTACGCTCTTTGCTCTTTCCTCTGCTGGGATCTTGGCTAGCACCTCTGGCTCATTGCATAACCACTTTGTCAGACGAAATCCCCTTCCTTTGCATATCTCTGTCAGGTCTGATACCACTTTCTCAGCCTCTTGTACACTTTGTGTTGAGCACAAACAGTCATCGACGTAGAAGTTTCGATGCACAGTACGAATGACCTCATCTGAGAATCTACCTGCCTGGTCCTGTGCTGCTCTTTTCAAGGCAAAGTTGGCACATGATGGTGATGATACAGCACCGAAGACGTGTACCTTCATTCTGTGCTCTGTCAAAGGTCGCTCGATGTCGCCATTCTCCCACCACAGAAATCTCAACATGTCTCTGTCTCTTTTAGGTACACGGATCTGTGAAAACATGCCCTCTATGTCTGCTTGCATTGCCACTCTGTCTTGACGAAACCTGGTCAATACTCCAAACAACTTGTTTGCAAGATCCGGCCCCTGTAGCAGCTCCCTATTGAGAGAGAAGTCTCCATACTCAGCTGAGCAATCAAAGACGACTCGCAGCTTCCCTTTTTGAGGATGTACCACACCATGATGGGGAAGATACCACACTCTTCCATCATTTCTTTGTACTTCTTCCTCGGGTACTTTCTCCATGTACTCTTTCTTCATCATGGAGTCTACAAAGTCAGTGTATTCCCTCTTGAAGTCTGCTTGTCGTTCAAACCTTCTCTTCAAATGGCCTCCTCGCTGCATTGCTTGAAGTTTGTTATTCGGCAACTTCACATCGTCTCTACGGAAGGGAAGAGCTATCTCATAATGACCATCTTCCAGCTTCATCGACTGCTCAACCTTCTTGATGAAGATCAAGTCTTCCTGTGACTTTTCTTCCTTGTCGTCAATGATCCTTTCATTGAAATCTTGGTTGAACAACCTTTCAAACTGCTGGTCAATGTCAGCCTTGGCCTTCACTCTGTGAGACTGGATTTTGTTTCCTTTAGCTCCATCCCTAGATACACCATACACTAGCCATCCGAGAACCGTTCTGCATGCAAAGGGCCCATTCGGAACTTCACTGCTTATCACCTCAATTGGCTCCATTGCCCTTGGAACATTGCTTCCTATTAGCAATCCAACGTGCACCTCTTTTGCTAAGGAAGGCATTTTGATGTTCTGCAGATAGCGCCACTTCTGCACATCCTCTTGCCTAGGAATGTCTTCCTTGTCAACTGGTATATACTGTTGTGAGTAAACTTCTGGCAGTCGTATGATGTTGCGTCCCTGCACATCCATGACCTCTAGGTCTCTCAACACTTGGCTAGTAGTAATCCTTTCGTCCGTCATGGTGGACATGTGCAGGTTGATCTTCTTGCCTTGCACATTCAACGTTGTTGCCAGCTTTTCTGTGCAGAACACCGCGTTGCTGCCAGAGCCAATGAAAGCATATGTCTCTGTGCACACACCTGTCCTGCGTGAGCGCACTCTAACAGGCACGATGCCTGGCAGGGTGTCATTTCTTTGTGAATTTGTGTTTAAGCTGCACTTAATTGTGTTTGATGCCACCGCTTGATTTTTGTTCTCACTATTCTGTTGTGGTTGCAGTGTAATAGTGGCAGAAGCCTCCTCTTCTGTAGCTTGCAGAGTGCCAGCTTGCCTCTCTGGGATGTTCTTTTCTTGTTTGGATGGATCTGCTGCCTTCCCCTCCCTATGCAACACTGTTGGGTGTAGTTTGCTACAAATGCTGCACTTTAACCTCCTCTTGCAATTTCTTGCAAAGTGGGCCGAACCTTGAAGACAGCTGAAGCACAGACCTTCTTTTTTGCAGAATGACAGGCGGTCTTCGTACAGCTTGGATGCGAACACTGTGCAATCAGCCAGAGTATGTGTCCCTCTGCTGCAGAACAAGCACACTTCCTTCTTGCTCTCTGCTTTTGCTGTAGGCATCGCCGATGTGCTGAAACTTGATTTGCCTGCACTTGCAGACACCTTGCCTGTGCCTACGAATTTTGCTGGTGGTTTAGCCTGGTACTTCAGATTCCCATACACCGGATTTGTCGCAATCCTCGCTTGCTTGGCGATGAATGACACCACATCATCGAAGGTTATATTGCCTTGCTTCTCCTCTTGGATGTCATCTGCTCGATTTCTCCATTTATCCCTCAGCTTGTATGGGAGTTTTCCAATGATCAGCCTTATGTTGTGAGAGTGGTTGACTTCTGACTCCATGTTGAGGTCCCTGGCAAGATTGTGTAGCTCAGTTACGAAAATCGAGAAGCGATGGAGTTCTTCTCCGTCTTCTGGTTTGATGTCAGGCCATTGCACTGCTTTCATCATCATTGTCTCTACGATGAGCTGCCTATTGCCAAATTTCCTTCGTAGCAAATCCTTCGCCTTTCTGTAGGCCTTGGTCTGGTCTTGTCCGTACATGCAGCTTTTCACGATGGCATTTGCTTCCCCCAATGTGTATTGGTCCAAATAATACAGCCGATCAGAGTCACTGTAAGTCTTAGCTTCGATGGTATGTTCGAATGCTTGCACGAAGGAGTGGTAATGTAGTGGGTCTCCTGTGAATGGTTTCACCTGCCTTTGTGGCAGAGAGGCCTTCGTGTTTTGCTCAACGAGCATCCTCATCAGCTGATTCTGTTGCTGTAGAAATGACAACATTGCTGCATTTTCCATTTCTGGAGCACTAGCTGGTGCTGACATTTCCTCACGTGTATTTCCATTTGCATGCATATTAAGTGGCTGCATTCTTGAAAAGCCTGTATCTAAGCTCTCTGGTGTCCTGAGTGGACTCGATGGTTGAGGCATGTATGGATCTTGATGATACATTGGATACCGGTAGTCATCTGACATCTGCTCATCCATCTTTACGAATGGCTGTCAAAAGTCACTTTACTCCCAAATAAGTAAACGTGAACTAAACCTCGAAACTAGTTGCACTCTCTTTCAGCCTGTTTCACTTTTAGTCCTGGTACTGCTTCCAAATATCATCCAAGACTATGCTGATTTGGTCCTTCAACTCCTTTCAATACTAGACTATCATCTGTAGATCTCGTCCAAGCTGGCTTCCAGTTGTAGTCCTACTGGTACCAGAGCATCTGTGTATTAGTCCTAGCCTTGCTTATGACCGCTCGAAAGTTGTAGGTCCTTTCCTATTCCAAGGCTCTGCAACTATTGGTCCTCCAACACTGAGATCTCTCGACAATCCAGATTAAATCTAGTCCTTTATTCTGGCCTTGTGTTTATACTCAGATCTGTTCCAAGACTCCTTCAGTCTTCACTAATAGTGTCTGTAGTCCTGGCCTTGTGTTTCCTTAGATCATCTGTTCCACTAGGTATCGTCAGTAGAGTCCTAGCCTTGTGTTTACTTAGATCTGTTCCAAGACTATTCTTAGTACCAATAGTAGGCTTGTAGAGTCCTGGCCTTGTGTTTACTCAGATCTGTTCCAAGACTCCTTCACTTTAGTACTTAGGGGTTTCTAGTCCTGGCCTTTATTGCAGATCTGTTCCAAGACTCCTTCACTTTAGTACTTAGTCCTGGCCTTACTTGCAGATCTGTTCCAAGACTATTCTTAGTAGGATTGTAGAGTCCTGGCCTTGTGTTTACTCAGATCTGTTCCAAGACTCCTTCACTTTAGTACTAATTAGTCCTGGCCTTCATTGCAGATCTGTTCCAAGACTCCTTCCCTTTAACAGTTAGTACTTAGTCCTGGCCTTACTTGCAGATCCGTTTCTTTCCTTTCATCATATTCCAAGACTAATCTAGATGTCTAACTGAACCATAGGGACTAGTAGGTAGGACTGGTTCAACGTTACTGTAGTTACTTCACTGTATCCATCGAAGTCGCCTCT
Organism: Diadema setosum; assembly: GCA_033980235.1. Classification (NCBI taxonomy): domain Eukaryota; kingdom Metazoa; phylum Echinodermata; class Echinoidea; order Diadematoida; family Diadematidae; genus Diadema; species Diadema setosum. The sequence continues at coordinate 22,870,308 of CM067074.1, forward strand.
GTTCCAGTTCATGTCGAGACTCATATTCCACCCAATCAGTTCTGTCATTACACAGTCTCACTCTCTATGCTCTTGCTTGTGTGAGGCGAACTCTCGTACGTAGTCCCATCTGTACTAGCTAACGTTAGGCGATGGGACTCCCAGTTAACGTTATAAGTCTCATGTTGCAAACGAGGCAATCTTTCAACTGAATGTAGCTGCTGGTTATTGCTACTGACTCTATGCTGTAATGTATGATACCCGGGCACCTTGTGTAATCTTGGGCTGGCTCTTTCTAATCACGCCACTCTTCCGCCGATCCGTCTCCCGATTTCCATCACTTCCATTCACACTTCCCACATCAGTCATCACATCGATCATCTCATACTGATGCTCTGTACACACACTTGCTCTGCTCTGGCACGGTACGTGGTACTCACAAACTTGCAGCGAATCACGATTAAGTAACTGTGTTGTGGTGGTACGTGTCCGCTGTGTTCTTTAATGCATCGTTTACCTCGTGACTCACGATGTTACACTTGACTTGACACGAGCATCAATGAAGGTCAAACACGATGAATTCTTCACCGCCTGTCTGTTCTACATCCTTAAATGATTACCGAGCAGAAAAGGTGAAAAGGTGGAAAAGCGGTACAAAGTGGGAAAAGCAGAGAAGTAGGTTGAAAGATTGTGCGCCTCCCCCGGGTCACAATCACAGCATCCCTCACCCGTTTCTGTCAGCCAAGTCCTCTCTTCTCTTTATATGTACTGCCTATTATGCTAGTGAGATATATGCATTTTCAGATTCGACCACAAGGTGGCGCTATTCCTGTTAAATCTGCAGTAACATAAAGCATAGTAATTCTTTCAATGATTGAACAACATCAATACAGTTTAAACATACTCGTACTGGAAAAAAAAATGCTGTTTGGAAATCGCATAAGGTCTCATCTCCGATTCATTTATTGTTGTTCGAGGTTTCTTTAATCAGTATTTTCAGACCTTGTGGTAGTTTCCAACGATTTGATGTTTGGTGTCAATTGTGTGGCTTTTTGTCAGTGTAATGGCTGAAGTGATGAATTTGCTGCTGCTTTTATTGCACTACAAATTGGTGTGATTAAGTATAGGACTTTATTGTTTTCCATTGTAATTGAGCCATTAATTCAGTCTATCATGCCACGAAGTTTCATATGGAAGTATAAAACCCAAGTGACAGTCGCCAAGAGAAATATTCCCGAGAACTGTATTGCTGTCATATTCTGTTTGATCTGATGTAAGTGAGCTGTCCTGTCCATCAGGATAGTTCACAACAAAAACTACGTTGTACTTATTCTTTTTTTATTCTTGGGTGGTGAGAAAATACAAGAAATGGAGCATAATAAGCATACCAGAAGTCTACCACTGTTATTACTGAAAAATGAACATTATGATATGCAGGATATGTCTCTCTCGGTAAGGGTTGAATATTTGTTTGATGCTGTTTTGCTTTTAGGCAAAACGTGGCACAGTGCTGAATATCCGGCAACTTTCTCATCGCAGTTAGTGAAATACAGCACTATATGATATATCGATTATGTGACATTTAGTGATACGTTTGTATATTGTCATTTTTGTCTGATAATTCTTTCAGCAAAGCAACATGGAAAGTAAAATATGATAGGATTTGTTATTTCTTTACCACACTGGTGAGCTCATTATGCTCAGAGCTGGTATGTAAGGTTTGAAAGGAGTGCTCCTATTATATATTTTTGTCTGTGTGTTTGTGTGTGTTGTGAAAATTGATAGCACAATGTATCAATACATTAATCAAGTCACATGTTTCATACAGGAGTTCCGCGTTGCCGTGGTGAGGAAGAATGTTGTGGCATATGAAGACCTCGTCAACACGGCGGAGAAAGATTTCGGGACGCTGCACTCCATCAAGTCTCTTCTGAACTCATTCCCCTTGTTTTCCTCAGTAAGTGGGCAATAGGGGGGGGGGGGGGCAGTGCTCTCTGCATAACTACCACGGTATAGATCACTGGTTTCTCTGTCAAGTGGTGTGTTTTCTTTACTTTCAATGACCAATTGGTTTTTGGAAGTGCTTTCTTGTTGCATTATATACATTAAATACTGTGTCATTACCTTCAGACAACAATTATTACTCTTACAGAAATGACATATACTTAAATTGTGAGAATTAACTGAACAGCAGTTAATATTGTGCTAAAAACAACTTCTCTTATAAACTTGCTAAATTTTATTGAAATTGATGTATATTTAGTTGTCACTTTGCCTAACTTTAGATCCATTAATATTTCTCAGATCTCCCCTTCCTTTTTTCCTATGTGTCTCTCATTTTTTAGTAACTAGTAACTACATGCAATATTTTTCTTTAGAATGGAATTCCGATCCAGTTGAGAGTTAGTCCGAAAAGGAGTAACATTTTCTTAGCACAATTTGAAAATTAGGTTAAGATTAGATGAACATTAGGAAGATAATTCTAGATTATGACACTTTGAAATTTCTATGATCTGTCAGGAAATAGTTCTTGAAGAGCCAATTTATTTTAGTGAAGTGATTAGGTCCTCCCTTCACAACTTGCCATATAGTGGCCACATGAAAATTTAGAAATTTATGCCCCCGTCTAAAAGCCCGATACATTGTATTTCTAACTTTCTGAAGTTATCTAAACCAATATTAACATTTTGTTTTGATTCTTTTAGACCAGACAAATTCTATTCGTCATATTTCTGTACAAGATCATTTATCAGGTGATGACACCATTAGCTCACTCATTTGAATATTCATATTAATTCAATGAGAAATTGGCTAAACTTCACAATTTCGTAACTTCCCTATTTTTATCAGATGTTGATCAAATTCTTTTCTTACTCCTTTCGATCAGACTAACTTATATTTGGACTATGATTCCTCTCGACCTCATGGTGAGATATGGAAAATCAATTTGTTTTGAGTGCAGTTTGTGTGTTGTCATTCATGTTTTCATATCACAAACAAACGTTATTCTCCTGGTGTTGTCATTCATGTTTTCATATCACAAACAAACGTTATTCTCCTGGTATTCTTTACCGTCAAAATGAAAACAGAGAAAAGGAGCCAGCTCCCGTCCCACTAAGAAATTTATAGCGCCCCCAGGTTACTACACAAGTGACTACATCTCAAAGAACTGGACACAGCAAGAGGAAGAAATGCGTCATGGAGACACAGACGACTGATGCTGATTATTTGGCAGCTGGTATGCAACTGAACTTTGGAATCTCACACCAATGCTGTGGAATACAAATGATATGCAATTAAGACAAAATATGCATTTGCTGCTGTACACAGATCTACAAACTGTAAGTGTCTGTACTCTCCAATAGTAAACTGTTCGGTTCCAATTTTTTCCTACTGACTAAAATCTTGGAATCCGCTTTGGAGTCAGTTCAGTTCAGTTGTTACAAAGTGTGAATGATTAGTACTTTGTATGGTCCATTTAATAGTGAACACAAAAACCTACTAGCATGCACATGTAGCAAGAAAGAGTGTGTCGACTACTGAGATAAGGAATAACGCTACGTAGCTGGGCTCAACAAGCTCCCATTCTGCATTTCACATTACATGTAATTTTAACAGGCAGAAAAGAATTATAATAATATCGCTGAAATATGATATCCTTTTTTTCAAATCTTAGTCACATTTTAAGACTCTATTCGCAAAAATTGGAGTAACATTTGCGAAGATAAAGCATATTCTCATGACCAATGTCACCAAAAATGGCAGTTTCCAGTGACATTTGTGTGTATAATGTATGGATTTCACAAGAAGTGTCAGATTATTTTTTTTTTAAGTTTTTCCTAGATAACATCACTTTTGCTTGTCATCAACTATGCCAGACAAAAGGAAACAATGACAACAAAAATTATTTAAAGGAATTTTCCCAAAGATTATTGTTTGGTGGCCCGATTGGGCAGCTAAGACTGAAAATGAAATTTTGTGTTTCCTTCTTATCTCAAGCCACTACACTTGTACATCATTTTTTTGGCCCCCAAATTTCACATTGAAAGACTTAAGTAGCCAGATAGGCTATCACAGAAAAAAGCAGTTTGTGCCTTGTCAACATGTACATTAATTGTATTGTACATATTCGTAAAAGTATATCCACTGACATGGGTGCTCGTCAGCTTATTCTTAAAACACATGTTGATGTAGCCTCGATAAACTGAGCTAGTAATGATAATGAGAAACCTCTAGATTTCCTGCATGTTATACGTAATTTGGTTAAAAAAGGGGGACATCCAAAAGAAAATGTTAGCTCATCTTTTACTCATTCCACCGTTGTATGCACTCTTTTTCCTCCCTTTTTTATTTGTGCAGTCATTTTAAGAAGAATCTTGCTCTGAAGTGCAATACACTGTGTGACATTGGTGATTGAAACAAAGAAGCTTTGAAGAGAAAGTAGGTATTGAGAGGGTCAACGTAATTGAATAACATGTATCTTATCTTCTTTTTGTCATCTACTATGATTGTCAGTGGTAGATCCAGGGAGAACTGCACTGGGTGAACGACCCCCCTTTATTTTCTGTTGAAACAAAAGAAATACAAAGGAAAAAAAATGGGGGAGGGGTGCTTGTGCCCCCTCTTTACGGAGTTGCTGGATCTGCCCCTGATTGTGACGAATACATGTGAATTGTGGTTGAAGGTTATTTGCATGTACAGCGTGTATTTGTTACAAAAATCTGTCAGTGACTTTCCTATTCTTGTATTTTGTATGGGATTGTGAGTACAATGTTACAATTATTCCTGAGCTTCAGTGTATAAGAGTCGTGCTAATACTGTACACACCTGTGTGATACCACGGTATTGTTACCTGCAAAGAAAACAACAACAACAACATCAAAAACAAACAAACACACACACACACACACACACACACACACACACACAATAACCCCAGTCAATTACATTGTTGTAATATATTTTGAATGAGCATTTATTGTGCACTAAACATAACCTTTGTACAATGTACTGTACATGTGAGAACGGACAGTCAACTGTCCAAAACGTTGAGTCTTTTCCTAAGCTCATCTATCTCTTTGGTTCACAGTCCTTTTCAGGACTACACTCACTCCAGAAAGAATACTCTCATTCAATTCCTCACCTCTTCTCTGACCTTTCTTTCTTCCTTTTTCCTGTCATTCCAACAGTCCTTCTAAGGACAACACATGGTGAACCGCAAACCGAGTGTATCTTATGTGAAACACCATGCAAAGACCTTTCTTCAAAAATCATCTGATCAAGCTCTACGGGAAGCCTACTCAACGCACCGCTAGACTTCTCCAAAGCAGCCAATCCAAAGCCGCCGAGCTCACCAACCACCTCGCCTTCCTCAAACGATGCCGCGACTCCAATATCGTCCCCCCGCCTTCAAATGAAGTTGTCCATCGACTCTCCGAAAGCTCATTGCGTCCTACAGCAAGTGAGGACAGCCCTTACCCGTGAACGCATCGCCTACACCAGAAGACAACTACACGTCATTGACTAAACCGTTGCCTCCTCTCAATCTCAGCTCTCCCAAGAACGTCTACCAGACGACCTATAAAAAGTGACAACACTTAGCGCCGACTCTGCACGCAAGGTTTTTCCTTTCCAACCGACTCAAGCAAATCAGGAAATTCGACAAACTACTTTCCCAATGTAGCCATTCTCCAAACAACCGTCCAGCACCCCAAGCCACTAAGGACACCGTCATCAACCTCAGCCAGCACCATCTCTCCGACACAGAACGCAACGTCCTATCTCTGGGCCTGAACTTTGCTGTGGCTCCGAAGAAAGTCCCCTTCTCGGAGATCATCCAACATGTTGAACCTAAACTCCGATTCCTCACGAAGACAGCAGCTGATAACATCCGACTCAAAGTCGCCCAAGCTCTCTCCGACGCCAAACCTCCCAAGCCCAACATCACTAAAGAAGAACGTGCAGCCATCAAGGACCTTCGACACAACAAGACCATCCACAGCTTACAAGCCGACAAAGGCAACGCCATCGTCGTCATGGACAAACAAGACTACGACAACAAGATTCAAGACCTTCTGGATGACCCCAACACCTACTCCAAACTAAAGAGGGACCCCACCGCTTCCGCTAAAAGAAGAATCGACCAGAAACTCCTATCCCTTCACCATTCCGACGTACTACCTCTTCGGCCAACTCAAAATCCACAAGCCGCTCACTCCACTCCGCCCCATCATTGCCAACCGAAGTTCGCCATGCTACAATACAGCCAGACACCTCGCCACCCTACTGCAACCTCTAGTAGGACTCTTCAACCACCACGTGTCCAATTCACAACACTTCGTCGACATCATCTCCAAGACCCAAATTCAACCATCCGACATTCTCGTCAGCTTTGATGTTGTCTCCCTCTTCACCAGTGTTCCCGTCAACGAAGTCTGCGGCATCATCAAGCAACGACTCATCTCCGACCCAAACCTTCCTGTCAGAACCATCTCACCCCAGACCAAATCCACTATCTCCTACTCACATGCCTCATCTCGAACTTCTTCAAATGGCGCACCGACTTCTACAAACTACAAGGAGCTGCCATTGGATCCCCCTCTCTGCAATCATCGCTAAAATCTTCATGGAACACTTCGAAACCCTAGTTCTCCAATCCTCTCCGACCCGCCCATCCCTGTGGCTCCCCTACGTCGACGACACCTTCGTCATTTGGCCCCACAGCAGATCCGAACTCGACCTCTTCCTCGACCATCTCAACCAACAACACCCTAACATCTAGTTCACCATGGAGATTGAACAAGACAGCTCCATCCCCTTCCTAGATGTCCTTGTCAAGAAGACTCCTTCCGGCTTCCCTTCTCACCAAGTGTACCGAAAGCCCACACTCACTGACCGCTACCTCCACTACCGCTCCCACCACCATCCTTCGGTTCAGCAATCAGTACCCAACGCCCTCATCAGACGAGCACACCAACTCAGCGACCAGGAACACCTACACAAGGAACTCAAACACATCACGCACATCCTCACCACCATTAACAAGTACCCTCGGCGAAAGATCCGCACACAACCATCAACTAGGAAGACAGCACCACCACCGACCTAACCCTCGTCACCAAACCGCCCACCACCGTCATACTACCCTACATCGGAAAAAAACATCTCACCAGCTACAACCTCAGAACAGCCGACGTCAAAGTCAGACATCGATTCTCTCACAAACTACACTCATTCCTCCACTCTCGCAAAGACAAGATCCCGACCAACAAGCAACCCGGCGTCTACAAGATACCATGCGAGTGCGGCAAGGTATACATCGGGGAAACAGGCCGCAACTTCGACATCAGACTGAAAGAGCATACGACCTGTCAACAACAATGCGAATGGGAGTCAAGCACGCACGACAAGAAGACCACCTCATCGACTGGAACAACAGCCAACTCATCTCATCCATCGCGCAATGGCACTCAAGAAGAACCAGAGAGGCCATAGAAATCAACAGACACAACACCGTTCTTCAAGACACTGGCCTCCACATGAACATCTGGTTCCCGGTCCTACACAACGAGACAATTTCTGCACGCAAGCCAGCTAACACCGCCCCCCAGCAGCGCCAGTTCACCCGAGACCCTGCCCGCCACTCTCACGACACGCAACATCACCTCCCGCTACAACATCCGCCACTCACACGTCACCAATGACACGTACATATGTACTTATGTCCCACACCCACGTCCGCATGCACACCGCCGCGCCGCCGCCACTCTCCCAACATGCATCCCCGCCTCCAGCTACGTACTACCCCATATCCCACCCTCACATTCGCATACACCGCCGCCGTGCCGCCACGCCGGCTTCACTCACGTCCGCATCTCGCCTACTCAACCCCGCACATCTCCTGCTTTCTCTCACTCCTGAGGACGGACAGTCAACTGTCCGAAACGTTGAGTAGGACAGTCAACTGTCCGAAACGTTGAGTCTTTTCCTTAGCTCATCTATCTCTTTGGTTCCCAGTCCTTTTCAGGACTACACTAACTCCAGAAAGAATACTCTCACTCAATTCCTCACCTCTTCTCCGACCTTTTTTTCTTCCTTTCTCCTGTCATTCCAACAGTCCTACACATGGTGAACCGCAAACCGAGTGTATCTTATGTGAGATTTGTTACAATTACCTAAATAAGTTATGTAATCATAAGAATGACTACTGAGTGCACAATTATGTCCTCCATTATGTACTAGCATTGATGCAATAGGTATGAAATTTTGTATCAAAGGGATGGTACAATTTTTTTTTTTTGATATGGGGATTCAGGTCTTAGCTTTTTAGATAGTTAGAAACCACTTATGTTAAATGATAAGGACCATAAAATTCTGACAGGAATAAAAGCTTATTTTTCAAAAATCAGTTTTGAAATAGCTAAAATATTGCCAAGAATGAAGAAGTCCAAGTAAATGGTAGGACCTTCTCTTACAGGACCACTTTGTCGGTTGTTTCAAAACTGATTTTCATCAAATAAACGTTTTCTTTGAATTGTATGCTCTAAACAAGTGGTTTCAAAATATCTCACAAAAAGTTATAACCTGAAAGTCCAAACCTATGACATTCCTTTAATATTTTGTTTTGTGCAAAAGAAATCCAAATCAGTTAAATGTTTGTTTTTAGAATGAAGGCTTTTACGTTGCATTTGCTGTACAAGTGCAATGATAAATTCACTGCAACACGCATAGGCTGGTATGTACAGTGTTGTAACACCTATCAGATACATTTAACTACAGCTATACATTTAACTTCATTAACTGCATTATATGCGATTTGATTTACTCCTATTATCTGTATGGCATCGCTTTACACTTATTTTGGGCAATATCATCAAATATTACGATAACGTTATAAATTATACATAATATGTATGGCACAGTTTGGCTAATTCAAACTATTTCAAGGCCACTATGCACATGTGAGGCAATGACTCAATGGTCATAAAAAAATCGACGTCATAACTTAGACTACGTGTATATTTCATTGTACACATCCTTTGTACTTAATCAAGGTTCTCTTTGCTGTCACGTCTCTTCACGTGGGCACTCAATTTCATTTTTAAGCAACACATTTTTTCCTGGTTCGGAAAATCCCCTCTTTTACCCACCCTTTTAGTACTACATACACCTGACATAAAATACCATTGGCATTATGTGCTGGTGTGTGTGGTGCAGTTGCCAGACCTAATGGCATGGTATACCAAAACATTGTCTGATTGTCGTATAAAAGCTACTGATCATAAATACTACAGGAATCACAACCATTGAAATGGACTCGATTTGAGAACATTATGACACCGCAAGCATTCTCTTCATCCAGATTACGAAAACCATGCTGCAAGCAAGTAAGCAAGCAAACAAACAAACCAACAAACGAACTAACAATTCTAATTGTACGTTTTCATAGAGTCTTATATTAGGAATACACTCCACTGCACAACACTGTATAAACAAAAGAGAAAGAAAGAGTATAGTGTTATATGAATCATAAATGGAAATGTGACAGGACAGTAAACTGGAAGACAAAAAAAAAATTGGAGTTGTAAAACAAATTAATTCATAACTGATTGGAGGTACCCTTTTCTACATGTACCAAAAACGCCTGTACGATCTGGTGATCGTATTGCCTAAAGTAAAATTTTACTCGAAAATGCTTAAGGACCAATCGATTTCTGTTCTTTTTTCCTCCAACTCCAGATGATTCTCTTGTCGGAGCTGATGACTGAAGTGCCGAAGATGAAAGCGAAGATAACGACAACCATGCGAACTTTCGCTAATTATAGACTCCGACTCCAACTGTAGAAGCAGAATATCTCCATTTAGCGAACTGTGGATATAACATTGATAGAAAAAAAAAAAGGCAGGCCTATGTATAAATCCATCAAATATCAGTCATAATTATGTCAAGCTAATAGGGCAAAACCTTTCATCGTTCAGCTTTTCTTATTTTCGTATGTCAGGCCATGCTCCTATACCTATACAACAAGTGTACTCATCGGACTATTCACTTACCTTTAACCCAACCACGGACCTTTTAAGCTTTTGTATACCTCCTTGGTTATGCTAGGTGATACATCTCGAGTATTTCTTGGAAATGGGTTAAATATATATATTCTTTTATCTACGTCGACATCAGGACATCAATTTCTGAGGAAGAAGGTATTGGGTGAAAGAGTGATTCTGCTCAAAACACTCGTTATTCAGGTAGAAAATGGGAACCATAATCACTAGCCCTTGTGAATGTAGTAGAGCTTCAGATGCTTCCGATAAAGACCTATGCATGGGGAGACATAGGCTTCCCGATTGAATCGAATTTTCATTTTCTGCTCACCGGGGTATATTCGATTAATACTTAATCATGAATAGCGCCCGTCCGGGAATAATGTGCCAATTGAAGAGTGCATACTACGTGTAATGTTTCGGGGTGATACGTTAACTTTGTTGTATCGCTGTCTGTATGTTACTATAGAGTACAGATAGTTGGATGCTCAGAGGCAATGGATAGAACTTCACTCAGTGGTAGTTGGGAGGATAAGTGAGACTTTATTGTTGAAACTTGGAGTGTATACACAGTCTGCAGTAGGAGCTTATTTAACTAGTTTGTTTGGGTTTGTTTGTCAATCAAGTGGAGACAGTTAATCTGTGTGGTCAGCTTGGGAACGGAAAGAGGGGATTGCGTTATCAGTAGAAGTTAGTGAGGGGGGAAAGCTTGGTGGTTAATGTAAACATAGAACATGTTATTAGAAGACGGGGTGTAGGTTGTGGTCTGGTAGTATGAACATTACATCTCTCCCTTGTTTTTTTTTTTTGTGTGATGATGACGATGATGATGAAAGAGACTGAACAACAGTGGACAGGGAGAATGACTATGAACAGAACAGAGTAATGAAAAAGAAGATAGGCTGAAGAGTGCACGTTGCAGATCAAAGTTTGTGAGTCATGCATTGTAGCAAAGAAAGGTTCTGCGTGGTGTATGGAGACAGAGGGATAGAGAGAGGTGGGATGCAACGGTTGTGTATTATAGGAAAGTTGTGAAATGACAGAGGAGCAATTGTACAGGTATGCAGAACAATGAGGGTGCCAAGAGAAATGATGAAAATGATGAAAATGAAATGGACAAAGGATATTTACATTTCATACACGTTCTTATCACATGATTAAAGGTTTCATGATAAAATGAACAAAAGATATTTACATTTTATACACGTTTTCATCACCTGATTGGAAACTGTCATGATTTGTTGCTACAGTATAGGATCCGATACATTATTACTTTCATTTTTGTTTTATCTTTACTCTCTCTTTTCTTTTTCTTTTTTTTTCTTTTTGCAATGGTCATAAAAAAAATGATACTCAAACCCTATATTTTCTGTTTTGTAATGAGTTGCTTTAGAATTGCAGGTAGGAAGAATAATCAAGCAAATTGGTTTTAGGAGCCTATGAACATTGTTATGAAGAATTTAAATACAAAACCTACACATTCTGATCACTTTGAAACAACTGAAATCAACCCTTTAAAAAAAATAAAAAAAAAACTGATACACTCGACATTCTTGGCTTGACGTCCTCACAATTGATCACTGGATCGTCAGTTACATTGTAATTTGCACATACAGTGTATTATCATTGACGCTTGACTCATAGATGTATCTCCACAATTGTCACAAAATTGTTCGTGTAGAAGGAACGACCATAAAACTGAGTTCAAAGTGTCCGCTATTTGTATCATACATTTGAGTCTTTAATTGTGTTCGAATTATCAATATGTATGTCCATATTGTTCCACAAATTATGCGCGCCAAGTTAAATTGGGAAGTGAATTGGGTTCATGTCCAGTTTATAACAGTTCAAATTCAATTTGAAACGCCAAACCCGTATCTGTCGGGTGGGTGTCGGTCTCGTCGGGGATATTGTTGCCAATTCGCAGTCTGTAGCTCATCGCGTTGTCGTCGGTCACAGGGTACTACGCTAGGAGGGTTGCTGTCGAAATTGTGGTCCTGATCATGGTTGTAGTCGTAGTGGGAATAGGACTTGGAGTTGCGATCGTGACTCGCTTGGTTGTTTTTGTAGGAATGCATCTCTCGCTTGACAAGAACGTGGTTGCCGATTGCGATAGCTCGCTTCCTTGGTTGTCGCTTAGTGTCGGCGAGGTGTTTCGCTCGTTGTTTCTTTGCTGCATCGCATCTGCGAAGGCTATCGTTGTCGGCGCGTTGTTTCTTTTCTGTGTCGTGTCTACAAAAGCTGTCGTCGTCGATGCGTTGCGTCTTCACTGTATCGTGTGTGCGGAAGCTTTCGTTGTCGGTGCGTTGAGAAGTGTTCTCAGCACGTAGATGGTTGACGTGGTCGCGGTGGTTAGGGCTTGCGGCATTGACGATTTGTACCGACTCATGGAATCTCATGAGTCCGAGTGCAACTGCTGTGTTGAAACTCAGAAGAGATGTTAAGTATGAGTGTCCGGGCACAACATGGAACTGAGCTTCCACGAGGCGCTTGTCGACGGCTGTGACGAAAGCTCGAAATTTCCCCTTGACTGGGAGAGGGCGTGTAGAGCCGTAAGCGAATAACTGAATATGTGTACGGTGCAGACGCGGTTTCGAAGAAAGTTTGGCGAAGTCTTGCTCACGGAGAATATTGATGCTCGATCCCGTGTCAACAATGAGATCGATCGGTTGACCACTGATTGTTATTGTGGCTTTCGGCAGCTTGTTGTTCTCTCGACCTGAGTGAACGAAGAAGGCGTTATCATCATTGTATTGCGAGGATTCCGATGAAGATGACGAGTCACGGGATAGGTGACGGACACGTTCCTTTCCACGACGACGATGTCGGCTATTCGAGAATGAGGATCGCCAATCACTGTGGCGATGCCGGTCCGAATCTCGAGAGCGTTCACTGGAGCTCTTCCGGTCACGGTGCGAATTTCCGTGATGTGAGCGAAAGTGAGATGATCGGGAGTTGTCGTCGGGTTTGTCGGGCTGCTGACGATATGGTGGCTTCCCAGCAATCCGAGAGCGGCATACTTTCGCGAAATGATGTCGCTTCGCACAGTAATTGCATGTCTTTCCGCGAGCTGGACATGTATCTGTGTCAGTGTGTTTCCTACCACAATTGGAGCACGATGTCGACGCTTGCTGTTTCGGTGTCAAGCGTGATCGACCGATGTGGTGAGCTGCCGCTAGACCGTCAACTTTTAGATTACTCAGTCCTTTTTCCATCTCTCGCGCCTGCTGCTCCGTTGCTTCGTGTGTTCTGGCTAGGATGAGCAGCTTTGCGAGGTCTAGAGTGGTATCGCGAAGAGCACGACGTCGAAGTCCGGGGTCCAGGCAGCTACAAATGATTTGCGATTTTATTTCCGCGTTCATGTCGGGAAAGGAGCAACGGGCGGCTAATGACCGAAGACGATCAGCATATTGAGCAACAGTTTCTTCTTCAAGCTGTCTTGCCTGGCGAAACCGGTAGACTTCGAAGTCGACGTTGACACTTGGTGCGAAGTGCAACTTGAATGCACTGGTGATGTTGGCATATGTCTCTGCCAAGGGAGGCATTTGGGCGGCGAGTTGCGGCCTTATCGTCTGTGTGAAGACGCTCTGGGCAGCTGCTCCCATGTGATGAAGAAGGAGAGCTTTCTTCCTGGCGGCTTGTGTGATTTCAGCAGCATCGAAGTAGAATTCGAGGCTCTGAAGCCATGCTGTCCACCGAGATGAACACTCGACAGGGTCGGCATCTGGGAGAAAAGGTGGAAGCGTCATCGATGTCGCCATGGTTACATTGACTGTATCCTCGTTGTCCTCGTCTTAATCCTCGTCGCCAATGTAATGTTTCGGGGTGATACGTTAACTTTGTTGTATCGCTGTCTGTATGTTACTATAGAGTACAGATAGTTGGATACTCAGAGGCAATGGATAGAACTTCACTCAGTGGTAGTTGGGAGGATAAGTGAGACTTTATTGTTGAAACTTGGAGTATATACACAGTCTGCAGTAGGAGCTTATTTAACTAGTTTGTTTGGGTTTGTTTGTCAATCAAGTGGAGACAGTTAATCTGTGTGGTCAGCTTGGGAACGGAAAGAGGGGATTGCGTTATCAGTAGAAGTTAGTGAGGGGGGAAAGCTTGGTGGTTAATGTAAACATAGAACATGTTATTAGAAGACGGGGTGTAGGTTGTGGTCTGGTAGTATGAACATTACACTACGTTCATCGGTAACGGTTTACTCCTGCCGAGATTCGTCGGCTGTACAAAATTATGTGCTAGAATACAAATTATCAGGAATGATCTCTAAAAAGAAAAAAAAATCGAGCGAAAATGTTCACTCTTGAAGGAGCGAATAACAGAAAGAGTGAATTTAGAGGATAGTGAAACTGGAGTGAATTTGGAGTGAAAATGCTTATTTTCACTCATTTTGGAGTGACCTCAGGGATCACTCCGAAATCTTCGACTGACCCTTGAGGTCACTCTAAAACGAGTGAATATGAACATTTTCACTCAAAATTCACTCCAATTTTACTCTAAATTCACTCTTTTCTCTTATTCACTCCTTTAAGAGAAAACATTTTCACTCGACTTTTTTTAGAGAGTATAGTTATACACTTTGCTACAGTGATCTTTGAATGTAACCGGGCCAGCCTGCCACTCCTCAATGGTATCTCCACGCCACCCGTTTGATCAAATTGCTGGACATTTTTACAGATAAACGATATGACTACTCCCAGTGGTAAAATGAAATACCAATCGGCTTTCTCACTCGAAGTTTCGGAGTTTACACCTGCTGTGTAGAGCTCAAATCGCAAGGCCAGGTACCTAAAATGCGACACCGCATGGACCTTTACGAAGCGGCAAATGTGTGGTTCAGGGAGGCCATTGTACACCACCGTGTTGGCATCCGTATTGGCAGAGAAGATCTGCAAGGAAAACGACATGTCGTTTTGTATCTCAACTACGTTTTAAAGCTTTAAAAAAGGCCCATGCAACAACAATTACAATTCAGGTCTATGCTCTATGTTCATGATGTTTTCCTTTTGTTGTCTGTTTGGGTCAACTTGGTTGGGCTTTAAAACAATGATTATAACGAGACCCGAGAATTTGTCAGGACTGACGTTGTCATGTCGGGTGATCTGTTCCATTAGGAAATAATGTTTTGATATATGCCATGATTCTCATAACCAAGGCATATATCAACTCAGGAAGTCGGCATTAGTATTTTCATGAAATGATTCCTGGAACATGCTCTACACGTGTGCAAAATATATAGGAGTTATAAGGCATGTAATAACCAAGAAAAAGGAAAACTTTTTTTTTTTTGCACCATCATACAAAGGAATACATAAGGTGCCATCACTCGGGCCCCCACTTTTTTACCCCGGAAGTACGTAAGTGACACTAAAAAGAAATAGAGATCTTGAATTATGAGCGCGGTAAGGTAACGACCCCCCTTTTTTTAAACCAGGAAGTGGAAGGGGAGAGATAAGCTGAAGATTTTTTTTTCTTTTTACTTGTTAGCTCATCAAACCTGGAAGTGCCCCCCCCCCCCCCCCCCCACGCTCCGCCGGTGTGGTAGGAAGTAATGTCCGTCCGGAAAAAGACTCCGGGGGACCTTATTTCCGGGTTCAAATTTAGGAAATAGTATCCTAGGACCAAATATCCGTTTCGCAAGGACCTAATCGCCGCCGAGGGGGATCGAATCGCCGGGTTTGTACGAAGAAGCCTATTCGGGGGACCAAATCGCCGCTGAGGGGGTCGAATGGGCGGATTTATAGGCAAATTCGGGGGACCAAATCGCCGCCGAGAAAGGACTTGATCGGTGGGTTTAGAAGAACAAGCCTACTATTATACTGTAGTATTCGCTAACGTCAAAGTGCAAGGGACTTAAATCAGCAGGTCAGAAGGATGATTTGCCGCTGAGGTGTTGTTATTTGATTTGTTTAGTGGATTCAAGAAATAATAATATAACTGTTCCATAATAGTCCCTTCATGGTGGGGTTATTGACAAATGTGATTCCTAGCAGTAGGCTACTTTAGAGTTAATGTTGGGAATTGGGCTCTTTTGGCATAGGGTTAGGTAACAACCCCCCCCCCCCACAAACTAGTATGATTCTCAGTGCAAGACCAATTATTGGCATAAAAAAGGGAAATCATCACCTTTTCTCCATACATGCAATCTATCAGCTGTTTCTCGACAGTATGATAACACTAGTAACATCCTGCACTAACAAGAAGGTAATAACAGGGGCCGCAGAGAAGAAGTTAATGCTATTCAATCCTTTGTCGAAATTATCTCACAATATAGGCCTGTTATCATATTGTCTTATATTCTATATACAATGTTATATTTACCTCATTCTCTGTTGCCTGAGAAATCGAAATGTACATACTATGTTTTTGTCGAAAGACGAAATAAACTTTGAATGAATTAAATCCATTTTATTGACATACAAATTATGGGCAAAATATGCAAAGAAGGAGCTGCCATGTAGGGACCTACTTCTAAGGGCAGTATAAATATCATATTGTCCATGAATGTTTTCACTATTTTTTTTTGCACTTCATCGTATTGGGAACAAACTGATTATCAGGTGTAGAAGTCAACGAAGTAGGAAATTTGTAAAGTATTTGCAAATAGGCTTCCCTTCTCTGCATGCTCCTGATCATATATACGGTATGATATCTTTTACCGCATAATCTGGACGAATCAGATCATGAACAAAGGATTATTCAATTCAATTTGATTCAATTCATTTATTTTCATTCTTCGTTTTCAAACAAACATAAAACAGAATAAATCAGGAATTACATCATGAACATAAACATTCGCCTCTGCAAGAGATAAGATAATACAGTTTAACATAAAAATGCATACTGGCAAAAATGCAAAGTTATGTTTTAGTTAAGAAAACAAATTGAGAGGACCACTAACAAGCTCGTATACTGTTAACCACTCAAAGAATCTTATGAATTACTTATTTACAAATACTTATCACAAATATAATTTACGACAGGACGGAACAAAACAGGAGAAACACAAGACGTCTTGACAGAATAGATGGAAAGAACGGAAGGAAAAAAAGAAAAAAGAGAATGCCTATACACGCTGAACAAGGGAAATGGAACAGGGAATTGGGGTGCTTCAGAGCTCACAGCTCACAGCTGTGGAAGTATCATTATAGCTAAATCATTGCGAAATAATGAATTTAGTGACTGACTGATTGATGGTGTATTGAACCCTGAGGTTGATGAGACCTAGCTAATAAAGAAACTAGATATATCGCTACGGCGACTGATATGCCTCCGCCATAATGCATGGTTCTCCTAATATAGTATAGTACAATGTCTTGACAATGTCTTGACAATGTGTGATGACAGTTTCACACAATTGGCAAAATATTGAAATGACAGGTTTGACACAAATGTGCTGAATGTTCACTTTCCTAGAACTAGGTTCAATTGGATGAATGATTAAAATGTCAGAGAGCAGGTATTTGGGGAACTGATGATTTTTACTTGATTTTTGACCCTTTTATAAGTTTATGCATTGAGTAATTTTCAAGGTATTGAGAAAAAGTATAATTTCAGTATCAAATGGGAAAATAGCATTATCTAAACCTTTCATTTGACCTTTGACCTCACAGTTCCATAGAGAATCACTGTAAGGTAGAACATGCATAAATATGTAAGTTTCATGATGATACCTTGAGTTACTTTCGAGATATGGAGGAAAAAGTGCAATTTAGCACTTTCACTTGACCTTTTACCTTTTGACCTTTGACCTTTTGGCAATTCCCCAAAAATATATATTGGGTAATACATGCCATACATCAAGTTTAAAAAAAACAACCCTTCAGGCATATTGCATTTTAAAGAAAGTAGTGCTATTTTGAGGAGTTGACCTTGACCTTTGACCCCCTTGACCTTTGACCCATGACCCCCAACTTCCCTAGATGATCACTGCCCGTCGGTACAAGCATATATACTAAGTTCCATGAAGATACCTTGAACCATTTGCGAGATATGGAGAAAAACATGAAATTTCAATTTTTTTTCCACAAAATAACCTGTGACCTTTGACCTTTGACCCTGTGACCCTAAAATTCACACAAAGTATTATCCCCCAAGGATATACCCTCATACCAAGTTTGATGTAAAACCACCACACGGTTCTTGAGATATCGACAAAAACAAAACGGGACGGACGGACGTACGGACGTACGGACGGACGTACGGACGGACGGACGGACGTACGGACGGACGGACGTACGGACGGACGGACGGACGGACGACCCGAAAACATAATGCCTCCGGTCACTTCGTTGCGGAGGCATAAAACGATATCAGAGAGGATTTAACAGAAAGAATTTCAACTTGCACTTAAAATAATACAAAGATGAATATATTTTTTTTGCTTCACAGCTTAATGAATTCCAAAATCTGGGACCGGTGTAAATAAAATGCATTCTGAGCCAATAAAGTTCTCAGGAGGGGTAAATGAAACTCATCGATTGCCTAGTGGGATATTTATGAAAAAACTGGTTCCGTGGGAACATTGAATTGAAAATATTGGGAAGTGCATTTGTGTTGTAATTAAACACAAAACTTGCCAAGATGAAAAAATAAAGGTACAAATCTTTGATTTTCAAAATCTTATATTTAGTGAATAATGGATCTGAATAAGAACGTGGCAGGATGCCACAAATAATACGAAGTGCTCGTTTTTTTTCTTTTGTAACAGTAGTTTATCTAGTATAGTTTGATGGGCACTACCCCATGCTAGGAGTCCGTAATCAAGATAAGGTAAAATTAAAGAAAATACAACCGCAACAAACAGGGTAATTTGATATGAAACTTGAGTCTATCAATGATATCAATATTAGTCGAAATTATGCGGCCTCCACGAAAGTTTATCGTCCATCGTGATACGTGCAGAGTCATCAGAAATAACCTATGCGTAAAGCTTCTGGAATTGCTAAAAAGCATATTACTCGGTTTTCTGGAGATTAAGTGATAATTCAGTAGCTCTTATCCACTGAAACACTTTTTCTTCAATTCGGAATTAACGATTCGAACGAGAGTATCTGGATTTTGGCGAGAAAAGAAAATATTTGAGTCATCAGCAAAGAGTATAAATGAGAGTATGTCACATGATCTGCAAAAGCCATTCATGTAAATAACAAAAAGTAAAGGTCCTCTAACAAGCTACCTCGTGGGACGCCACAATGAATCCTATAATAGACTTGAGTTGTTCTCGTTCAGAGTTATGCATTGTTTTCGATTTTGTAGTTAATTCCTGAATCACTCCAAGGCCTTCCCCCGTATTCAATAATAAGAGAATATTTTGTGAAGTAAAATGTCATGATTAATTGTATCGAAGGCCTTGGAGAAGTTCAGGAAGATACCAATAAGATGAGAATGATTATAAATAGTATGCGCGGTGTGTGGTCAATAAACTTCAAATGGACATGAACGGTGCTGTGTTTCTGACGAAACCCAAATTGAGAATTGGTTAAGAAAATTCATTGTTCTTGTAAATATTATGAACCTAAGACCTTAAGAATATGAACTTAACCAGGGAGATGTCTCACCTCCCTGACCTAACTATTATAGTGTTGATGAAGAATTCAATATGTGAATACATGTATTTACAACATGCATCTTTTTCACTTCTTGATCATAAAAATAATAATAATAATAATAATAATAATAATAATAATAATAATAATAATAATAATAATGATAATAATAAGCTCTTATATAGCGCATTTCAGACTTGAAAAGAATTTCAATGCGCTTTACAAACAAATTATACCATAATTCAAAAATGTAGCAACAAAAATTACAATTTACCAAGCACAATATATTACCCTACAATCACTATTTCTTAAATATACGTACATTGAAGGTCAGAGCTGCCAGTACTACTGAAAAATGACTTCAAGTTTAACAATCATAGGCTATTTCGTATATAAAGATAGGTTTTGAGTTTTTGTTTGAAATTGTCTATTGGCATCTGACTTCTAAGTGGGTCTGGCAGAGAATTCCATAGAGTAGGTGCAGCAAAAGAAAATGCCCTCTCCCCATTGACTTTGTTCGAATGGAAGGTACAACAAGTAAGTTTCGAGTAGAGGATCGGAGACATCTATAGGCTTATGTGGGGTTATGAGTTCTGTAATGTAGTGCGGGGCTGTTCCGTGTATAGTGCCTTGAAAGTAATGAGGAGGATCTTGTATTGAATACGATATCTTATAGGAAGCCAGTGCAGATCTTGAAGGATTATGTGTTCACGTTTCTTTGCAAGTGTAACAAGGCGGGCAGCGGAAGGTTGATAAATATTAGCACATGAGAAACGGCTCAAGGTTTATTCACCCCAACGCTTTATGGTACCATACCCAAGAAATAGCTCGAGCAAATCTTCGCTGACAAATAAAAACGAAATTTAAGGTCCATAAAACCGGAATTTCACAAGCAGATATTGTACTCAAAAGCATATGTAAATGCCTTCATTAAGTCTTCATCAAATTACCATTCAAAAGTATTACGGATTGTGGGAAAGACACAAAGAAACTGTATAAAGCTGTTATTGCTTTAACTTTTACCAAAATTCCTCACTCATGGTGATCAGACTGAGCTTGAAAATTGTTTTAATCAGAATTTTGTTGGTAGAATCCTGGCAATTCAACAGTCTTTCCAAACTTCCATCGTACAGTCAGATGACATTGTCTGTGAGGCCAAGTAAGAATTGCAGTATGTCACTATAGATGGTATAGAACATTAACTTATTAATCAAGAACTCACCAAACAAATCCTGTGAACTAAATACAATCCCAACAGACAGTGGCGTATCGGTGTGGGGGGCAAGGGGGGTACTTATCCCGGGCGCCACTTCTTCGGGGCGACAAAAAACGACAAAAAAACCAAAAAAAAAAAAACGAAGAAGAAGAAGAAGAAGAAGAAGAAAAAAAAAAAAAAAAACCTCGACCCGACCGGGGGGGGGGGGGGCAGTAAACCAAATCAAATAAGATAAAAACAAAACATGATGACGCGGATAAAATGACAATGTATATTGTGTTCACGCATGTCATTTTATATTTAACAGGCAAAATGTTTCACGTAGCAGCGGCTGCAATTTCTTTTATTCTGAAGAGATCGCCG
This sequence comes from Diadema setosum, assembly GCA_033980235.1. Classification (NCBI taxonomy): domain Eukaryota; kingdom Metazoa; phylum Echinodermata; class Echinoidea; order Diadematoida; family Diadematidae; genus Diadema; species Diadema setosum. Next base: position 22,891,464 of record CM067074.1, read on the forward strand.
ATTGGATCAAAGGAGGGCGCCAACTGTTTCGAACATGGGGGGGGGGGAGGGCAAAAAAACAAAACAAAATAAGAACAAAACGTAATGATGACGCAGAAATATACAAATTTCGGCTCACTCGCTCGTACTAATTCAGAGGATTTTTTCAAGTCCTCTGTTTGTTGGTATAAATCGTTATCTATAACGCCGTCACTATTATTATTTTGACTAGAATTGTAAGATTTAATAAGCAAAAATGACAAGAATTCCATGTTTTGTAAGCTGGAAAACAAAAATTTTCGGGTCGCTCGCCTAATATCTGTCATGAAAAATGTAAGAACAAAACGTGATGATGACGCGGAAATAGGGCCTATGCAAATTTCAGCTCACTCGCGCGTACTAAGATGGAGTATTTTTTTTCAAGTCCTCAGTTTATTGGTATAAATCGTTATCTATAAGGCCGTCACTATATCTTGATTAGAATAAGCCAGTTCGTAATTACCTCATTTACACATTGGTACAAATGACCTTTCTTTTTTCTCTGCTGGCTAGGCACTTCACTCGTTTTCAAAGGGGGCATAATGCATAAGCGTGCCCGACGTAACAATTTATGGAATTCATGTTTTGTATTTGAATGCAATGACAGCCTATTTCCTTATAGCGATGACTGCGAAATAACAGTCTTGTTGTCAGGTGGATGAGCTGGCAAGCCTCATTTATATAAGGATCACATGAATAATTATTGCATCACGGATGCTTATCTCAATGAATTTACAAACCAAAATGCCTGTTGGTAAAAATGACCTTTTTCTGCTCATGCGCAGAGTGTAATTACGAACTGGTCTATTGTAAGATTAAATAAGCTGAAATGACAAGAATTCCATGTTTTATAAGCTGAAATACAAACATTTTCGGCTCGCTCGTTGCGCTCAATCGCCAAAATTTATTACATTTAAATCACCCTCAAAAGACCTCAAAAGCATATGATATGAAAAAGCATAAAGTCTCTATCGGGATGGAGTTTAGGTTGAACACTTTTTAAGAAATTAGGGGCGCAGATTTTCGCGCTTGCCCAGGGCGCCGTTTTCCCTAGATACGCCACTGACAACTGACAGTCAGGCCCAGGCGCAGAAAACTGCGCCTGTCGAAAAGCGCTGAATTCTGCTATCATGAATATTATAATGACAATACCCATCATGCAACGCGATGCTCGTAGTGTAAAAGGCATGGAGAAAATTTTGGTGACGAAGACACCAAATCGATATTAATTTTGTAGGAAAATTTGAACCTTGACACTTTTCTGATTTTTCATCTGTAGTAAGCCAAATACCTAATCTTGCATAATAATCCTTTTCTAAGGAGAAAGAACCATGACAGCTGGCGTAATTCTGGTCGGAATACATAATTAGGTAACTGTTTTTTGAATAACCAACGGTTTGCTTTCTTTTTTAGCCTCTCTCAACAGGCGTCGAATAGTGTGTAACAGAAACGTTATCTTTAACAACTGGTAGGGACACTCTTTCCCTTTCTCTCCCCCAGCACAGCCACCTCCCATGTCTTAACACATCATCTCTTTCCCCCTCTCTCTTCTGCCTAGTACTCTCCCCGGCAGGTTGGGTTCTTATCGGTGTTATGTAAACATAAGGCAGCAGTCTAAAACAAAGAACTTTTTGTGAAAGTGCCAGCCTCATCTCTGTGGGGCCTATACCTCCCTGACCATGGGCAAAGCACAGAGGCAGGGACTATGCGATGGGTATGAAAGGCTCATACACTGCAGTTTTAGATGAGATTCCAGAGAGACAGAGTTATACCAGAGTTATCAGAGTTATTTGCAAATGATTCTGCGATTGAGGCAGAACAAGCAAGGTAATCACAATTAATCCTACTTTTCATTCTTACTAGCCTATTTCTTGATGTATCAATGAGCTAAGTATGGTCAGTGTGTGGAGAGCTACATCTGTATTCTGTGCATGGCGATGGCGTTTGTTTATGAGAGCGTGTGGCTCTGTGATGTGCCTGATACATGCCGTATTTCGGTAGACATGGTGATACAATGTAGTATACATACTATCGTGTTTGTTCTAAGGACTTAACACTTGTCACTGACTGTCTTGCATACAGGAGTGCACTGCACATCAGTGGAACAGGCTGGGAGGGTTGGGGAGGGAAGGGAGAGAGATGTAGAAAAGCAGTAACGAGCGCCTGGTACACAGACGGTATCAATGGAACCGACTGTTCGCAGAAACTACGAGAATCGATTGTAGCGGGCACACTTGCTTGTCGCTCGGGCGGATAACCCCAAAGTAGCAGAAAACTGCGCCTGGTGGGAGGCGCAGTTTTCTGCGCCTGTGCCTGACTGACTGATTTGGTTAAGAATTGTAGCACAGTTTTGGTATTATACCCGTTATTATAAGAATCGCAAACATGCCAGCCTTGAGATAAGGTGTATTCACACAGGATTGTAAAAGAGTTGCTATTTATCAAAAAATAAGGAATAACAATAGGTTTGGAGTTTCCCTGAGACTACCGTCTAATCTCCCTTTTATTCTTTTTGAGTAAACTGCTTGAAAGTTGTTGTTTTCTCAGAATTGACAACTATCTGCAAGATTGGTTTTCTTTTATCCATTTAGATCTGCAATTTAGCCTGGTCGAATGATGTGGAAACACTGTTAGTCAATTTAACATACATTATTGTGCTCAGAGAATTAGATTATGGGAATATCACTGTTGTTATCATGCTTGATATGAGCTCAGCTCGTGGCACAGTAAATCACGCTATGCAGACTCAATGGTTGAAATATTTGGGTATCGAGGAAACCGTCCTTGATTAGTCCCATTTCTCTGAACAATCCCAGTGGTACGTCAGAATCACATTTGTTATTTTACCCCTGGTCATAAAGCTACTGCACAAGTTTGGCAATGTTTTATGTACCAAAGCCAGGAAAGGTTATTGTTGGAAGCCCGCTATCTATTTTTACCATCAGTGAAGTGTATTTCGCTAACATTGTAGTAGTTATCATTGTTATGCAGATGATATAAAACTCTTTGTGTCTTAAAACCTATACTACGTTTACCGTGTCATCCGCCAATGCAAAACTGTCTTGAAGAATGTTTCCCAGACCTGAAAATCTAGTTTGCATCCAATGACCTTAAGCTGACTAATGGTAAAGCTTAATTTTTCTTATTTACTATTAGATTCAAATGACATGCTAAGTAAGAACGACTATCACGAGAGCGCCTTATGTTCACATTGCTAGCAATTTTACATCATTCCATCAAAAACAGTCCGTTATAGGTGTTATAGGGGTCCAGGAAATGTCTTTTCCAAATCATATTATTCAAGTTCAGCGGAGTATTAGATATCATGCAGTTGCATAATTTAAGTTTCATAAAAAAGATATTCTCTAAATCTGCAAAATGAATGCTTTTTCTTTTTTTTTGTTTTTATATTTTCTTATTTGGATTTTTTTTTTCGAATTTGCTGCTATGTAATCTCCACAGGGAGATGTTATAAAACTTCAACAATACCAAAATTATTCCTCCCGCCTGTCACAAAAAAAAAAAAGTTTGATAACATATCACCAATCTTCCGTTCTTTACGTTGAAAAAAAAAATATAATTTTTAAGATTAATCTGTTATTAGTACATCATTCAGTTCACTCTCTTTCCCCGCATACTTGCAAGTCTCTGTACGATTCCCAAATACACAGAAGCGGAGACGAAGCCTATACGTTCTTCATGTGAGATGCACTGTCCATTCTAATACCAAGAAATTAACATGGATGGGGATCGCTCTCTCTCTCTCTCGGTCATAGGATCATGCAAACTGTAATATATTCCACTGCGCCAACTTCCATCTACAGGAACATTCAAATCTAAACTAGGGACGTATTACGTGTTGAGGATTACATATAACTGCAATCCATGATATATATATTTAAAAAAAAAAATCTTGTCAGGGATTATGTTTCCCTTTTTTTGTCATTTACTTCCCTGTTGTCATGTTTTGTACATGTAGGCCTAGGTAATGTGTGTATATTTTTCTTTCTTCCTTCCTTTTCAAAGTGCCTTTGGCACCAACATTGAATATGTGCGCCATACAGAATACACGTAGTGACTGCAGGTGTATTATCATTATTATTTTTTCCAAAATGAATTTCACGAAAGTCGTACCCATGGTGGCATTCAGAATGCAGACGTAGAACTTGTGAAACGTTGCATGGTAATGGGGATGGGGTAAACTTTGACCCCCCCCCCCCCCCCCACCACCACCACCACCACCACCACCACAGTGTAAGCACCACTAAATAAAACAGAAACATACTCAAGTGATACAACGTGTACATACCAATAATAGGACGATTTTCTTGCCCAGCAAAAATAGGAATGTGTGGTACTGAGTGTTATGTAGAACGCAGCGACTTAAGTCACCACGTAAGTCTGGAATCAAACACTAATATTCGGATATGAAGTGTAATTTTGTTATCCAAATCACATCAGAACTTCCACTCAACTATTAATAGATACGGTCATGGTACCAAACAGACACCACTTGAATAGATTTAAAATGATTAAAATTCGACCCAGTGTCCTGTACTGTCGCAGTACACATCGGCCACTGGCGCTATCGCTGCTGGCAGAGTTACTGTGTGTGTAGTCTGGCTTCCAGACCCTCTGCCCATACTATTTCGCTATCCATGATATTAACGCCCTCAACGTCAAAAACTAGTATAGTTTAAGTTGATTTTCTCGCGCAGAGGCCTTTGCCGAAGGCAAAGGCGGCGACTTCGTCGCGGGGCGGCGACTTCGTCGCCGCGGAGTCCAGTTGGCAAAGGGTCTGGAAACCAGACTACTGTGTGTGGGAGTAGGGACACTATTTCCGTCAGTGTTGAAAAGACCTAGGACCATATCGCCCGTTGAAATCAGGATATCACATCCTAAGACATTAAATCCTGAAACCTGACACGGAGATTTGGTCCCCCGGAGTGTTTCTCCAGGGGGGACATAATCGCCTACTACACCGGCCCTGGAGTGAGTGTTGGTCCCACCTTTTATTAGGATCGCTATTTTTGGGGGCATCTCAGCCATTTCAAAAACAATTCTCATCAAATAAACGTTCACTTCCTCTTGGAATTGCATGCTCTTTCACATTTCATAGCAAGTTTATCATTTTCTCACTAAAAAACAACATCAAAATGTTAGAAGCCTGAAGTTAGGTCTCAAACAAAACTATATAATCCCTTTAACATGTCTGGTTATGTTCACAAAGGAGTACAAATTGAATACTATTACATTCAGGTGTTCCTTTGCCCTCGATATGAAAAACAAAAAGACAACTGATGGAATAAATTGAGTTATTATAACCTTGTCCGAAACACCATAGGGAGGGGTTTCTGTCACGGTGACGATACTCTCTGCCCGCAGTCCGCATCCAACCTTGTACTCTCTTACCCAACAATGAGGGGCAGCGGCCGATATGCCTTGCGTTGCTATTCCAACTACGCAGGTCGGCTTCTCGAGTTCGACCTGCGATTGGAGAGGCGGAGATACACCAAAACCCCCCTTTTTTCGTCAGTCCAGAAGGAAAGAGATATTATTTCTATCTATTAATATATCTTCAGTCAGGTCAGCAGTTTTGCATTGAAATACATTGAAACACTCGCACTGCAGTGCAGGGATCTAATATGTGACCGCGCATCGCAAAACGAACAAAAAGTCGCACCCCTTGATTTTACGTGAGGACTAAAAAAAAATTGAAACGGGTCAACCAAGTCAATATTGGGTTTTTCATATTTTCTGAAAGAGCTATCCTTCTTCTATGTTATTCTTTTTTGTTTTGGATCATTAAACCAATGGGAAAGTGCATTTTTAGCAGTTTTTCCACAATGTAGTAGTGAGAGCAGGTATGTCTTTAGAGGCCCCTTTGCATTCCTTGATAACCATTTGCACACTCTTCACTTTCAAGTCTATAGTAACTTTTGCAAAAATGATGTTACTGTTTTGAAAGTTGGCACTGATCATGGACAGAATATGTTCATAAAACATGCTCAATTTCACCTTTATCTGATAATCCCTCCATTGTTGTCACAGTTGCTCCGGTGGTTTACCTCCTTTTTTGTCGCATTCATTGCACTGCTACCACGGTTTGGTGAAGATTAAGCGCTTGAATAAACCCTGTACTTCAGAGCCTCTTTTCTCGGTTCACACTTTTCCAGAGTGTGTGCTTTCTTTCCAATATGTAGATAGGTGAGGAGAATCCATTACAGTTGAGCTATACATCATTTTAAAGCGTAGAGTGTGCTCTTTCAGAATCTGCCCATTAGTAAAAATTCTTGACTGGCGACTTTTTGTTGGTTTTTTTGATGCAGGGTCACATATTCCGTCGACATGTGGGACCTTAATATGATAGTGTACAAGTATAGTGATATGAACTAAGTTTCATTCAGCCGTTTCCGAGTTGTGGGGGAAAATAGAATTTCCCAATTTTGTCGTGTCTTTTGACCTTTAACCTGTAACACCATCTCCGAAAATTTTCCGTACAGATTCTTCAACGGGAAATACAAGACTGGTAAGGTTAAACACACTTGAGTTTCATGAAAATATCTTTTGGGATTGTCGTGATTGGGGGAATAGTAAAATTTGACCTTCACTAGGTGCACCAAAAAGTTGACAAGCACAGTTTCGTCCACCAACACGTATAAAAATTATGTCAAGTTTCATTTCGATGCCGTTCTTAAGTTACGATGCCCAAATTACATGATTTTTTCTTTTTTGTTTAATTCAATCTAAACATACCTTAAGGATTTGGTAAAAAATCGGATCTTCCGTTCTAGAATCATTGTTAGACTAAGCTAATTTCATGCCCTAGCTTTATGGCCCAAACGAACTTTGATCTTTGACCTGATGACCCAAAATTTTAATCGTTTCTTTCTAAAAGAGACTTTTCACACGCGTGTTGTTGAGTGCCGACAACGTCGACCCTACGCTGTGTCTACGACGGCACACGTAACAATCCGCAGCGGGACAAAACAAAACAAAAACAATACACGGATTACACGCAATTAGTGTACGCCGTTGATTTTGCACTAATTTTCTGTGATTTGCTCTTAGTGTAATTAGCATTATTTTTTCCTCTTTTTTGTATCTCATACATTAGTCAGTGTCAGTAAAGCAAAATCTAAAATTTGGATTTGCTTATTATTGGTCTTACTGGTCTTTCGAATAATTGTTGGTTCTTCATAATTCAATGTTTTGGCTGATCGATACGATGTATCATTATTTGGTATACACTTACCTGGATCCAGTTACCGTCTCTGTATTTTGCAATCCATCCTCTATAAGAGTTTAGTCGCGCTGTCTTGGGTGGCCAATAGGACGAAACCGTGCTGGACGCTGTAATGCTTGAATCCGGTATGATATACTTTTCCATCCCAAGCGCTTCTGCGAATGCGGGGATTTCTGGCAATGAAATTTGAAAAAAAAACAAGAGAAAACTTGTTTATCGAGAAAATTAACAGCTGCAACAAAGACACGTACTTTACCACCGAAAAACCTAGTTAGGAATGAAGGAACTGACAAATAATCCAGGATTTCGCGCAACTCATTATATAGCTATAATTTCATATTCATACCAAGTTTTATGGTGTCCCGGACCAACTCAGAAAGAGACGTTGGGGGTGGGGGGGGGGGGGGGGGGCGGGATGGGAGGGGGAAGGGAAAAATTTAGTGTCAATCTTTGTTTTATCTGTCATTGTAATCTCTGTATACAATATTATCTATAATCTATAGCCAATGTTCGCGACATTGAAATGTACACGAAAGCTCTTGTCTACACTATATGCATTGAGTGCCAGGGGCACTTCGCGAAAATTTCATACCGCTAAAATATCATGTTTCACAGTATGTAGGCCCTATATAATGATGCGAAAAATATGATGGGGCCTGTGTAAAAGCGTTAGCTTGTACAGCCGCAGGTCCCGTGATAAAATCAGACTAGGATATATATATATATAGATAGATCTGTGGAAATATCCTCCGAAAGGGAAGGTTTATCAATAATACATCCATAATACCTTGCACATAATAAATGTCAGACCTATAAGATGTTAATACCTTTTGAATGTTTTACATCAATACTATCAGTGGACCTTCAAGAAGGAACACTGAAGAGATTTGAAATTTGTGTGAAATTGTATTTTGTTTTACTGGCCCCACAACCTGCTTGACCTTTATTATGTATCCACCTTAGGAGACAAATATATGAAGAGTTTGTTTGCAAAAACCGATAAGTCCATATTTGCCAAATGGAGATATTTGCGATTAAAGGTCAAGAAATATAAAGAGAATAATAAAAAAAATGTTTGCTTCTTTTGACCATTACTTCCAAAATGTACCTTTATATGTAGTGACCAATATATCATTTAAAAGGTATTATTTTGTACTTTATGACACAGACCGTACTTCAAAATCATAAAAAAATGGACTTATCGGTTTTTGCAAACAAACTCTTCATATATATATATATTTGAGTATATGAATATAAGAACGACCCAAGTCCATGGATGACCATTTCAAGTAAACTTAAAAAAACTTCATATTTTTTTTTTATTTGTCCAAAAATATTCTAATTAACTGTGATGGGAAAGCAACATTGTATATACAATTTAGAACATATATTATTATGACAATTAACATTTACATTAATTGTGGAGAGGCCATTTTGTGTGATGGACTTGGGTCGTTCTTTGATTCATACACATGATATTCTGCTATAGAGATGAGAGAAGGACGAGAGAGGGCGCTATAATATGAATGTAAGAACGACCCAAGTCCTTCATTCTTACATTCATATAAGATTTAATTCATTTATTTCAGGCACTTCCGGGGGTAATTAGGATTTATCATTTATACACAACATGAGTCCATGCATAAGCTACAATTTCCCATGTCAAACTAAATTTGGCCAAAAATTGGACTTGGGTCGTTCTTATATTCATATACTCATTTATATACATATATTTTAAAAAAATATTGAAATAAACCCTGTGTAATGAGTGGGCTTCAGTTATACATGCATCATCATGCATCATACTGTATGATGGACTAAAATATGAAATTATGTTTGATGTTTGTATGAAACAAATCCATGCCAAATACTGGTCAGTTCAGGAATCATAGTCTGTGACTGAGACATAAGCTGGACATTCTGCGTCAGACGAAACCGATGGAAAGTGACGTCACACGCACAGTGTCACACCTTCGATATCTCGACTGAGTTGCCGCGTCGCATATCTGCGAAGGCGCTTATTTAACCCTAACCAGGCCGGGCTTTTTTTTTGGTGTTCTGTGGCCGGAGAGGGGTTGATTCAACCCCCCCCCCCCCCCCCCCCAGATCTCGGCCGTCGATCGCGCAATCGCCATGAAATTTGGCATGTGCATTACCTGTGGCGTAATCTACCAAGCTATATAAAAAAATGGGAATTTTTGTCAAAATAATTAATTATGCTAATATTGATTATGCACAAAATCTTGCATTTTGCTCTAAATCAGAAATTAAAGCTCCTAGAATCCTAATTTTTGGTGAAAATATTCTTTGTAGCAGTCCCAACAATGTACTTGAAAAAAAATTTGGTATCAAAATCAATTTCTTATGTATTTTACTGTTTTATGAATTTCTTACGTATTTCTTTGTTTTTTCGACCTTTTGTTTTATCATTTTTTTTCCCGCAAAATTTATGACAGAACCTATATCAAGCATAATTATGCTGAAATTAATTAGTTTCAGTCTATAAAAGTGAAAATAATCAGATCTTTTTGAATAAGAAGAGAAAACTCCATTTGCATAGACCTTATACACAAAATCACGTTTTTGAGCCATTTTCTGTCTGACAGGCATGTATAAAACGTTATGCAGCGTCGTAACGGTACGCATGATTTTCGCGAAAATGGTGTCAAAAGATGCGCGAGACTTAAAAGTAAGAAGTCAGCGAACGGCGCGGTCAAAAAATTTCGCGCGGTGGAGAAGTCGCGAAAAATGTCGAGGGGGGGGGGGGTTGATTCAACCCCCCGGCCTTTATAGAGTTAAATACGGCACAAAAGCATTGGTTGCTTTCTACTCATCGCGTCCGTCGCCTGGTGAAAGCTCCCTCTAAACCCACAGGCCGATCACTCAGAAACTAATGCACGTAAGTGCTCTTTATTAGTCGGAAAGGAGTAAACACAGTACCCTGGCTTCCTTCACCAGTCGTCCAGTCACCAGTAATCGCATCCAGGGGACTACAAGGACTGGATGTTGTAGACAACGAGGAGGTGGCATTAGATGGAGCGGAGGGTGATGTGGGACCCAGGATGAGTGGCGTTGGACCTACGTTGAGTGACGAGAGGCGCAGGAGAAAGGATAAACAAAAATGCACATTTATATCACACTGTATTAATATCCGGTTGCATATGATGCCACAATCACCTTGACAAATCAGTTTAGGACTAAGCATGAAACTAACGCCGAAAGCTGTTCAAAGCAGAAAGTGAAGAAAAAAAAATCAAAGCAAAGACTAATGAGATAAGGAAAGGGAAAAGGTACATTGTCCCTGCTGGAAGAGAAGCATAGTGTTCCACAGTGTGTTCACAATGTGTTTACGTAGTCGACTCTGTGAAAGCCCTAAAATTTAACAGTGTGAGCTAGATTCACACTTGGTGTTGATTTTCATAGAGGATTCACGCGGTAATGTTCTGTTCACACTGTGAATTTATGATCGACAGTGTGTTCACCATGTTAAAACGCCCGTAGTACCTTCACAGGATGAAGAGATTTCACATTGCGTTCACAATGTGTTCACACTGTGTTACACATTGTGTATCACATCATGTTTCACACTGTAGGACGCTGTGTTCTTTACTATTATAGGGATGCAGATACACGCCGCCACAGAAGTCAGATCAAAATCGCCGAACACATTACGTTTTCCGATGTGGATATTTCTAAATAACTCAGTCTCTGAGCTCTCTATGATTATATAAACTCCCTTCACTTCGCTGCTAGAGGTTACCATGCAAAAGCGGTCAGAAAGCAACGGACTCTAGATAGAACAGCTTCGGGAAATACAGTATTATCTGGGAAGTTTGAATGCTGCAGTTACATGCGCGTTGCGTGCAGGAAATTTGAGCTTTCGGCACTTCTTTTTTTTTTTATAACTTCATCTTATTCTGACTTTTTATAGTTGTACAGAGCCCTTTTAAAAATAACTAAGACAAAGTGGTGCTAATAAACTGTGGGACCCTCCTTTTATCGTTCCATTATCACTTTGATTTGCTTTTTTTTTCAATATATTAAACCCTGCAAAATTTAACCATTTTAACGTTATTTCTATGGCTTAAAGATAATATAAAGTTTTGGTACTACCTCAAAAGTTTCCCTGAATTTCCTTGTCTTAGTTTGTGTTTCAGGTTAAAGTACCTTTCATATAACTAACACTGTGAGACTTACTCGCCCCAAAGTGCTCTCATGTCTTAGTAATCATACAATAATGGTTTCGTACCAGAGCCGCCGCCGTACGGCGGCGAGGTAGTACACGTATTGTACGAAACCATTATTGCATGATAACTGCGACCAGTAGCGTGCAGCCCCATACGCATACTAGCTAACTGCGACCAGCAGCCCCATACGCATAGCTAAATGGGGCTTCGCATTGTAGCTTACAGGATCATGACAGATTTAGTATTGCGGATAAATATCAACTTAAAATCCAAAAAAAAAAATCTTCAATTTGAAGACTTACCAGTTAAGTTGAAGTATTGAAAACAGGCTTCGGGCAACGTTTGGTTTTGCCAATAGTCCCTTTCTGTTCGGATTGATGACTGAATGTGACTCGGTCGAGAGGACCTCTGGAGAGCTACACTGAATTGACGGCCAGCGCATGCGCACATAAACATCTTATCCGTTCATGGATTTGAAATTTGTTCGCATGTGACGCTATGCGTATGGGGCTGCTGGTCGCAGTTAATTGCATGATTACTAAGAAATGAGAGCACTTTGGGGCGAGTAAGTCTCACAGTGTTAGTTATATATGAAAGGTACTTTAACCTGAAACACGGAAATTCAGGGACACTTTTGAGGTACTAAAACTTATTATTATCTTTAACTCTTTTTTAATGGAAATTCACATGACTTCATTTCAATTCATTTCAATTCAATTCAAATTTCCTGAGCAGTAGCTCTTATCCTTGAATGGTTTGGCCTTAGATTTTGATATGATATTTGAGCAGAAACGTTTGGGGGCTATCGGGAATGTGCCCTCCTTTTTTCGATTCAATGTAGGCATTCTGCAAAGTCGGATGTCATCTGGGCTGTATGAATAAAGGTCAAAGGTCAACAAAATGCATTCTGTATCTGTAACGAGTTGTTTTCAAATAATGAAGTCTTTCAATGTTCGCTGTAAGTGATACAGACTGAACACACTTACCGGTGTCGCAATGAGTCCCTGTGTAACCTGGTTGGCAATGACATGTGTAGCTGTCCATAGATTCCTCGCAGTATCCGTTTTTACACGGCATTGATAGGCAGTCTGGGTCAAGATACACCCATAGGAACATCCAAGTAGAGAAAAAAGGTCGTTACGATGTCAGATCATTTAAGCTAGACATACATTCCTCTTTATGATATCTCACTTACTAGTCCTACTAGCCTTCCGGAAGCGTTCGACATTTACCAGCCAGACGTTAATCCCATAAAGTGGGTGACGTATCCACGTTCTTTGTTAGCAGAGGGTGAAACATACATAAATATCTGGAATTTGATTTGGTTTGGTCATTTCTGCCTTTTTCCAAATCACACATACAAAAGAATACACACATGTAGAAAATAATATTACACGACGCATAAGCTTAGCACACAGTCTTACAAATTAATTCAAAGTACATACATACACTATCATGATGACAGTATTCGATATATCAAACACATAGAGTAAAATCACCAAAAAAAAAGTTCAGAAGGAAAACGTAAAAATAGCAGTTGTAAATTATCTAAATGATGATTGATTATTCATTCAGAAAAAAAAAAGGATTTGAATGATTTGATTTTAGAATTCTGCATTTTTAGGCATCATAATAACAGAAAAGCAGGATACTGCGATCATAAGTAGTAGCTTGACATGGACCAAGGCGTCGGGGTAAAATTCGAAGCTTAAATTCGACTTACACAACTGTACAACGGACGTGTCTACAAAATAGAATCAATAATTAGCTCCAGTGAAGAGAGTGATGAAACAAAATTCATCACGGGTAAAGAAATAGCAACTGTACAACTCATTTCGTATTAGGGATTTCTTCTCTCTAAATGTGTGCCAACTTTCATATTAGCGTAAGTTAGTGAGAGATTTCTAAGGCTATAGCATCTTCACTTTATCCAGTTTGCATTAAACAATGTCATGATCACGTGATTTTGACGCATATATTATTTCATCGTGAAAAAGCTGAAAATGTTAGAGTCACCAGTTTTTCGCCTTTTCTTTTGTTCAATCTTGACCATAGCAGGTTATGTTTCCCCATTTCGAGACGTGATCAGGTTTACATCTGAGAGCGAGCTCTTTTTACCCGGTAGCCGACAGACGCGGTAACTATGCTCTCTGTTTCCCCGGCAATATCCCGGTCGAGCTTGATGTCGAGTCAGCTTTGGTATAAGCTGCACGTCCATCCCATTGATCTCTGCTACCGGACATTGCCTCTTCATAGGGATGGTGTAGTTCAGGTTGTAGCTGGCTCCACACTGAGATCTGGCTGCTATACGTTTGTTGCACCAGACGAAATGATACAGCAAAGATGTAGAATGGAGATTTGACATTGAAACTTGCCTTTATGTGTAGACTACCGTTTTTATCTGATCTGTTAGATTTCTGTTTTCTTATGAATTATCACAGTCACACTATAAAAAAAAATGTACGTGTTATAAAAAAAAAGAAATAAAAGGAGTATTTTCCTAAGCATATTTTGCATTCATTGTATTTTATTCTTACATTGCCTTATATAGGTTATGGAATTCTGGCATGAGGAAACTGCCGTTATAGAAATCAGGACTAAATCCCTTACTGACAGAGAAAAAAAGCCACACGGACAATTACGGTCAACATTTCTGGAACACACTATGATGCCTTATTTTTCTTTCAGCAGAGCCTTCAACATCCAGGAAAAGTATTATTTCAATATTTGATCATTTTTGTATCAGTTAAATACAGGTAAAATCCCAGCCGTGTTTTCATCGATGTTCGTTAGGAATACTGTTCCAAGTCCATTCTTACCCAAAGAGACAAAAAAAATCTTTTCATCTTTCTTCTGTATGTATTGTATCACCTCTAAAAAAAACAATATATAACTACCATGGGACCAAAATTTGGGAATGACGTGGATATTGAAATAATTGACTCTCGTTCTCTTAATTCATTGAAGCATTGAACTACATCATTCTTCTTTTTAAATTCATATCTATAGCGTTCTTCCGTGGCTTTTATCGATGTTTGTATTTCCCTACCTCATAATTTGTTATTCCTTTTCATTTGTGAATTTCATGTAAGAATAATCATCTCAAATTAGTATCTGGGAAACTATGCCCTACAAGCAATTCTTCTGCGTAGATTCCTCGTATTTCACATGTTATGTCCGATTGTCTTATTTGCTTTATTCGACAATTTACTCATTCAATTTCCTATTTTCAATGCACCTTCCATTTGACTCAGCATATCTTGCATGTTCCCAAGCAATGTCTTTTGTTAGTCACATTGATATCACATAAACATGCAAGTTATGCTGAGTCGAGGGGAAGGTGCATTCCAATGTCTTTTGTTAAACATTGCAGTACTATAGCAATGGTTGACAGATGAGGCCATTTGAGGAATATTGGTTTGGAGGATTTTTTTTTTTGTGGGCGTTCCCAAGTAATCTGAAGAAAATTAGAAGCAAAAAAAAAAAAAAAGATATTCTTTTTACCGTGAAAGTGATGTTGAGGGTATTATAAATCAAAACAAATCAACATGCATTATTGGACTTCAGGGGCCCTTTAAGGGAAAAAGTGAAGTACACTGCTTTAGTTGATCAGGTAGATTGTTCCAGACGTCGGGACCTTGAATGTCTAATTGATTTCTGAGCTTAGACAGTTTTGGGGGTTCACAAGGTGATAGTCTGTCGAGCGGCGAGTTGAATATGTGTGTATATTCGAGTTTAAGTGAAATATGTTATGGAATAAAGAGGGAAGTTGATTTGTTGCGTACTTATACATAAATATGCCTGTTTGTAGAATGTGGATGTCATGAAGCTTCAAAGTGAATCAAGCACGAAGTACAATAAGTAATCTGAACAATTCCTAAATAGGTATTTTTTCTGAGATACCGTCGAGACCAGTACTTAAAGCATAATACTAAAGGAAACGCATATTTTGTTGGATTTTCCCCCAATTCAAGCTTAGAGCATGTTAAACACAGCGGACTTTCATTCATCCATTTAGAAAAATGCGTTTTGGAGAACGGCTGCTTAGAAAAATTGTATCCTGAATCATGCTCAATCGGAAGATCCGTGGTTATTTTGGGGGCGTGTCCATGACGTCATGGGCTGAAGGGCAAACCCGGAAGTATCACACAACAGCCTACGCTTACCTATGTATGCTCTCGATGAGAGCGTAATGTCGAGGCTCATACCCCGAAATCCCAAGACATTTTTTATCCGAATTTCACAAAAAATGAAATTAAATTGTTTTCTACTTCAAGTCTCCTGTTAAATCACACATTTCCTCGTTTAAATAGAGTCTGTTACGTGTTATTTAGGCCACGAATACAGAAGTTGTCAGACCTAGTGCCTGTAATGGTGCTTCGTAGTCGATCAGTCACATGCATGCGCCCATCACAGGCCGCGTATGTCGCAGTGCAGTAGCCTCCGTGTATCAAAGAGCGGAGAAGCCTGGGCTTCGTACCTCTTTGGTACGTACAAAATTTACTATATCAGCTGTTCCTCGGTAGTACTCAGGGAGGTGACTGTGTACGCCATATACATGTATTTAGCGAGTCTTTTTTTCGCGAATCGGGACTTGCCAATAATTTCGCGAGCGCTTAAATTCGTGGTTGTGGAGTACACTACGGAAGGGGGAAATATTATATACGGAAAGAGAGTTAATATTTTTTTCGTGTTTTTAAATTCGCAAAAAAGCACCAGGTTCGCGAAATTGGCGAAAAAAAAAAAAAAAAAACCTCGCGAAAAATTCGGCGTACGTGGATCGCTAATACTAGATACCACGCATGCAATCAATGCGTGGGCATGCATCATTCGGCTAAGTTAGCCCGACCAGACGCTGTAAGTACGCTGTCGCGACGTACCTACGTACAGCGACTGGGCTGTGTATAGACCAAAGAGATAATCTCTTTTACGGCTAAGTCGAAGTCTTGACTAGGCCGGCCGGCCTATCTGGTGATGAAATAAACGATAGAGAGCACTGCGATTTTCATCGATAGTGATGAAACTTTGATGGACTCGGTGAAGTAATGAATGGATCGTGCAGTGAATTTGTGAGGGTACCTAGCTCTAGCTAGATAGAATGCTGATGAGCTGTGAACGGGAGTACGGAGTGAGTGTGATGTGATAAGATACGATAATACGTAACCCGACCAGCCGCTGCGCTATAGCTACTTACAGCGACTGGGCTGTGTTCAGTTAGGCCTACTGCTGCTCTAAACAAGTCAGCACTAAGCTCGGTTCATTTTCCGTTCAGAATAAAAACAACTCTTACCAATCTAAATTTTGAAGTCTATCTGGCATTGGTCCTGAGTCACCAACATTGTCCCCTGGCCTGCCGTGCGGCAAACCAGGCTTGTACTGCCAATCTCCACTAAGTCCGTCCGCTTCAACCGGACCGCCCTGGCCTTCCCCACTAGCTCGCCCGTAGCGTCTCCCTCCTGCGCCCCGCCGTGCGGCTTGTCATCTATCTCTCCAACTTCAACAGGGTCATCATCACTAGTGTGCACTGTATCACTCAGTTCATCATCGCTCCCACGTTCAAATTCCACCAAGAAATCATCCTGATCATCACTGCATGGCCTTAGGGTACGATGTCGCGCATTATCGAAAAACAAACTTTCAAAACTTTATATGAAAATACTATCTACAACAACTTGTATGATACAATGCATGCATTATGCGCGCGGGGGCCTGCGGCGCTGGAGACCTTGCGCGATTCCCTTCAGCCCTTGACGTCATCGGCAAAGCCTCGAAATTTACGCTGTGACCTAGATTTTAGGGGGGTGACAGGTGTAAATCTTCAATATCCTCTAACTCCACTTCAAAACGACCATTTTAAACGATGTAAACGACAAATATTGTTCTATGTGTCCCACTCTTTGACTTCATATATAATTTTATTTCTTCAGTATTCCCCTTTAAGACAAAACAAACACAAATCGATTGAATCGAAAATTCGTATTCTAAAATGAAAAGATGCTATTTAAGGAACAACAACATATTTCGAAATGAAAATGGCAAAAAATAAAATCTATGTTAGTGCATAACTCCACATTTTAAATGAGAAGAGGGCAGATCGATCCACGTAGGTCTTGCTCATTGTGTACGGTAGCTGTTGTTATGGAGACTATACAAACTTGAATACATCAGATACCATAAAATTTAATACTGTTTCATTCGTTTTTCATTACCGAAAAAATATCCCCTTTTCTCATAAACTATTCGTGATTTTATCATCTTACCATAGTAGCTACAAATCTTTACACTATTGACAAAAATAATAACCACGGTTCGTGGCATTATAGATAGGAATGCTGAATCCCAATCGGAGGACCCGAGTTGGAATCGCATCCAGATGATATTTCCTTAAAAAAGATGTTTGTATCCACCATCTATATATCAGCATTCTGTCAACCAAGATATATAGATTGACACCTGGCAACGCTAGGGTAATAACAATTGCAGTCTTCGGGCGCTCTGGCAGAGCGAGTAGTGGTAACACTAAAGAGGCTACCCTGGATTAAGACCTCATCATTATACAAACTTTATTATCATATCAAGACGATAATAGCTCTTTAAATAGAATAGATCATGACTGCGCGAAGCTTAACACCACGACATTGCCACATTTTGATACACCTTTCTAGACAAGCAACGAAAAACACTGTAAATTTAATTGTTGTTGCTGCTCAGGAGCTATGTTGTCACAGTAACAGGGCTGGTGTCTTTTCACACAACTAATTCAGGGGAAAGGAAAGTGGATGATATGAGGTTGAAGCTGACCCGGGAGTCTCGAAAGTTATGGATTACGTACTATGAATTAGTCATCTCCCATAACACATACATACTCACACAGACAGACTCAAGCATAATAATGTGTGTGTGTGTTGTGTATGTGTGTGCGTTTCTGTCCGTGTGTGTGTGTGTGTGTGTGTGTGTATAAATGAATTGAAAGATGATGAATTGAAAAGAAATCAAAGATGAACTAGGTGCTTTTACGCAGCCATTTTGATGACAGGGCTATGTTCCCAAAGAGAAAATTTTCAGATATGAATATTATTCAAATAGAAATGTTATTGTCAAAATCTGATGGAAATACAACTCACCTGCTACGCTGCATACGCATAATATAGTTATCGTACATAGCAGGGTCCAGTCGAAGAGCTGTTTATCATGATGCTGAACAGATTGTAGGTGAAGCAAAATAATGATGATAATGATGTTGATGATGATAGTGATAATCATAATTTTGATGGTAATAAAAATAATAACAACAACAATAATAATAATATAGAAAATAATAGTAATAATAATAGTAATAATAACAATAATAATCATAATAATAACAAATGAATAACACTTTTAACTACACATAATTTTTGGCCAGATGTAAAAACCTGATGGCCTGAATTTCATCTATATGCAACAATTTCATATGTATACAATGTTCATGCTATCAGTTTCAATGTAGTCGGGTTTGGTTTGTTTGTATTTTCCCAAGGTGTCAATCAACTTAATTCCCTATTATGCTGGAAGCATGTAGGCCTATACAGTGTCTGTATATTCCTTCTCATGAAACCCGAGTTCAATTTTTAGAATTAACAGGTGGATATAATATATTGTAAAATAAATAATCTTCATCATAAATCCTAAAGCTGAATGGTCTCAAACTAACTAAAATCAGTACTTCTTTTGAATTGAATGCAGTTATTTGGAACTTGGTTGCCTATTCACGAATTTGAATGTACTGCAAAATCTTGAGATGAATTTGGATGCTCATTGCTGAAATGCGTGCTCCTGTCTTAAATTTGACTGCTCCGATAATGAATTCGAATGCTCCGGTGGTGAATTTGAATGCCCCGATAGTGAATTCGAATGAATAGAAATGATAGTTGATTAAGTGATGGGAGCGTGGAATGCGTGGAATCGAATGCTCTGAGTAGGAACTTGAATGACAAAAGTACATGTATATGCAATTGACCGGGAAAACCTCTAAATTAAAATATAACATTATAATCGATACCAACCAAAATCAGCATTGAAAAAAATTTCAGCAATGATTTAAAGGGATTGTATAGTTTTGGCTAAGACCTATCTTCAAGTTTCAAACATTTTTTGTTGAGATAATGAAAAACCTTTTGCTAAATGTGAAAAGGTAATAAATTCCAAAAGTCATTCGACGTTTATGTGATGAAAATTGATTTTGAAATGGTTGAGATATCCTTAAAAAGAACAATCCTAATTAAAGATATAACGGATATAAAAAGGGAGTTTGTTCCAAAGAGATGGATAAATAATGGAACAAGCCTTATCACCATAAAACGGGTACAGGTGCTGGGCCAGGTGAAAGTTGCAAAGTAGAGAAAGAACGGAGAGACTGGTCGAAGTGGAGGAGCGGAGAGAAATCAATTAGTCTCTAATATAAGTTTGGGAAAATTATAACATAAATATTATCTTATAAACAATGAGAAGGAATTTCTAAGGAGATATACGTTGAAGTTGTATAGGGAGACAGTTGAGGGATTTGAGGACTGGAGTAATGTGGTGAGATCTTACATAAAACTGAAAATAAATCTAGAAATGTCTCTATTTGGTGACTGGCATGCTTCCGCCATGATGCATTGTTATCACAATAGTTCTGGGGTACATTTTTGACAATGTGAGACAATAGTCTCACGTAACTGGCAAAAAAAGGAATAAAATGTCATGTTTGTCACAGATGTGTTGAGTATTTTGGCCAGGGTTCATTTGGATGGACAGCTAAGTTGTTTAAAGGCACATAATCTACCATTCACAGATGAGAACAGAAACCAAGATTTGATGCTTCAAAATAGATCTAGCTAGAAATGTCGCTATGGCGACTGGTATGCCTCCGCCATAATGCATGGTTCTCCGAATAGGTCTATAGCACAATGTTTTGACAATGTGTGATGTCAGGTTCACGTAACTGGCAAAATATTAAAAAACGACAGGTTTATCACAAATGCCTTGAATGTTCACTTTCCGTGAAGTCTATTTGGATGAATGGCTATACTGTCTAATAAGAGTAGAGGTATGTGGGAATTTGTACCCACTTGACCCTTTTATAAGTTTAAAGAAGAAGTGAAATTTAGCACTTTCACTTGACCTTTGACCTTTTGACAAGAAACTTCCAAAAGAATTTGTATTGGGTAATACATGCATTCACTAAGTTTCAAGAAAAAAAAAATCATGCAGGCACTGTCAGTGCTAGGATAAGATAAGAGGGAAATAATGACAGTTTGATGAGTTGACCTCTACCTTTGACCCCTGACCTTTGACCAATGACCCCTAAATTCCCTACATGATCACTGTCAGTCAGTACATACATATATACTAAGTTCCATGAAGACACCTTGAAATATTTGTGAGATATAGAGAAAAAAGTAAAATTTTAATATTTTCACTCACCTTTGACCTTTGACCTCATGACCCAAAACTCTCTCTGGAAATTCTTTATTTAGTAGTTCATGTATACACCAAGTTTAAAGAAAATACCTCCAGGCATTGCAGAGACATAGGGAAAATCGTGTAATTTTGAGCATTTAACCTTGACCTTTTGACATTTGACCTTGAGCATGTGCACCCAAAAGTTGATAGGCACAACTTCGCCCACTCATACATATACATGCCAAGTTTCATTAGGATTCCTCTAACGGTTTTTTAGATACGCTGTCCACAAAATTTATTACGGACGTAAGGACGGACGGAAGGACGGACCGAAGGACGGACGGACGGACGGACAACCCGAAAACATAATGCCGCCGGTGACACTTCGTGGCGGAGGAATAAAAAGTGAGTTAGGGATGGAAACAACTTAAAGATGTTTATCAGTATAGTCAATGTTAAGTATTGTTAGATATACAAAATGTGAACAAAAGTTATTATAAAACTGTTCCCAGATTAAACCGTCTATGGTTATGGCTTATTGACAAATATAATGACACCTCCTGATATTTTAGGCTGATATCACGTACATCAGATAAGATATCTTGAAAATTTTTCGTACGAAAAATTGCTACCGATTCATATTGGACAATAAGGGAACAACGACTTTAAAACAAGACGAGTGGATGGGCGGTGGATGCTTTTACAGTTCGTAGTCTCGCTGTATCAGACGTACGGCGTAATAACAAAGACAATAGCTGCATCTTCCGCCTGGACTATGCGTAATAATATTATTATTGATTACCATTAATGTTAATGTTATTATTATTATTATTATTATTATTATTATTATTATTATAATTATTATTGTTATTATTATTATCTTTTATCATTTATTCGGCATTTGCAAGAAAACACAAGTAACTCAGATAAACAAACAAAAGCAAAAACAAGCAAAATACAAGAATACAATTAATGTCAGGCTTTCCCTGGTGAAATTCCCTAACTTTTGTCGGGTTGGAAAAAAAATAATCAGAATCATTATGACCCATGGATCTCTCAAACCAACTGCACATCAGGGAGTAACTTGAAATTTCATTGTCTTTTTTCCCCCTGGACCTTTGACCATTTGACCACTTGTCCTTATAAATGTAATTTATACAGACATGCCGAAAGCTCGAAAAACAGTTAAAAAGTATGTAGCTGTGGCAAAGAGAATGCATTTCCTAATCATTTTCGTATAGAGCCATAACTTTACATAAGTGACCAAATAAAAAAAACTGTACATAGTGCACGAATTCGAAATTAACTTACCATTTTATTGGTGAAGTATTACAGCAAGGGAACATTAAAATCACAATCTAGATTAAATGTGTATGTGACATAACTTCCACGTCAAATCTGAAATAAGTGTAGCATAAAGTCGGACTAACTCTGACGACCTCCTCCTATTGGTGGTGCCAAATTCGATCTAGCTGAACCCCAGGGCGGCAAAAGCTCACTGCGAGGAAGAGGTACAACCACCACGTGATCCTTGGGGATAATTGAACTGGAATATTCCAACGCAAACTTCTCCGTGCGTGCTTTTGGGTAAACCGGTGTGAAAATGTACGCCAGCTGCTACATGTAAATTCAATTAACTTCGATATATTCAATGAAGGGAATGTACGTGTACGACAAAATAGATAAAGCTACGAGCGCAAGTTACTTCTAGTATTGCTCTGTAGGTCTTGTGGTGTTGATTTGCAACCTTTTTCTTGCGTAATTAGCGCAAAAGCACACTCACACACAGATAGACACAAACGGACAGACAGACAGACACAAACACTAGAATGTTTCGTTGTAGATGTACGCTGAGCAAGAAAGAAAGTAAACACTTTTTCGAGTTCATTTTTTTTTCATAGAAGATTTTGATGAAACGTCAGTGTATTATACTAGAACTTATTAATGGTAATTCAATTGGCTATCAACCTGGTAGGGCAATACAATGGGAAACTTTACGCATGAGTGCATACATGTTTGTTTTAGTCCTCCAAGGCACAAGAGTAAAAATTGAAAAAAAATATGACATATTGTCTTTCATTGCAAATGTCCGTCAAGAAAACAACGGTGACAAAAAGAAAACAACATTTTAACAATGAGATATGAATGGAATAGCAATACTATGTTTTGATTTTCTTTACCTCCTTAAAACCTCACACAAAAACCAAAGTGGGAAACTAAAGGAGGAAAACAAGAATTTTCTGTCAACTGAAACTTCAAAAGACATAGGGAGTAAAGGCACAAGATCATTAAATGAACAGTATTTCTTCATTTTATTCTTTTAATCCAGCAATTTAGCAATAATTCAATACCATTTGATAACCAATTGATATTTACAATTATCCTAATTTGAAAAATCACCTCAAATTTCTACCATTTTAGTTGAGATTCCTTCTTTTCTCTTTTCATTTGAATCTAAATTTGACAGATGATTCTTCATTTTCCTCAATTTAATTAGCCTCATTAATCTTTTGGGCTAAAAGATATTAATAGAGCTGAGAGATTCTTAATTTATTTGTGCTACTGAATTCCTGTCTCTTATTGTGTTGAAATAATATTGTCTTAATTTGTTCTTAGACGGAAGGGCACTTAACATGAAAGATATCTTGTTAATTTTTGCAATTTTTAATTTTGTGCCTTGGTAGAGACAAAACAAAGGTGCTCACTCATGTGTAAAGTTTTCCTTTTTATTGACCTCTGCTAGCCAATTACATGTCCTTCTATATTGTGTATGATACATTTAGTTTTGGCCAAATATTCTATGAGAAATATAAACAAAAAGTGGTTACTTTCTTTTTGCTGAGTGTATTTGTGTTAACTGTAGACCTATGCATATTGATACACACAAGCATAATGTGTAAAGTGTATATGGCATTTCTATTTGAAAGAACCAAAATCGATGGATTGAGTTGAATTCATAAGGTATATTTAAAGACTAGTTTCAAGACTCGGGTCTAACTCTTAATTTCAGTTTTGAAATCGAGTGTCAAATTCCTGTCGATAAATTTACTTATAACTATTCTATTATAAATTGTACTACAAACTTCATGTATTTTTTTTTACATTATATACAAAGTTGTGGTTCAAATTGATGAAACCAAAACAAGTCTTTTTCCCCCTTACCTTAGCACTAATAATCATTCGCGTCTGATGAGGAAATCTTTATTACTAACGGACTCTAGATAATCCAAGCACCAAAGCTGATAATATGATATTCTAAGGCAAACATCGTCATGCATAGTTAAAGTAAAGCCGATTTATGCCAATTCCCATGTCCTCGAGTGAAAGGTATATTGGATGCATTCAATGAATGGTTATGAGTACAATGTTCCAATATTCCTGAGCTTTAGTATCTATGTGAGATGTGCTAAAATACATTCACCAAAGTTGTGCCTTTATGACATCATACATGTATGAAACGAAAAAAAAAGACAAAGAAAAAAAACATTCTCGTATATGTTGAATGAACGTTTATTGTACACTAATTTTTCACTGTATGAGTAATGTGTATGAAATACAAATGTGTTTGAAATAACCTTAATGAATTATTACATCTTTAGAATGACTGCTGTATACACATTCTATCTGCCAATATCTACCAGCACTGATGCATTAGATGTTACGTTTTGTCTCAATACTTTGTTTGTTTGTTGTTGTTGTTTTTTTTGCGCACAAAGTCAAAATCAGTGTAATGTTGTGCTCTATAGTGCTGTTTTTTTTTAAATCACTAAATCTCAAGAGGTCTTTTTGCTATACAAATGCAATAACAACTACACTACAACACACATAGCGTGTTAAAAGGTATCATACACATTTGACTAAATTACTGCATAGGGCATACTTACATTTGATCTGATACGATTTGATTTAAACTTATACTCTGTACACTGTGTGACATCGCTTTTCAATCCCTTGTTCCTTCAATATCATCACACATTGTGATAAAATCATATTCATAATATTTACACAGCTTGATTGTCTATTTCTTAAAATTTCAAGGATTTTCGTATGATATTCAAACTCAACAGTGATAACAAAATCGACATCATAACTTTGACTTTATTTCACTACACGCATTCAATGTATACTTAACCAAGGTTCTTTTTGCTGTCACGTAGGATATTCCTTTCATAGTTATGCAACGCATTCAAATGCTTGTTTGAAGGTCTCCTCTTTACTGACCCTTTTAGTACTACTATACATGTACTGTGAATCCCATTGACATTGTGTGTGTATCGCAGTTGCAAGCCCTACAGACTATACTATACCAAACGCTGACATTGCCAAGATTGTATTAAAGCTACTGATCATACCTTCTACGAAGGTCACGACTACTAGTATCAAAATAGGTTCCATCGCGTGAGTATTATGACACCGCAAGCGTATTATATACATCTCTTTATCCAAGACTACGGAAACCAACCTACCAACCAACAAAGAAATAATTCTAACTGTACTTTTTCGTAATTTTTGTAGGAATACTCTCCACTGCACACAATTATATAAACAAAATGAGAGAGAGAGAGAGAAAGAGAGAGAAGTGTTATAACATGAATCGAATCGGAACTTGAAATATGACAGCTCAGTAACTAGTAATACAGAAAATGGACTAGTAAACAAATATTGTCTGCTTGAAGCACCCTATACGAAATTGTGTCACAAGAAACATGGCTTTTGAAAACTTGTAGAACAAGTGAGATTTCAGAAGATTTTTGAAGCTTTTGATATTAAAAAAAAAAACAAAACAATTTCTAGAAAGTGTATTTATATACACTGTATGTACTACAACTATATTGACCCTGCACCACAAAACAAACAAAAAGTCGCCAGACATGGATTTTTAGTTAAGGGCATATTCTGAAAGAGCAGATTTCAAGCTATAAAATGATGCATTATTCAAATGAAATGGACTCTCCTAACCTATCTAAATATTGGAAAGAAAGCACACACTCCATGAAAGTGTGAACTGAGAAAACAGGCTCTGAAGCACAGGGTCTATTTAAGCGTTTACTCTTCATCAAGCCATGGTACCTGTGCAATGAATGAGAGAAAAAAAAAACAGGGTGAAAAACCACCGGTTCAACCACAATGAAGGGATTATCAGATTAAGCTGATATTAATCACGTTCTATTAACACATTCTGTCCTTGATAATGCCAACTTTCAAAGCAGTAGCGTCATCCTTTCTAAAGTTATTAGAGTTAAAAGCGAAGAGTGCGTACATTTTTAAAAAGAAATTAAAGGGGACTCACCTAATCACACTATTCTAAAAAAAGTTTTCAAGATAAATTGCTAAAAAAACGCAATTTCCTGTTCATTTTATGATACCGAATTTTAGCATAATGTAGAAGAAGACTTGCTCTTTCAGAAAATATAAATAAGTCAAGATTGACCAAATTGACCCTTTTCTCCTATTTTCAGTCCTCACACAAAATCAGTGCGTACGACTTTTTGTTCGTTTTGTGATGCACGGTCACATAATATAGCCTTTTAGATATATGATATTGACCGTGGTCTACATCGCAGGACAATATCTATCATGAGAGTATATTCAACAGTATTATTGCGCCAAATAACTAATTTTCTACACATATAATACAAAACACTCTTGTTATATCAAATACATGCTGAATTACAACAATAAAAACATAAGGTAAATTATACACAGAACAATATCAACATGCACAATGGCTTTATATAAAGTAATCTAGAAAACGTCCTAGATAATAAATGTTCTTACATCGTTTTGAACACAAATAAAGCAAAACAAAAAATCAGGAAAAAAAAACATGAGTTAACCAAACACATCTCCTTTTTTTCTCTTATCGTTAGTTTTAATAATTCACTTAATAAGCTATGACACTGCAACTGATTGACATATTACACATTGCGTAAATAACACCGATTATTTAGTGTTTTCAAGGGCATACAATCTTATTCGGATTAGACTCAAACCAATGACCTCCTCATTACTAGATATGGGGGTCGTATCTACTAGACCACCGGGTTTCCGCCTGTCAGCCAGTTTTGATTCTTATCTTCTATAGCAACAGGTATATTGCGGTTATCTTAAATTAGTAAGAAATCGGTTCATGCGTCGAATTCGCTTTACATCGATAATGGTCAATTAGATATCCAATCAGTTGACATCAGTTTCTCTAACTCTTTCTACAATGGTGAAAGGTGTTGACCGATAATTTGTATTTATCATATTTTATTATTTTGTTTTATTTTGCATTATTTTTGTTGTTATTGTTATTATTATTAATATTATTATTATTAGTAGTAGTAGTAGTACTAGTAGTAGTATCCACGGCGTGGATGGAAATAAAGTAAGTTTTTCGCTGTTGTCAAACGCTTGAAATATTGTCTGGTTTCGAGATCGTTTTCCAACTGTACTCCCTTTTACAAAATGCCTCCTCTGCGGCGACGAAGTCTTTTTGCATGAACATCCAGGGCCTCGTTTCATAAAAAAGTTGATGTGATAGCAACTCTTAATGAAATTGACGGTCTGGAAGCCAGACTAAGGATATGGAAATACCGACTCCTTGTTAAAGAGTGACCGTATTCGCCAGTTTCAAATCATATTCTGATATGCGCTGTGTTCAATTGATTTCCTTTTTTTCCCCTTTCCAAATGTGACTCTCTTGTCGGAGCTAGTAACTAAAGTGTCGACGACAGAAACGAAGATAATGACAACTTTCCACAAATCATTGACCATGACTCCAACCGTAGATACCGAAAACACATGTACATCCATTTAGCGATCTGTGAATAAAATTGATGTAAAACGGGTATATCAAAATCCCTCAATTATCAGTCATAATCAAGTTGGGATTAGTCGACAATACCTTCAAATGTTCGGCTCGATTTTTACTTGAATGTATCAGGACAAGGCCACGCTCTGATCCCTAGACTCATCAGAACTACAATTCATATCCACGAACTTTCTGAAAAAAGGAACTCTGATCAAAACTTTGTCCTTGCATGGAGGCGATAGTTTATAGTACCTCCTTGGCCGTGCTAGATTTCACCTCGAGTAGTTCTTAGAAATGGGATAAATGCTTCTATCTCTAATCTACGTCGAGATCGCAAGGGAATGATTTTGTCGTGTTGACTTTACAATATCAAACTCTGAGAAGAAAGACTAGTAAGTGTGTTTCTCAGTAGAAAATGTAACATCAGATCAATAGCACTTGCAAATGAATCTCAGTTAACTGAAGACGGACACCCCCGTTTTATAGAATTTGCATCTTTATTTAAACACAATACTAGAGGCTCTATATGACTTTACTAAATACCAGAGGAAATGAAAAATTTAGTTGCAAAAACCTGTTTATCTGTCTTTGCATTCAGACACTTCATGTATTCATCGACTTCTTACTCGAAGCTTATAAGTTGGCCCCTGCAGTGTAAATCTCCATGCGCAAGCTGGGATACACAGACCACAATACAGGATAGACCCGTACGAAGCGGCAAAGGTGTGGTTCGGGAAGGCCGTTGTACACCACCGTGTTTTGATCCGTATTGGCTGAAAATATCTGCAAGAAAACGGAATGGTGTTACATAATTATCATCAACCTCTGTGAATGTTGAAACAACAACAATATCTATTCGGGTTTTGCTCGATGTTGTTGCAGCTATATTTTGCATTTAATGTTAGATACTTTCGGGAAGGCCTTAAGCAATTCAGTGGAAAAATAAGCTTTCTTTTTCATCTCTAGCATCTCCTTCTTCGTCCTACGACCCACGACAGTTGATTGTAGATGTCCCCGCCGCAATCTTTGTTTGCTTGTTTTCTTTTACTAAGTTGCTTTGATGTGTCAAAAAGAAGCTTAAACGAAAAGTACATCGAACATGGTGAAGTATCCGAAAGATGAGAAGGTGTCCCAAGATGATGAAGTGCACTGTCAGCTCAACTGCGGTAACTTTCACTAAATCTTTTCAGTACCGACGGGGTCAAAGTGTCCGAAGGTGGTAAGATATCCAAAGGCGATATAATATTTCCGAAGATGATGGAAGTCGGCCGAAGATGAAAGTGTGTCCGAAATGACGAAGTGTTCAAGATAACAAAATGTCCGAAAATTATGAACTGTCCAAAGACCCCGTTTTCAAGGCATTTTCTGTCTCCCTGTCTACGATCTGTCTGTCTGTCTGCCTGTCTGTCTGTCTGTCTGTCTCCCTGTCTGTCTCAATCTCTCGTCCAAGCTGCCCGCGTGAACGACTCCTCCGATATAATAGGGAGGCCCTGAAGGACTATCATGGAGGTGGAAGAAGACGACTGTCACCGAATACACTAATGTCCAAGAAAAAACAAGTGGCAGTAACTATTTGCCCATTCTAGCATCAAAGACCACTTAAAGGGATGGTACAGTATAGGTGGAGATGAGAATTGGGCTTTTATCTGTTTGCGAGATACCAAGAAAACACTTATGATATCGTACAGAGTACGCCATTTTAAGAGGAATTCAAAGTTCATTTGATAAAAATCGGGTTTGGAATGACTGAAACATCCAAAAACAAAGTAAAACAAAGCAATCGTAATAAAGTGTGGGTGCCACACTTTATTAGAATCGCTCTTTTTTGGGTATCTCAGCCATTTCAAAACCAATTTTCATCTAATAAACGTTGAATTCCTCATAGAGATACGTGCTCTTTCATATTCTCGAAGAGGTTTCTCATTATCTCACTAAAAAATTTTAGAAACCTGAAATCAGGTCTCATCCCAAACTATATGATCCCTTTAATATCCATATCTTCGTGTTTCCCAATCATTATATGAAATAGGCGGATTGCGCCTATCAGCCGTCGGAAGATGATCGATGCAAAAGTTATGAATTGTTAAAGTTTTGGTGTTGGAACCGCTGGATGAGGAGACTACTAGAAGTTATGACGTCATATGTGTACAACAATAGAAAATGTAAAGGGGTTCCACACACACACACACACACAAACAGTTTTGTAGCATAATAAAAGAGCACTTGACTAACCACTTTCAAAAAGCAGGGGGAATAACCACTACCCTTAACATATATATATCAGTATCAAGTTGATGGAATGTGTTATTTTCATGAAGAAATTATTTTTGTGGAATTCCCTTTATATTTTCTTTATATTGTTGTCCACACATGACGCCATAACCTTTTGTTGTCTCTAGATCCAGCAGCCCCAACACCAAAACTTTAAAAAGTCATAACTTTTGCATCGATTGTCCGATTTTTCTCAAACCTTCACTGATGTGTTCTACTAAATGTTGATGCTTTCACTCAATCCACATTTTTCTTTGGGTTTTGGTTTCCTTTAACCAAGGACGGCTGATAGGCGCAATCCGCCCATTTCATATAATGACTGGGCAACACGAAGAAATGGATATTAAGTCGTCTTTCATGCTAGAATTGGCAAATCGATTCTGCCACTTTTTTTGTTCTTTCTTGGACATTAGTGTGTTCGGTGACATTTGCCTTCTCCCACCTCCATAGTAGTCCTTCAGGGCCTCCCTATATAGAAGTCGTTCACGCGGGGAGCTTGGACGAGAGAGCGATGGAGACAGGCAAGCAAGCAGACAGACAGACAGACAGACAGACAGACAGACAGACAGATCGTGGACAGGGAGACAGAAAATGCCTTATACGCTTTCACCAAGTTGACCCCAGGATCACAGAGCCGTACACCCGGGACAAGATGAGACGCAGTCTCCTACCCTTATTAAGGGTGGGGTTATCGGAGCTGACAAAGGCGGCTTCCCAGACTCCCGCTCAACCACCGAGGCGCTTTGTCTAGAATGAGCACATCTTTATCTTTGAAGTTTAATATGTTTATTTAGTACCTGTCTTCAGATGGCAAAAGACGGGCGAATGACAATTGTTGGCAAAAGTCCCTCATAGCTGAATGTGAAGAGGCTGCTTGATTTCACCGATGTAATTCTCTTGGCAACCCTGCTTTTGGCAATGAATGGCATAGCGGACATTGTTTTCTTTCCGGAGAACTCCTCGACAACTAAATGTCGACACTGCATCTGTGCCAATCGGCAACGACGTTTCCCGCCACCAAATCAGACGAGCTGACGAAGCGTCCAGGATCGGACTTGAAACACGTGCTTGGAATCAAAACAATAAGTCCACATGCAATGATTTAATTTTGTACCTTTATCAGTTTATTGAACGTTACCTGGATGAATCAGAACTAACATCCATTTACTATAATTGTTTTACATACACACCCGCGCGCGCTCTCACACACACACACACACACACAAAAGTATGCATTATACGTGTATGTCATGTATGTATGTATTTACAGTATCAACGATTGACATAGTACACTAATTTACTAGTATAATATAATGCTCACATTGTTTTCAATGCAAACCGTTGTCCGCTATGAATAAAACGCAAAAACAAAAGCCTGAAAATTTAAGAAAAAGGAATATTGCTTCCTGTTTTGTATTTCTTTCTTTGATCGTTGTTTCTGTTTTTTGTTAATCATACACATTCTCTTGCTCTCTAAGGAAGGAATAGCAAAAAAGACATTCACGAAATACCTTCTCTGAGCCTTCATCCGATGAACTTTCTGTCACCATGACGATGCTATCTGCCTGCAGTCCGCATCCAACCTTGTACCCCGTTACCCACTCGGAATGTGTCAATATACCTTGCGTTGCTAGTCCAACTATGCAGGTCGGATTCTCGAGTTTGACCTGTTTTCAAAGTGTGAAGACATACTGATAATCGTATCGTCAGCTCAGAATGGAGAGGGAATGTAAAGTCATTAAACACCTGTTAAACAGTACGTGCTTATGAAATATTTGAACTTTTTGTTTACTTGTTTTATACGTTTCGTTGGCTCGACATGAACCTTCATTATGCTGTGTGATTGACATAACTCTTACAGATTTCCTTCTTTTAGCTTTTATTGGAAATTATACTCACTATGTTTTGGTAAATTCTCTTCTTTTTTTGTATCTCTGTCCGGAATCTTGCAAATATTTTTCATCAAAATTGTTGTTTGTTTATTCGCTTTTTTTTTTTAATTAAGATTTGCTTTGTTTTCGTTTGTTCTGATTTTGCTTGTCTGTTTGTTTTGGCTGACCGATGTCGTGATGATTACGGTATACACTTTACCTGGATCCATTCATTATTTTTGGTTTCCGGAGCCCACCCCCAATTGGCGTTTAGTCGCCCTCTCTCGGGTGTGTAGTTGGAGTACTGGCTAGACGCCGTAATGCTGGAATCCGGGATGTCGCCACTCTCCATCCCAAGTGCTTCTGCGAAAGCGGGGATTCCTGGAAGAATAATTGAAAGAAGAGAATACTGGTCCTGAAAAAAAAAACAACAAAAACATTCACAAAAACAGACACTTTAGCAACCTTAAACTCTGTTAAATCGAAGGAACTGAGGAGAAATAACAAAAGTTTGCGCTGATTTACATAATCAATAACTGCAATTATATCGATAATCGACGAAACAGGTCACATCTGGCCGCTGCGGTATCCACAGATTTTTGGCGCTGTAGAATGAGCCGCATGGAGCTTGTTAGAAAATACAATTGCAATGGCAAGATCCATCATCAAATATAGTTCTATCTTCCTACTACTGAGTGGGAATGGCTCTTCAGAAAGTCAGATCGTATGTATAATTATGATCCAAATCACTGTACTCATTTGATCACGAAATACTCCACAACAACTCACGATCCTGGCAAAATGCGTCAGTTTCTTGAAAGACCTTTTAGACGAATGGCGCAAGCCAATTCCAAATGATGAAAGGTGAATTTTGAGCCCTTCTGAAAACTATAATAATTTTGGCTGTAAGTGGAATTGCCTTGTAACAGTCGATTCTAATACATAAACATAAAAATATTTATAAATGTACATCATGTACGTACATTTATTCAATTGTATTCATACCATATCACAATGATAATTTGATTACCATATAGATGAATATTGATATTACTTTTGATCTATAGGAAGCATCTAGATCAAGGACCTTGGATTCACAAATTAAAAGCGAAAATGAATAGATTCAAAGATTGATGAAAAACAGGGGAGGGACTCTTGTGGAAATAAAGAAAAGTCACCCTCAGTGAACATGACTAAGGCTATTCACAGAATGCAATACGTGATAAACTTGTTAAATTCGTGGTTTGAAAGGAGAAAATGTAATACCGCACCCTGGATTCCTTGATCTGTCAAATCCTCAATAACCGCCTCAAGGGGACTACAAAGACTGTACGTTGTAGACAACGAGGTGCTGACATCAGGTGGTGATGCGGGTAATGTTGGACCTTGGTTGAGTGACGAGTAGGAGGAGAAGGAGGAGGAGGAGGAGATTGAGGAGGAGGGGAGGAGGAGGAGAGGAGGAGGAGGAAGAAGAAGAAGATCAGGATGAAAGAAGGATGGGAAGGAGATGAAGAAAGAACAGAGGTTGGAGAGGTGAAGGCGAACAAAATGGATAAGAGAGGGACTCCCGAGGTGGAGGGGCAAGGGGAAGAGGGAAAATAGGTGGAGGAAGAGGAGGATGAAGAGGAGGTTAAGATGGAGGGAGGATGATAAAGTCAGAGGAGGAGAGGGAGGAGGAGGAGGTGGAAGAGGAGGAAGAGGGGAGAATAAGGGAGATGAGAAGGGAGTGGAGAAGAGGGAAGACGATTAGGAGAGTGTGGCTACCGTAACTATAACAGACACCATACTATTACTCACCTATAACAACAGATTCTCAATATGTTGGGCCATCGAGTATCATATTAAGGGCATTGCTGTGACGTACGTAATGATTTACATATCGCTCAATTTAGGGAAAAGAGAGGGTGTAATGTTCAAACTGGACACCCACTTAGTAAATGCAAACTGTAATCAACATCCAGTGCAAATTAAACTACACATAAGTTACACATACGTAATGCAAGATGGACCAACGTATTTGATCAAATTTGCTTTTTTATTACATTTACAGACAGACGATCTAGCAGCACCAAATAAACCAAAATGACATATTATTTATTGCCTTCTTACCCGAAGTTTCGGAGTTGTCATTTGTAGTGTAGAGCTCCATACGCATACTTATGTGACGGTTCCACGACACTGGATAGACCCTTACGAAGCGGCAAACGTGTGGTTCAGGAAGGCCGTTGTACACCACCGTGTCTTGATCCTCATTGCCAGAAAAGATCTGCAAGAAAAACAAAACGTCGTCATATATGTAGCAACTTGCATGAAGCTAAAAACAATCCCAACATACATCAATTTAATACTTCCTCGATGTTGTCGTTGCTGCTGTGCATTGCGTTCAATATCCTAGGGGCGGGGGGGGGGGGGGGGGAGGGGTTAAAGTACCCATTTGAACAAATTAAGATCCTATTACCCTAAGGGATGCAACATGCCGATGTTTGTGAAAATCCGTAATGGGGCTTTTAAGGAGAAGATGAAAGTGTAAAAAGTCACACACGACGGACGACGCGCGACGCACGTTGCATGACGCACGATGAACGGCAGACGGTGAATGACCACAAGATCCCCCTTGAGCCTTTGGCTTAGGCAAACTAGAATTAAAAAACCCAATAATTGGCACCCCCCCCCCCCCCCCCCAAAAAAAAAAAAAAAAAAAAAAAAAAAAGAAAAATCTGAAATTTACCTTCTCTGAGACGCCACTAGATGAATGTTCTGTCACCATAACGATGCCCTCTGCCTGCAGTCCGCATCCAACCTTGTACTCTGTCACCCACTGGGGACGGTCCCATCGACCTTGCGTTGCGATTCCAACTATGCAGGTCGGATGCTCGAGTTCAATCTGTGTTTAGAGCAGTTGTAGAGTGACGGACATATACAACGAAATTTAACGTCAGTTCAGAAGGGACGGGCGTACTAAAAACAAATATCACTAGTTTTATGGTAATGACGTGTTTGTTTGTTTCTTAATTCCTTAATATGATTTATCCGCTCTGAAACTTTAGTTTTCTGAATGATTGATTTCACTCTCATTTAGCGTGAAATCGCAGTGAAGTTTTCCTCGTTTCCAAACTACTGTGTGCTTTTCACTTTGTTTAGGATTGGGGAAACTTGCACAAACTACTGCGTCGATCGTCCCATATTATGTTATCATAATCATGTCATACCAAAACCGGTCAATCTATCTATCACTGCAATCTAGATTACGTCAGTCTATTATTGTGTTCCTTAGAGAGAGAAAAAAAAAATTCCGGGCAAACGACACTAATACCATTTTCATATTGCGTATTGAACTATTGCGTATTGATTTCGATAAAATCGTAGAGAGGATAGACTTATACATTGAGAAGAGAAAAAAAAAAACACTAACAAGGAAACATCGCTAAGATGCAGGCAATGAATTTCTTTCATTTTCATACTTTGTTTTATTCTATTTCTTATTTCTGGGTTGTTGTTTTTTTACTTTGTTTGGTTTAACTTTCCCTTTTATGAGGGGAGGGGATTTTTGTATTTGTTACTTTCTTGTTCGTCTGTGTTTACATCATTTTACCAATTTTTACATCATTTCTCATCTTCTACCTGGATCCATTCACCAACGGCTTTTGTGCTCGTTACCCACGTAGTATTGCCGTTCAGTCTTCCTTTCTCTGGTGAATAATCAGTCGACCATTCGCTAGACGCCGTTATGCTGGCATCCGGTATGGTTATGCTTTCCATACCTAGCGCCTTTGCAAGCACGGGTATCTCTGCAAGAAAAAATGAAAGGAACGTATGTTGCGGCACAAATTGTCGCCCCTGCACAAATCGTCGCCCTTTGAAACGGGCGACAGATTGTGCAGGGACCTGATGGCACAAATTGTCGTCCCTGCACAATTTGTCGCCTGGCGACAATTTGTGCAGAGTGCTGACGGCACAAATTGTTGCCTGCCTTCAAAGCACATTTAGGGGGGATTATCAGATACGAAGACAATTGACTCGTGTCTCATCGCATAATCACCAGCCACTTTCAAAGGAAGATATATCTTTGTGATGGTAATTACTTTTCGCTATCCCTTCTCATAAAAGGTAGGTGGTACAGACACGAGGATGCGCGAATAGAAATCGAGCAAAAAAAAAAAAAAAAAATGCTGAAATAAAGATGAAAATTACCCGACTGGGCATACCCGGGCACTAATCTGATATATCTATCAATGAAAAATTATACTTAAAGATTATTCCATATTATTTTTACTTGTGGAAATTAAGCGGAAAAGTGATAAAACCAGCTTTTTAGGATGGTACAGTTTTAAACATTTTCACATGATACAGCTCTGATTTACACCTTTGCGCAAATTTCTGGACTGTATTGATTTTTGTTTTACATGCTTTATCATTAATTGAAATTTCATTTCATTTAATACATGAATAAGCAAAATATGGCAAACATTATGATAACGTTCAAAATGAATCTTCAGATTGCTCAGCAAGACGGCGACTTGGAACATCGATCGTCAAAGGCACAAGTGCACCTGTGGAATTCTTTTGTACATCAATAGAAATCTGACAACTGTTTGAATAATTACAGACAGTTGAAACTCCATGTATAAAACCTCCTTGCATACATACATACGCACAATACGTATCAATTCATACATACACACATACATATTATATTACTTAAACACACAAACATACCCGTTATACGTGTACACGCGCATACACAGAGAAAGGAAGAGAGAGAACCAACACCACCAACACACAGAGTCCATCAAACACACACGCATACACACCACATATACACCCGTACAGAAAGACCACGATACTCATATAACTCACACAGACCATACACACTGCACACATACACACCAAATACATTCAAACACACACACGCACACATACATCCAAACGTCTATGAGGAATTCAACGTTTATTTGATGAAAATTGGTTTTGAAATGGCTGAGATATCCTAAAAAGAGCGAATTTGATAAAGTGTGGGACCCACACTTTATCGTGATCGCTTTGTTTTACTTTGTTTTGGATGTTTCAGTCACTCCAAACTCGATTTTCATCAAATAAACTTTGAATTCCTCTTAAAATGGTATGTTCTGTACTATATCATAAGTGTTTTCTTGGTATCTCGAAAAAGGTTAAAAGCCCAATTCTCATCTCCACCAACACTGTACCATCCCTTTAAGAAAGTTCTTGAAGCTCTTGATATCTCCATCATGTAATTGCTGCAAAAGATTTCATAATGATCAAAGTCTGTCCTCTGCAACAACCACTCTCTGACCCAAATAGTCTTTCTTTTCTTCTTCCTTTCTTGTTTTTCTTCATTTTCTTTCTCTTAAGCTGTAGCAGCAGTCAGGCAAAAGTACATGTAGCTCTTCAAGGATAGCAGCCCGTTGAGCCTCTTCTCGGCAGAAATTCCTTTCCATATTCTGGAAATCCATCTTGAACGGTGGTCATAAGAGATCTGAATGCAGTGCAAGGTATGGGTCTGACTATACATAATCGCCTGGTACTTTTCCAGGTCCCAAAACATTCGCAATTTGGGATTTGCAAACAGTTGCTAATATTTGCAAAACTGTCGATAACATTTTCGAACAGTCGCTAATAGTCGCCACCTGTGTTTCGTAAGCACGTTGGCAAACAGTCGCTCAAGTGTTGTCAATTTTCGCTAAACATCGCTATAAAGTCGCTAACTGTCGCAAATGGCAGAAGTGAACCTTAATTTTTCTGAAACATTTTTTTTTTTTGTCAGAAAAGTTGGGGAATCTCAAATTCGCTACGTTCGCAAATGTTCGCCGCTCAGTGAAATGCCAGCTTAGCATTATCTTCTGCAGCTTGAAGACAACAACCGAGGACAATTTGTGCAGCTTTGTTTCATTTTACCTGCACACATCGTTGCCATTAAAATGAAAAAAAAAAAAAAAAAGGTATTGAACTCGCAGCACAATTTTTCGCCAGGCGACAATGGTGCAGGGGCGACAATTTGTGCCGCAACAAATGTATCTACGGTAAAGACAACGGCAACCGACACACTCTTTACCAAGCAAAACTCTGGGTAGGGATTAAGGAACAAACGAGTATTCAAGGAATTATGTGCTGAGATAATTATGCTATTTTATGCCCCCCTCCCCTCAACAAAAAAATATAAAAAAAATACAATTGATTTCCGCATTGATTGAATAATCTGAATGCTATTTTAGGGTATGAAACTATAACTTATAACCTACATCTTTCAGAAAACCCCATTCAGTAAAGTGAAGTGGTCACATAGAGGAATGTGGATCTTTGTAAAGTATGTCACGGGTCTGTTTAATCCTTCCAAGTTTGTCAAGATGTTCTTGGCATCCATTTGAATGAAATTATTGTGCTCACAACTAACACGACTGACACAAATTCAAATTCTCCTCACGATATTACATCATTTGGAACTACAGAAAAAGGTAAATATTGTGTAAAATATATCATTGTTCATGATTATCTTAATGAAAGAAAGGGAAAATAGGAAAAAAGAGAACAGAAAACATAGAGAGAGCCAAAAAAAGAGGAAGAGGTCAATCCAAACTTTGTTAAGTTAATCATTTAACATTTTGTCTATAGTCATCCTCTTTAACACGTAATCAATGCTTGCAAACTAAAAAGAAAAGAAAAGAATGTTTTATACTTTACGTGAGGAATGATTAACATCGTTATTTGAAAATGAAAAAAAAAAGCAGCCGTTCTTTCAAAAGAAATACTTTTGTGCGAGAACACTAGGGCACATGCGTTTCGTTTTTTTTTTTTAAGACAATGGACAAACCGATAGACGAAAAGGATTCCCGACATGCTCTATTAAAAACATGATAGAGATCCCCATTTCTCTATGACCACTGAACCATATCTGATGGGGTTTTCTTTAGGATGTATATAGGTAATAGTTACAGCTTCAAAACTTGAAATTGCTTTTTGATTATATTTACTCGATTCACTATGGGCCTTTCACACGTACCGAGTTGCTAAATTACAAATTTGACTACAAACTTGTTTGAAATTCAATTTCAAATCACCGTCCGTTCACAAGCAGGAAGGAGCTTCGCGGATTTTCCGGTTTTGAATATCAGAGCGAGGAGGGGAGGTGTGGCTTTTTTGTTCTTGGGGGTGGGGGGGGGGGGACTTTTAGGCTCGACACTATCATTTTTCTCTGAGGGTTTGACATTAATTTTCAGTGCTCCAGTCCACCGGGTCACCGCTAATGTTGAACCCTGTTATATATGAATGTTTATGAGTGCAATGGACAGAATATTTCACGAGGTGAAAGATGAAATGATCCTGCGCCTCGTTGAATCGATCAGTAATTTCATCTTTCACCGAATGAATTCTTTTGTCCATTGCGTGCATGAAAAACATTTATCGATTTGTCTATAGACCTACGTATAACACCTGAAATAGACCCTTGTGATGTTTTATGAATTTAGAAACAAGAGAGAATTTGCTGCATCTGAGATCGAGAGAGTGCATTATATAGTGTATATATATATTATATGCTTTTATGGGTGATACCAGACAGATACATGTTAAATTTTCTCAAGAGCAAAGAAAAATGTTCCAAACACACTGAACACGAACTTCAAATACTGTCTACAGTAAATTAAAGTAATTGAGCGCCGGTACTACTTTGTTACTATACACGAGTCTGGAACGAGTATTTCAACAATGATACACAATATCTGAGCGGTCCTAACCATCGGTCTTTATCAAAAACTTATACAGGCTGGGCATGTGACGAATCTTAGCGAATAATTTCATTAGGGTCCATATCACTCTATATTATTTTATAAAATACTTCACCATGGTTTCCTCGATCTGTCAAATCATCGATGAACTCCTCCAGCAGACTACAAAGACTGGATGTTGTAGACAACGAGGTGCTGACATCAGGTGGTGATGCGGGTGATGTTGGACCTTGGTTGGGTGAGGAGGAGGAGAAGGAAGAGGGGGAAGAGGAGGAAGAGGAGGAAGAGGAAGACTGGGAAGGATGAGGAGAAGGCGAAGAGAGAAAATAAGGGGCGGAGGGTGTGTTTTCTTCCGTCAAGCTCGGCGTGGTAGGATAGTCTTCCACTTGTGCTGTAGCGGGGCTCATGTGGTGCAAGTTGACTGATGTGGCTGTTGTTTGTAGGAAACGGTTAAACCGTATGATGAGAACTGTGCCTGCACCGACTTTTTATGTCAATGACCGACGCATCCAAAGGGACGAGGGGGTCCCACTTTTTTGTTGTTGCATAGTATGATCCTATAGGGTCTTACCACTTACCCCCCCCCCCACTTGTTTTGCAGAAAACATAGGACTTGACGTGACGAGACGTCCATGTTATATCCTGTCCGAGAGAGAGAGAGAGTGTGTGTTTTGCCTCTAAGAGGGGATGGCTTAATAACACGCTCAGTAAGACTCACTATGGTTTAAACCTATGAACGTAATGAACCAAAGAAATGTGTTTTGGGGGATTTTATGAGATGTAAGTCTGAAAGTCATAACCCTCTTCAAGGGTTCCAAATAAGACGCCATTTTGGTCACAATACTGCTGAAAAAAACCGAAAGTTAAGTGGGATGCAGCTAGGGTTACAATTCGTTATTCCGAAGGTTTCTGTATCCGAATAAAAAAAAAGAAGAAGAAGAAGTAAGGTTCGTTAATTCAAAATAAGGAATGAGGTCAGTTAAATACCAAAATGAAAAGCAGGTTGGTATCAACAAACCTTGAGAATAACAAAATTGTTTTTATTTCGGATTACCAAGCCCTCGGTATGACGAACCATTTTTGTTTTTTCTCATTATCGGATTTACAAACCTTCGGAATAACGAACATTGTTTCATTATCGGCTTTACAAACCTCGAGAATATCAAACCTATTTAATTTCTAGGTGCTGTAAGGTATTTGTAATCCGAAACAACGAACCTCATTTCATTTTCTGATGAAAACAAATAAACAAATAAAATTCGAAATAACGAACGTGGGTAACATCTTTGAGTGCTCAGAAGTGTTAAACAAAAGCGGCATATTGAAGGCAAGAATTGTTGTAATTGATAATTGCTCATCTAGTGTCCTGACTATAGAAGGAATACAACTCACGAACTTCGCAGCGATGTCCTTTGAACTCCGGCGGACAGTGACAGACGGAGCCCCTAATGGTCTCTTCGCAGCGTCCATGTATGCAAGGATTCATCAAGCAGTCTATAAAAGAATGATATAAGTTATATGTTGTAAAAAAGTTAATGAAATTTTGTTATTGTATGTACAAGTGCAGTAGGCCACTGTTTGTCGATAACCAAATTATTATTCTGTTTTGTATTTAAAAAAATCATTTGTAAATGTGACTTTCTGAATATGTGTATGAATAAAACACCCTGTGGAAGGGGGAAAAAAGCAGTCTACATGTGTCAAAAAAAGGAGAAGATGCTCGAAATAACTCTCTCGTGTCAGTCAGCTGGAGACGTTATTATTAAACCTAAACAACTTGACCATTCGTAACGACAAATACTATCTTGATCATGATATCTTTATAGTACTTTTATCATAAATATAATTATGATTTTCAAAAAGATTCATAACATGAAAACAGCTCATTTAGGCTCATACTGGGTGGAGGATAGATGTTTGTGCCGTTTGCTGGTGTGTATTAAAGGGAGGGAGAGGGAGATTTGTGCACATGGAAAATGGATTCGAGGAACTAATTCAAAACATCGTCGATATCGACGAAACTGTGCCGAGCAGTTTTTTTTTTTTTCGTAGATCCATGAAATGCCATCGATTCACAGTAGGTATATGTATACATTGTAATTTTCTCCGGTATCAACAAGGCTGTTCCTGGAACTATCGGATCAGTAGCTACCAAAGGAATACTGCACTGTAATTCTCATCACTACTATCGTTCTTGTTGCTATTACAATTGCCATTGATTAAATCCTTTTAATCGCTCCCACTGACATTGTTTCGATTATATCCATCAATGTGATTTTACTTTCATGCATGACAGTAACGTTCCGCTATGTAGCTGCTATTACCAGGAATGCGGCAGATGCGGTGAGAGGATCTCTGCCGTGCTCCGCCACTGATGCTAATCCTGGTGACCACCTTCGGAAGGAGCTGCACCTCCGAGCCCTTGTACTCCTCCACTGGGCATCGCTTAATCAACGACGGCAAGGTGTAGCTCAGATTATGACCAACACCACACCGACCTTGGTCTGGGTTTGAGAAGTGAAGGATGCAAGAGAGCTGAAGACACCCACCCAAAAACACGTGTATATATAAACGTAAT
Organism: Diadema setosum; assembly: GCA_033980235.1. Lineage (NCBI taxonomy): Eukaryota > Metazoa > Echinodermata > Echinoidea > Diadematoida > Diadematidae > Diadema > Diadema setosum. Next base: position 22,933,596 of record CM067074.1, read on the forward strand.
ATGTATAACTATGTTATGTATTTGTATGTATATTGTATACATACAGTGGACACAGTCACCGTCGACAATCCAAGAAATAATTTAAATGTTAAAAGAGTTCTTTGAAATCAGCATCGATGTTGGAAAGTATGTACTTACGCTGCTTCATTTACACGCCCTGCTATACACTATCATATCTCTTTACAGTTTCTGTAAATGAATTAATCTGTGGCTTCAATACTCACATTGACGCAGACTTCTCCGTGCCTGCACAGAAGCTGAAGACATTAGAAAGAAGAATAGTAAATAGGAGTAGCTTTGACCATGTCCTAGAATGCACAAAGGTATTCCCGAATAAGCTTACGAGAATAAACTCTCATTGTAATCCACTGTCTTGAAAAAAATCTTGGCCAGCATGGCCAGAGAATTCTTCTTCTTCTTCGTCGATTCATGGCTATTTCATACAGTTAAATATATATATTTTCAATATCTTTAATAAATAGAATGCACTTTACAAAACAAACTATATTACGATGCAAGTAAGCCGATGGATATAACAGTACAGATATATCACAAACTTGCAAAAATCACAAACAGGTAACATATCAAAGTTATCAACTAAAATGTATTATGTTACATGATAATATGAATGAAATCAAAGCAAATAATCGAATGCTGTGTTCTGCAAACTATTATGGAGTTTCTGCTTGAAATTGTCAATAGGCAGAACCAGTAGGTCTGGTAGAGAATTCCATAGTGCTGTGTAGAGCGAGAAAAAAATCCTTTACCCAAGACATGCAAGACTTTGTTTCTATTTATTTTCTTTACGTTTCTACTAATAGATGCATTAATTTGAATAATGGCAGTAGACAACATCTCATGTAAAGACTGGCATCTTTTAAATTGCATGACCATTCTGCAAATTTGGTTGGCGAAAGCTGAAATTTAAGGGGACATTCTTCTGTGTATGATAATTCTATCAAAAACCCTTTTCTGTATACGTCCAACAAATATTTTTTTTTCCATGTGTCGCCTGGAAATATTGATTCCAAGTAATACCCTGTTGTCAGTGGAAACGCATAGCCATCAGAGTGTAACTTACAATATTATGTTAATTGTCGATTAGAATTGCTCATCGTTGCCAAACCATGAAATGAGCCTTGGAAACACTGGTATCTAATTTCCTTGATTATTGACTTCGAGTCTTTTGTCACCAAGTTTCGAAGGTTTACCACGATGTGTACAGCGAATATTTGAGCTTCTGATGGAGATTAAACGTACTTAAAAAAAATAATAAAATCACCCTGCTCTTTTTGGAGTCACTTTCAGCACATAGAGCATGGTAATCATCATAATTAATGTGAATCAGCAAAGTTAGCACTCTGTCACGAGTGATCATTGTGTTGCTTACACCTGTTACAACCCATACGGCTTAGACCTTGTATTTATGTTCTGGGCCTCATTTATAAAAAGATATGAAGAGTTTGTTCGCAAAAAACCGATAAGTCCATTTTTTAAGATTTTGAAGTACGGTCTCTGTCACAAAGAACAAAATGATACTTTTTTAATGATATATTGGTCACTACATATAAAGCTACATTTTTGAAGTTATGGTCAAAAGAAACAAAAAATTTCATATCATTCTCTTTATTTTTCTTTGCCTTTAATCGTAGATATCTCCATTTGGCAAATATGGACTTATTAGTTTTTGCGAACAAACTCTTCATATAATCGATTGAAATCTCCTTAGCTCACAGGCTGCCATAAACTTATGACAGAAATCAACTACAAAATCAATTAAAACTTTTCATAAAACAGGGCCATGTTGTTATTTCTTATACCGGGGGACCATTAACTTTGTCATTGTGACCATCGAAGATATTTCCGTTCCAGCTATATGAACTCAATTAACATTTATACACTTATAACAAGAACTGGCGCATGAAATATATATATATATATATATATATATATATATATATATATATATATATATATTTTTTAGGACAAGTCATTGTATATCAAAAGGATGTGATTCCAGCCTACTAGACCTCTGATTGCATACGAAGCAACGTTATGAGCAGTCTTAAATCATATAACAAAACTAAACAAAAAAACAAACAAACAAAAATGATGCTGTACAAATAACTCTTATCAAAGGGCTATTTGTCGTCGATAGGACATTGAATAGCCATTTGCTAGGCTGGTCATGGTGTCAAATCTTATTGATAAATGATGTAAATGACTCTAAACCCAGTATTTAAATATCTTATTAAAAACTTGATACCCCGTGGACAGTTAGCCCCCCCCCCCCCCCCCCGCCCGCTTAATACATGTTAGTCATATGGTTAACGTAAACATTATTCAATTCAATTCAATATAGCTCAATTCAATTCAATTCAATTCAATTCAGCTCAAATCAATTCAAATTTATTTCCTTTTTTCGACAAAAGAATAACATGATATACATCTCATTTTTTATGATATAGGGCCTACATCTCATTTTTCAAAGTGTCAGAAATCATGTTAACATAACAATGTGGATTGAAGAGAGTAAACTACAATAAATGAAAACTTACAGTAACGATACACTGTAATAGGACTGAAGTATAATGAAATAAAGTGAAAGATCAATATTGACTTTGCAAAAAACGGAAGGATCCACTGAAAAGACAATGCTTGTAGAGTGTTGGCTCTTCGTGGAAAAAAACCCCACAAACAAAACAGGTATGAAGATATTGGTAAAAATTTGCATCAAAGAGCAACATAAAGTTGGGGGAAAAACAACCAGGACATTAAAAAAAAATATTAAAAAAAAATGTCTTAAAGAATTGGGAAAACGAGAATTGGAAGCCCACAAAGAGTCAGACAAAAACACACACACACACACACACACACACACACACACAAGAAAAGATACATAATACATGTATAGAAAACACACAAACATATAAACAGACATGACACGAGACTGGGACAGCGACGAGACTAGTTAAAGGGGAAAGACTGAGCTGACGACACGACATGAAGCAAAACTATATAGCACACCAACAGAGATAACAATACACGGAGGTTCGACGATGAAAAAAAAAAGACAATTGGACAAACAAACACACAGACGTCCAATTTTCCCTCATATCTAAAGCATAAAGAATGGACATCTGGAATAACAACCCATGAACTGCGGGACTAGATTACATGTCTACTCATAACTACAATCAGCCATTACAGGCGACAATGAGAGCGGTAATGCAGATTTTGCAAGAGGGTATCAAACTAACTTCTTCTTGTCATTGGAAAATTGCAAAAGAAAAGAACTTCAGTCTCCTTCTTAAAGCGAGTATACAGAAGGAGCAGTTTTATGTCATGGATCAAAGAATTCCAGTAATTAATTGAATTTTTAGTTTAAAATTGTTCAAAATACTGGTAAGTGAAATTCATTTGAGCATCGAGTGGGATGATTATGGAATAACTGGTTTTTGAGGAACATGGGATCAAAAATAGATGGAAGATTATAGCTTATCATGTCTAGGGTTATAGGATTAGGGTTAGTATTTAGCTCGGGGTTATTATTATTATGTACAAGATTAGTATTAGCATTAGAGTCATAGGAAGGGTCTGGGGTAATTGTCCAGGGAGAAAATTTTCCCAGAACAGTATTGGTCTATACACGTTTCCATGCTTACCTGTAAGCATGCAAGCAAAGATTATCACAACGAAGGCCATATGATATCCCTCCCATGGTCCGCCCTGAACAGGTGAGAGAATGATTGATACATTGTCAGGTTAACGTCATGCTCAAAATACCACCAATGTATGTTCATGGACATTAAGCAGTGTTAAAGGGACATGGTTTCTGCGATTCTCTTCTTTCTCGTCGCTTATCATTCTGTTTTTAACGCTGACATTTGAATGACAGCACCAAAAAGTTGTTAATTCATAGACAGCAGTGGAACATTCATTGTAAGATAGTAACTTCTGATTATGTATGACATTATACTCGCCTTCCAAAAGACGCTGCCCATATATATTAATGGATATAGTGGAAAGATGATTATTCTGACTCATAGGTACATATACGTTATATCAAAATTGAGCACGCCATAAGAAAGGTGTGGTATTAATTCCTAAATGTGTTTATAGATTAATGACACTGGCTACGTAGAATGCGAACTACACAAGGTGATGATTTTTTTTGAGTCTCAAAATTATGGTGTTGGCTGTGCACACAAACACACAGTAACATGCACACCGGCCCGCACGGGTGCCGAATAATCCGTTCACGGAAGATTAATATAGCCTATTACGCATGGAAATGCTGTCCTGAAAACACACACACACACACACACACACACACACACACACACACATACACACACGCACACACTCACACACATGTCAAAAGGTATCTTATTTCTCCAAACAATATTACCTACTTCTTCCAGTGAATATATCGAAGAAATTATGGTAAGAAAAACAGAGACGTTCAATTTATCAAATGCTACAATCATGCTGTAATAATGATAATAATAACACCAATATGAAGACTCACAGCTATATACATAAGGAAAACAGCAACAACGAAAAGATGTAGAAAAGATGCAAATCAAATCCATCCTAGTGCCACTTAGTAAGTATTCTGAATAACACTATATTATTCATTTTGAATTTAAAGAACACATACATGACAACGAAGATATTAGTCAGTGTTTATAGTCCTAATAGAGAACATGATCCAATGTAATAGACTTTTCAGCAGCACGTCATTGAAAATATAAATTCAAGGATGGATCTACAGTCCAATTCCTGTTACATAAAGTAATCTGAGCAACTCTCAATTAGTTCATCGTTTATATGCGATACTGTCCAGGCTTGCACTGTACATTTAAAAGCGAAAAATCGTCGGAATTCAGTAGAAACGATAATGAACGAAGTGATATCGAGATTCAGATTTCAAAATGAGATTGGGAAAAAACTGTCAGCATGGTGTACGTGTCCACATATTCTTTCTTTTTTTTTACTTGGAAAAGGGAGATGGGAGGGAGGTCTTGCTCATATCGTGCATATTATTTATTGTACGCAGCTGCTACCATGGAAGCAATATACAAAATACAATTTGATATGAATGTGACCTCTAAACGCTTCATATTGAGAGTTTATTCTCCTAACAATGTCCACATACTTATAAACGTTCACCAATGGTAACATTGAAAGGTTTCCGGCTATTACTTAAGAAGATTCGGCACTTCTCTCTGAAGTATTACTATCACTATTTAACCATAGCAAGGATCATACTGCTACGATATTAATGGTATGATAAAGGCAATATACCCATCTACACAGTTAAAACACGCTCTTATGTCATGTATGTCATCATTGATACTAACAGAAACATTGTATTTTCCATTATACTTGTTGTTTCAAGTGTGTCATATGTTGCCATAGTGATAGTGCTGATGCTCTTTCACGCGACATATTGAAGGAAAAGGAATATATTTGACTGATTGAAGCTGAATCCCGGACGTACCTCTGAAGTTGCATTATGTGTTAGATAATAGTTGCTCTTGTCATATATACAATCTCAAAAATAAATAATATAACTATTTGCATATGTCACAAGACTTCAAAAATACAGTCGCTTTTAGGCAGCCTTTCATGACGTTATTTGAGCAGGTTTCCGAAGAGGAATTTTGGGGTAGAATTAACAGTGGAGATGAGGTACTGTCAAGACGTACACTTTAAAAGAAATAAACTTGAAATTGATTGTTTTACGATAATTCTCACATTCTGGAGATCAGATCTCGGATGTTACAAGTGACCGATCCCCTGCAGGATGATGTAGAGTATTGCGATATAAATGCTCTTTGAAGTTATATCCAGGCTAATTCACCGTGTTTTAGTATCTTAAGATTAAATCTAATTAATCTTGTTTTCAACCTTTTTTTATACCGCCATTTGATTTGATTTTGTTTGGTGCATATCATTCGTTCCCCTAATTACCAAACTTACAATGTTTTCTTTTTTACTTGCAGTACAAACTCGCTTTTATGCAGGTTCCATCATGTTTTTCTTTTTCAAATACTTGACCTTCCTGGCTTGTATATTTAGCAACACATGTGTTTTATGTGCGTGCATGTACTGATGGTATTATGTGTTTCTACTTGCTTTTCGAATAAATGAAGAGTTTGTTTGCAAAAACCGATAAGTCCATTTTTGAAGATTTTGAAGTACAGTCTCTGTCATAAAGTACAAAATAATACCTTTTAAATGATATATTGGTCACTACCATATAAAGGTATATTTTTGAAATTATGGTCAAAAGAAGCAAAAATTTTCTTATTATTCCCTTTATTTTTCTTGACCTTTAATCGCAAGTATCTCCATTTGACAAATATGGACTTATCGGTTTTTTGCAAACAAACTCTTCAAATAATGGCATATGAGGTTAGTATGACAAAGTAGATTTGACATGCTATATACTAATTATTTTTTAGAGTTGTCATATTTCAAATTGTATCATAACACTTGGTGTGTTGGTGGTCGTGACATTGTATATTTCATTATAACTCATTTTGTCTGCTTGCTCGTTCGCTTTTGAATGTTCTTTTCTTTTTCTTGGGTTGGGTACTTTAATTTTGCATCATTTGAAACACTGTTCTCTATTGCTTTTGAAAATGACAGGAGGAACAATACTTTGCAGCCATCCAATCATAGCCATTAAGTTTAATGAAAAAGCACATCACTTGCAAGCAATTGTAGAACTTGCTTGATAATTGGTTTTGTTTGGAATAATCTTCATTATGTTGTATTATTTTTTTTTTTGTAATAGAATGTGTAATGTTCTTGCTAACATATAAGCTGCTTGGTTTAATTCAACAGTCAAGTGTAAATTGATTGTAGCATTCTATCGTCGGTCATTTTCTTTGTATTCTTAGCGGACATACATCATTCCAATTGTTATGAACACGAATTCACTGCCTATTTGCTGTTTCCTCACAATCACATTGTTCAATTTATTTCATTGTAGTTATACTAAGTGGATATGCCATGTACATAAAACGTTGATAAAAGACGGGAACCCTGAAGTGTTAGAATGGATATTCAGTTTGAGCATTTCCTCATTCTTTGTATTCCAGTACAGCAAAACCAGTAGGTAAAGGGGTCATTCCACAAGCTATAGACGTTGAAAAAATAGCCCACGAGACACACACCCACGAGTTAAAACAGACAAAGCAGGCCAACGAGCTACAATATGAGGCTCACGAGTTCGACACTTAAGAGGCCCTGAAATCTAAATGCATGTTGATTTGTGTTGATTTATGATACCCTCAACATCACTTTTGCGGTGAAACGAATATCTAGAAACATTTCATATACTTTTAACGATTGTTTTTCTTCTATTTTTCTTCAGATTACTTTGGACCGCCCACAAAAATCCTTCTAAACCAATATTCCTCAGATGACATCATCTGTCAATCATTGCGAAAGTACTGAAATTTTAACAAAAGGAATTGGAATGCACCTTCCCCTCGACTCAGCAGAACTTGCATGTTTCTGTGATATGTGACTAACAACAGACTTGGCGAGGGAACATGCAAGTTCTGCTAAGTCGAGGGGAAGGTACATTCCAATGCCTTTTGTTAACCCTATAAAGCCCAAGCTATTTTGACCCCTTCCAGGCCCAAGGGGGGGGGGGGTATTGTGCCCCCCCCCCCTATATAACTTTTTTTTTTTTAATTATATGATGTATGACCGTCTAATTTGGTACATGAGTAAAGCAACTCATACTCTACATGACCCAATATTTGAAATTTCTCAAGGTCATCCACTGAGGACGCTATTCACCAAAATATAAAGAAATACATAGAAAATACGCTAAAATCATTTTTTTTCTTTATATTTCTTTATCCCCAGTATATGTGGGTTTTTTTATATCAATCATTTTCATATTTACCACAAAGGAAAAGCAAGTCAACCTTCACTATTTGTTATGGTTGAACTTTCTCAAGGTCAACATGTGGGGGCGCTGTTCATTGCAATATAAAGAAATATATGAAACCTATGATGTATTGCTTGGAATGGGTACATATATCGGTATCATATGTCATATTTCCAAAATATTGAAATTTTGAGTTTGTAGATTGATGATATGATAAACAAATGATATTACCGGCAAAGCTTGTGTGAAGATAACACAAAATAAAAGGGAAGTCTTTGGAAAATGCTGTATTTCCGATTATTTCTATTATATCTATTATTTCATGCCTATATTATATAAAAAAATAAAGGAAATATTAAGAAGACCATTTTTAGGGTAATTCACAAGCATAATCACTTCATATTTTCGTCCTTCAGCAAATTACAGCCAAGAAAACCGCCCTTTCATCCATTATCATATTGTTAACTGAAATTGGAACAGAAAATCAAGTAAAATCTGATGAACATGGTTGTCAGTTTACGGTTGCCATGGCAACCAGCAATATCTGACATAGCTAAATTATATATCAAAATGTTTGCAATAAGATTTTAGGAAAAGTCACCAAATTTCGTTGAAATCGGGTAAAGGGTGTAGGAGTGGCAAATGAAAATATAGTACGGGGGCACAATGTGCCCCCCCCCCCTTGGGCTTTATAGGGTTAAACAATAAGTTAAGGAAGTTTATTGTTTCTTTTTTTCACAGAACTCACTGCAGCCACGACTAACTAATTGCTAGCATACCTTCTAAATTAGAAAATATATCTTTTCTATTAAAAGTTCTAAAGTGACCACTGAAAAAGAGCAACTTGTTTGCATTTATTCATGCCCCCATCCTTGCATGGTTCCGCTGCCCCTGCAAGGGGTTGCAGTCGAACGTCACAAAATGTGTAAATTATGCTGCGATCAGGTATGTGCGACAATAAAACAGAAGTCTTTGCTAAAACTAACAATTCGTGCGAAGAAGCTTAATCATGACGAAAATTCTTGCTCTGATCTATCGCAGTGATCTTAGGCAGTGAAAACTGAAGTACAATAGTAAATCAAGCTCAATTTGATGTCAATATACAGTTTAAACGCAGACAAAGAGAATGCGATAAGTTTGCAAAGTTAAAGTTAGAATAGCACGTGATACAAGCAACTTATAGAAACTGACTTTTTTTAAGCATGTTTGACAGAAGCTACTGCCTGACTGCAACCACTCGAAAATTAACGATCTTTAACATAATTCTTTTGAATAGCATTGTGATACAAACAGCCGTATCATATCACCTAAGCTATCAACATTACAAGCGTATTTCCCATTTCTCTTACACTTCAGAGTTGTACGGTCATGACAATTGCCTTTGGAAAGAGCCGCTTGTATTCAATGCTTTGACTGATTTTACTTTCAGCCGTTCAGTCAGATGAAATTAACCCAAGCTTCATTTCAATCATGTCGAACGCATGTTGTGTAAGTTAAACGTCACAAAGTGCAAGTGTATTTTTCAAAACTGACAATCAGACCAAATATTGAGCCATATATCTTCAGGCATTTGAAAGGTAGAATACAATACAATTTTGGTACTTATGACATTAGTTCTAACAATAGGGTACATAATACATTGCTAATATCAAACTGAAATTAAGGTTACTGGAAGGGAAACTTACTAATGACAAGTGCAAAATAGACGTTGTGAGCAACAAACATTGAATTAATAGTGAAAGGTCTTCTAAATCATTTGAAAAATTGCCAAGGATGCCGTTTCCAGGATACTCTGTTGCAATTATAATCTTTCATGTAAAAGTCAAAATGCATAATTCGGACTAAAACTCACCATTTTCCCGTATATTTCAAGCTGACGAAATATCTCAGAATTTGACTGTCATGAATCAAGCTTGTCGGATGTTCCTTTTCTGCTAAATTCTTCACCGTTTTAAATAGCTCAGGAAAGTGGGAGGCGAAAGGAATTAAACGAATAACTTATTTCTTGCTTATTGGACGTGTAATCGGTATTTAATTACTTCTAAAACACCTGGTGTTTTGGGTCTTCCTCACAGCTCGGATATGCTCTCAACTCGCAAGTGATTACATTTTGTCTGAGCACATCAAAAGAATATGAGCTCTGGATGTGGTCCTGGGCACTGTTTCGTGAAACCTGTCAGTCACTGACAAGAGTGTTTTGAGCTTCTGAAATCCTTGCATCTGATTGGCTGAGAGCAAATTTGTCAGCGAATAAATTATCATAGACATACTTGTTGAAATACACCCCTGATCAGATACGTCATTGACATTGCTTAACAGTTGTGAAGGAGTCCAAGTTTGTTCGTCTTAACGGGCAACTGCAACCCCACTTTCTTTTTTCCTAAGTAACTTTTACCGGTATAGTGCGACTTTCACTAGATCCCTTGTCTTTGTCGTCGTGACTCCAGAATTTGAAAGACCAAGCCTCTGTAGGGTGCTGGAATCAATTCTTTGCAAGATAGCTCATTTGCTCTTTTTCGAAGCGGGAGGGGAGAGGTATAGATGCCATGGAGATCAATTTGATGTCCAAATATCATGCGAGCCATTAAGTCGTCATGACAACCGCACACAGTGTCGCCATCTGTCGGAACGGATGTTGTCACTAGGCAAAATTAAGGCGTTATAAAACGATAATTCTGCACGCTTAACTGAAGTCCTCGGAAATTCAATTTACTCTTCAAATCATGTTTCAATGATGTTGGTTGTTTTGAAAGCTACTATACTCTGCGGTAGATTACCCTGTTCGCGCTTACGTACATGATCTATCCGAAATAAACAAGTGTGTTGGTTTCTTACTCTGTGTATTCCATGTGGTTGATTAAAGGGATGTTGTAGTTTTCATTGAGACCTGGCTTCAGGTTCCTAACGTTTTGGTGGGATAATGAGAAACCTGTCATGAAATATAAAATAACCTGTGCTTGCAAGAGGTTTCAACGTTATTTGATGAATATGAAATAGAATAGAAATATGTTATGTATGAATAAAGAGAAACATCTAAAAAGAAATGCAAGTTTATAGATTTCCCAATTTATCATGACGTGCAGTGTACTGTCTTTCCGTTCAGTTTGCTTAGTTTTCTTTAAAGCAACGCTGCTCTGAAGTGCAATACATCATGTGAATTAGTCAAAGTTCCGAGGGATCCAAGAGGATTATGGAATAGAAAAGCTCTTTATAGAGAGCGTGTACGTATTGGCGATAGTGACGAGTAAAATGTGAATTGTGGTTGAAGGTCAGAACATGTCATGCATGTGTAAGGCAATGACAGTCCTATTCTTGTATTCTGCATGTGATTGTGAGTACAATGTTCCAATTTAGTTTCAGTGTTTGAGAGATGTGGTAAAATACATTTACCGAAGTGAGAAGTTGATTATCATATGAAAAAAAAAAAAACCCGCAAGAACAAAAGCATTCTCGTAATATTGTTTTGATTAAGCTTTTATTACACACTAAATGGTGTTCACTGCATTAATAAAAAGTTACATTATCAGAATGACTGCTGTGTACACACTCTGTCTACCAATATCTAGTATACACTGATGCAAAACATGTGACATGTGTTTGTTTTGTTTTGCGCACAAAGTCGAAATAAGTGAAATATGGCGGGAGTGCTGCTTAAAATGACTAGATCTCCAGAGGTCTTTTTAGTGAATCTTCAAGGAGTTCTAGACCTCTCCTTTGTCGTACAAGTGCAAAAACAAATACACTACATACAACACACGCAAGCATGTACAGTGCAACGCCCATCTTACACATTTGTACATCAACTGCATTGACATTCGATTCGGTTTGATTTGCTTAACGAATTTTTTGTATGGTATTCCTGAATTTCTGAATTTCAGCACTATCAAACATTATGTTAACACACAAGATTGGCTATTTCCTACAATTTCAACAATTTTCATTACACGTATAGCGCCTCTACATAATATGCATAATAATAATTCAACATTAATAAACACAAGCGACATCATATTTACACTATATTTCATTACACATATGCTTTGCTGTTAAAGGACAAGTTCACCTTCATAAACATAAGGATTGAGAGAATGTAGCAATATTAGTAGAACACATCATTGAAAGTTTGAGGAAAATCAGACAATCTGTTCAAAAGTTATGAATTTTTGAAGTTTTTGTGCAGTACCCGCTGGATGAGAAGACTACTGCAGTGTATGAATAACTTAGATGTCACATGCGTACAACAATATAAGGAAAATATAAAGAGAATTTCACAAAATTCCATCTTTTGAAAAAAGTACGCATTCCCCTGACTCGTTACCGATAAATATTATGGGTAATATTATTCCCCCTGCCTTTAAAAAGAGGCAAGTCAATTGCTCTTTTATTATGCGAAAAAAGTGAAAATATGTTGAATTTTCTTTTATATTTTCTTCATACTGTTGTACGCATATGACTCACAAGCTGTAGTAGTCTCCTCATCCAGCGGTTCCAACACAAAAATTTAAAAAAAAATTCATAACTTTTGCATCGATTGTCCAATTGTCCTCAAACTTTCACTGATGTGTTCTACTAATATTGTTGCATTTTCTCAATCCTTATGTTTATGAAGGTGAACTTGTCCTTTAATCAAGGTTCTTTCTAATGTCACGACTGTCACGTGGGCAATCCTTTTCATTTTAAAGGAAAAACAAAGTTCTGGAGCCCGTTTCATAAAACTTGTCAACTGACGCAATTTGCAGCCTGATGAGTAGTTATGGAGTATTTTGAGATTAAAAGTATAGAATGATAAAAGGAGGATCCATGTCCACACGGACTCGGGGACAACTCGGCCCTATTTCAGACTATTACGCGCAGTTCGTGATCGCCATATTTAATGCATAGCCACACGTTCATTTTGTATGCGCGCCAAATAGAACCTCTTTGATGCCCGCGTTGTATCAAACCAGCCCCTAACTGCGGCCAGCCAGAACACGAAAAGCTCACAGAAGACAACGTCGGTTCGACTGTACAATCCAGAGGAACAACTCGGCCCCACCGTCACAGCGAGGCCGAGTTGACCTCGAGTCCGAATTAGCCTACCCCCGATCAGGTAGGTTTTGAGATTACGACTCCTTTTGGTTAATATTTCGCATTTTAAGTCGTTTCCCAACGAATATTCTGCTATCACAGCGTTATTCTACACGTTAAATAGGCATACATCTACATTTTGGAGCGAAATTTGACAGTTCTTCAGGCGTATGAGAACTATGTTTTACCTTTGAGCAACACATTCACTTCCGGGTTCGGAAAATTCTACCCCACCCATCCTTTTAGTACTATACATGTCAAAATACTAAATTAGTACTATACATCTATAAACACCATTGGCATCGTGTGTGTGGTGCTGTTACAAACCATAATGGCATGTTATAGGCCTACCAAACGCCGACATGACGACTGATCATCACCTAATATTAGGCCTACATGAGTCACGACTAGTAAAAATTGGCTCAATCGCGAGAGCATTATGACACCATAAGCATAAACATTTCTTCAACCAAGACTACGAAATCATCAAGCAAGCAAACAATAATTGTACATTTTCATAGTTTCTGTAGGAACATACTCCACAGCACACAATTATATACTGTAAACAAAATCAGAGAGAGAGAGAGAGAGAGAGAAGTTTTACAACATGAATCAAATCTGAACTCGAAATATGACAGCTCTGTAGGCAAACTAGTAACACAGAAAATGGACTAGTAAAAACATTATTTCATTCATAACCAATAATTGGAGGTATCCTATGGAACAAAGTGTTTAACGTGGCTTTTGAAAACTTGTAGAACAGGTGAGTTGTCATCAGATTTTTGAAGCTTTTGATATTTAAGATATCTAAAAAAGACAACTTTTGAGATAGTATATCTATAACCACTGTATGTATATCAAGTAGTGGCCTTTTAGATTATGTAATTGACTATTGTGTATATTCAACGCAGGACAAAATCTGTCATGAGAGTATATCATTGAACAATATTGCACAGCGCCAAATAACATATTATTTTCTACACGTACCAAACACTATTTTCATTATCAAATGCATGCTGCATAACAGCAATAAAACCATAATGTATAATTATACACTGAACAATATCAACCACAATGGCTATAAACAGAAGTTCTAGATAATATTTTTAATCGTTTTGAACACACACTAACAAAAAATCGTGAATTAACCGAACACACTGCACAATTTTCCTCTTCCCGTTCGTTTTAATCATTCACGAATAAGTTATGCCACTGCAACTGATAGACAAATTACTCTTCATCGCGTAAAGATAAACATCGATTATTCAGTGCATGCAATCATATTCGGGTAGAACTAGAACCAATGATCCCCTGATTACAAGATATGCCGGTAGATATGGGTGTATAGCCACTAAGATCACCGGGTTTCCGCCCGACAGCCAGTGCTGATTCTTATCCCTTGAATAGCGGCGATTACACTGCATATTTATTCAGTAGGGCCTAATGGATTTTCCGTCGAATTCACTTTAAAATCGATGAAGATCAATTAATTAATCAGTTACATGAATGAAACACACACACACACACACTCACATCAATGAAAGAATAATTATTCGTTAATAGGATTTTGAATCAGCTACAACATGCGTATCTCTACCTCTTTATACAATGGTGAAAACGAAGCATTTTGACCGATATTCTTTTTAGAGTGACCCATCGCCCAGAGATGGAAATGAAGTGACTTTTTTGGCTGCTGTCAAAACACAATCAATGATGGAAACGCCGATTCATGGTTACAGGGTGACCGTAACGACCAGATTCAAACTAGCACTTGTTATATCACTCAATGTATACCCCAACCTGAAACAGAGCGAGTTGGCTCAATTAGCAATAATTTTGTATGCTTTTAATTGAAAAAAATAAAGTTGTTGCCATGGCAACGCATTTTTCAACATGAAAGATGGATATGTTTTGCTCATTTTAAAATTGTATATGTTAGTCACATGTACCTTATCCCAACCAAACTGAGTGAGTTATGCAAAGAAACTGGTAATTTCTATGATTTTCTTTAAAATGAATGCTGTTACCACGGCAACACCATGTTCAACATTAACAAAAGATGAATATTGCATAACTACATGTTATAGCAGTCACACGTGCCGAATTTCAAGTCAATGAAGTGCTCAAAAGTTGATCCACAATATTTTCGTACGACTTGCATTCAAAATATACTGTTGCCATGCCAACACATTGTTTGACAAAGACCAAAGATGAAATTTGCTACGTAAATAGCGGTAATACAATATTATGCCAAATTTCAAGCTAATTGCTCAAAAACTAAGGAAGTACTAGCTGCATCCACAACAGTTTGTATGCTATTCATTCAAAATACACTGTTGCGATGACAGCATACTCTTCGACAATAACAAAAGATAAAGTTTGCACATCTGCTTACTATAGTGGTAACATGTGCCACATTTCGAGGCAAAGTAATAAAAAATTGGCAGTTACCTGAATCCGCAATATTTCTGAATTATTTTCAATCAAAGTATGCTTTTACAATGGCAACACAATGTTTAACAATGACAAAAAGAAGGTTTGCACATTTTCGCACTAAAGCGGTCACAAACCAAATGCTCATATATTTATATATTCATATTTTTTTATTTTATATATTCATATTTATATATTCACATATATTTTTTCAATCTTTTTTTTTTCAGTGGAAAAGTGCCCTTATCATAGTAACGCATTTTCTGACATCGACAGTAGATGAATTGCTTTAAAACTGAGAGAGTATTTTGATCCACAACATTTTGTAAGAACTTTTTTGAAAAATTGCCAGTGCCATGGCAACGCATTATGCGATACCAACAAAAAATTGTCTTGCACATCAGTCAAACGTCAAATTAGAGTCAATTGCCCAAAAACTGAAGGAGTTGTGTCAATCCACATTTTTGTGTTGGATTTGTATAAAATCTGCTGTTGCCATGGGAACAGATTTCTTAACACTAACAGAAAGGTGTCTTGCCTTACACATTTAATTTCTTGCATGTGCCAAACTTCAGCAGACTTGCTTTAAAACTGAGAGTAGTTCGATCCGCATCACTTTGTGATGTTTACGAAAATCAACTGTTACCATGGCAACGCATCACGGGAAACTATATAGCTATTAAAGATTCCTTGCACATCTACCTATATTATCAGTCACACATGCTAAATTCTAGGTCAATTGCTCGAAAGAGAGAGAGAGTATTTCGAGACCCAACATTTTGCATGATTTGTAAAAAGAATTTGCCGTTACCATGGTAACGCATAGATCCATATTGATAGAAAAGGTGTCTTGCACACCTACCTAACATAATAACAGTCACACATACCAAATCTGAAGTCAGTTTAGTCAATAAATGAGAGAATAGTTCGAGCCACAAGTTTTGTAATCGACTGACCGCCCGACCTGAGATTCCTATACACACTATGTGTGGATGGGGCACAAGTTACAATGTGATATGCCTTGTGATCAATCGATTTTCTGTTTCTCTTTGCAGATGTTTCTCTCTTGTCGGAGCTAATGATTAAAGTGTCGGCAATGACGACATTTCGGAAATCATTGACCACGACTCCAACTCTACAAGCACGGTATCTCCATTTAGAGATTCATGGTAACGGTTATTATTCAAATACCTCGAATATCGGATAATTGAGGCGAGCTTACAGTGGACAATACCTTGAAACGTTCGGGGTTTGTTTCGTTTTGTTTTGTATCGTTTTTGTTTTTATGCCTCCGCAACGAAGTGGCCGGAGGCATTATGTTTTCGGGTCGTCCGTCCGTCCGTCCCGTTTTGTTTTTGTCGATATCTAAAGAACCGTGTGGTGGTTTTACATCAAACTTGGTATGAGGGTATATCCTTGGGGGATAATACTTTGTGTGGATTTCAGGGTCACAGGGTCAAAGGTCAAAGTTATTTTGTGAAAAAAAAATTGAAATTTCATGTTTTTCTCCATATCTCGCAAATGGTTCAAGGTATCTTCATGGAACTTAGTATATGGATGCTTGTACTGATGGGCAGTGATTATCTAGAGAAGTTGGGGGTCATGGATCAAAGGTCAGGGGGTCAAAGGTCAAGGTCAACTCCTCAAAATATCGCTACTTTCCTTAAAATGCAATATGCCAGAAGGTTTTTTTTTTTCTAAAACTTGATGTATGGCATGTATTACCCAATATATATTTTGGGGGAAGTTTCTTGCCAAAAGGTCAAAGGTCAAAAGGTAAACGGTCAAGTGAAAGTGCTAAATTGCACTTTTTCCTCCATATCTCGAAAGTAAGTCAAGGTATCATCATGAAACTTACATATTCATGCATGTTCAACCTAACAGTGATTCTCTTTGGAACTGTGAGGTCAAAGGTCAAAGGCCAGGTTTAGATAATGCTATTTTCCCATTTGATTCTGAAATTATACTTTTTCTCAATACCTTGAAAATTACTCAATGCATAAACTTATAAAAAGGTCAAAAGTCAAGTAAAAATCATCAGTTCCCCAAATACCTGTACTCTGACATTTTAATCATTCATCCAATTGAACCTAGTTCTAGGAAAGTGAACATTCAGCACATTTGTGTAAAACCTGTCATTTTAATATTTTGCCAATTGCGTGAAACTGTCATCACACATTGTCAAGACATTGTACTATAAACCTACTAGGAGAACCATGCATTAAGGCGGAGGCATATCAGTAGCAGTAGCGATATATCTAGTTACTTGAATATATCAGACCACATTCTAATATTTTTTTTCTATACTCATCTGACTATTCACTACCCACTAACTGTACACTCTGAAAATAGTAGCTCTGATCAAACCTTTTATCCTTTAATGAAGGCACTATTCGATAGTACCTCCTTGGTCATGTTAAGCAATTTCACCTCCAGTATTTCTCTGACTTGGGTGAAATGTGTCTCTTATTTTTACATCGATGTCAAGGGAATGCTTTGACGTGTTGACTTACTCTCTGAGAAAGAATGTTAGGACGTGTGTTTGTGCGCAAAACTCAGTGGAAATGTAAACTGCGAGCATGGGGCAGATATTTGCAAATCAATCTCAGTTTCTCATGAATCTACCCGTTTTATATTATGTGCATCGTCTTTTATACATAGAGAGGCTCTCTTTTGACAGTACAAAATACAAGAGTGAAATGGAAAGATAAAATGAAAAAAAAAAAACCCAACAACAACCGATGTTTATCTGTCTTTGCATTCAGACTCTTGCAGTGTAAAGCTCCAGGCGCATGGCGGGATGACGGCGCCACGACACCAGATGGATCCGTACGAAGCGGCAAAAGTGTGGTTCAGGAAGGCCGTTGTACACCACTGTGTCTTCATCCGTATTGGCTGAGAAGATCTGCAAGAGAAACGAAATGGTGTTATAATCATATAACATCCTCGACAGCACGGTGTGGCGGTTGGCTGAGATAAATCCATCCATTTTTTGTTCGTTTTCTTTTTACAAAGTTGTGTTAATGTGTCAAATAAAAGAAAAAAACCCCACATAGAACATGATGAAGTATCGTAAGATGACTTGGTGTCTTCCAACATGTCCAAAGGTGTCCGAAGGCCCCATTTACTGCACTGTCAGCTCTAATTGCGGTAACTTTTATCGGAACTTTGCGGTTCCGAGGGGGCCAAAGAGGGGACATCAAGTGATATTTCAATAAGGAATGACAAAATCGTTACTGTCATGTTTGTTGGTTTTTGTCTTTCTTGGACATTAGTGTAATTCAGTCACATTCTTTGTCTATGAGTTGCACCTCCATGATATTCCTACAGGGCTCATCTATATCTTACGAAACGTGCTTTGCTTTGACCGCAGCTACTGATCACACGGGTAACTTGGGCTAGAGAATGAGAGATGGAGACAGGCAGACAGACAGATCCTGGACAGACTGCTGTTTCTCTTTTTGTTAATCATTCACATCATTTTGCTGCCTAAGAAATGAACAGCAAAAAAAAAAAAAAGAAAAGACATTCACGAACTATAGGACCCGTCAAAGAAGGCAGACCCACGCCTTAATAGCGGCACTACAGAGTAGTTGCAATACTGTACTATGGGGTCAAAATTACAAGGTCATATAGAATTTGCACAAAGAAAGGGAAACATACGCACTAAAGTGTGAATGGTACCGAGCAAAATTTTTCCATTATTAAGGAATGTTTCTCCAACGAAAAAAAAAAAAGAACAAGAAAAAAAAAAGAATCACTATTAATATGAAAATCACCGAATACGGGCCATTTTGTGACGAAGAAAACGAACGTTCATAAAATGTTCACAAATTCAGGAGGACTAGTCCCTGAAATAAACGTAAATTTCGGAATTCTACGAACATTTTAGCAGCGAAGACCGTGGTCTAGGAGTTCTGATTTTCGTATCGTAGCGGAAAATGTGCAAAGGAAGAAACTGGAAAATGTTCGGAGTGGTCAACCCATCATTCAAACTCAAACTACAAGGTCACAAAGAATGTGTAGAGGTCAACCGATCATCACCAAAATCTCAATGATTCTTTTCTGTTACTATCCAAACATTTCCTGAACATTTGGTGCAAATCCGTTCATTCGTTCTCCTGTTATCATATACACAAACAAACAAACATACGGAGCCCTTTACATAACCCTACCGATTTTCATCGGCGTGGGCAAAAAAAAAACAACAACAACAACCCAAAACAAAACAAAACAAAACAAAAAACAAAAAAACGTTATCATTACCTTCTCTGAGCCTCCCTCAGATGGATTTTCTGTCACCATGACGAATCGGATGCTCGTGTCCTGGAGTCCACATCCAACCTTGTACCTCGTTACCCACTCGGTGTGTGTCAATATGCCTTGCGTTGCTACTCCAACTATGCAGGTCGGATTCTCGAGTTCGACCTGTTTTTGTATTGTGAATATAACACAAATGATCGTATCGTCAGTTCTGAAGGGAAAGGAGATTTAGAGTCAACAAACATCTGTTTAACATTTCAATGATACGTTTATTACCTACTTTTTGTTTAATTGTGTAATCATGTTTTGTTGGCTCGACATGAACCTTCACTATATATGGTGTGTTATTGACATAACTCTAACAAATATTGTTCTTTTAGATCTTATTGGAACTACTGACTATGTTCTGGTAAATTCTCTTTTATTTTTCGTACTTCTTTCCGAAATCTTACAAATACTTCTTTTTTGTGTATGCGCTTCTTTGCTTGTTTTGACTTGTTTGGTATTTTGCTTGTCAGTCTGTTTATTTTTGCTGACCGACATGATGATAATTATGGAATACGCTGTACCTGGACCCATTCATTATTTTGGCTTTCCGGGACCCACCCTCCATCGGCGTTTAGTCGCCCTCTCGCGGGTGTATAGACAGACCGCCAGCTAGACGCCGTAATGCTTGAATCCGGAATGTCGCCACTCTCCATCCCAAGCGCTTCTGTGAACGCGGGGATCCCTGGAAGAAAAAATGAAAGCAAAGAATACTAGTCATGAAAAAAAAAACAATAACAAAAACAAAACATCAACAAAAACATCCACAAAAATAGACATTTTAGCAAATTGATATATATACATATATATACATATAGATAGGGCCTTTGCGTGTATAATATTATGTACATGTTCATAGCTAATCATGTTACACTCACATGAAAAATTAATTTACAGCTCCATGATCAAAGTTCTAATGATTTTTTTCCCACTAAATCTTACTTTAGGCCGTGTCACACCTTTCCGGGCAAGCCTTGCGTGCAACTTGAGAACAATTTTTACTACCCGGAGGTCCCCGCTGATGACCCGCACATGACAGTACTTAGCACGTATCCCTCTCGTAGTCGCTCGGAGGTGCGCACGCAAATTTTTTTACCAGCATTATTTTCCAGCATACCGGACAAATTCTGAGGACGGACAAGGATTTGGAAGAGTCAGAGCTTGTGTCTTACTTGCTGGACGCGTTCTATTTAAATTCTACTTGCGGGTATACTGCGTGACCTGTGTACCAGTCCCGTGGGTGCTGACAACTCAGTGAAGGAATTCATCTGAAGGAATACCGAAGTCCCACAGAATGTCATTATCTTGGTTGCATACGGGGACTGCGAAGTACTGTACCTGCATGGGAGTTGCCTGCGAGGTGCTGCCGCTAAGAGCCTCCTACTGAAGTTCTGCATGGACCTCTCCGGACATCCCCACGACTCACCCGGAAAAAAGTTTTGGTCAAGCTCAAAACTTGGCTGCGGTTAAACATGTTAAATGTGACTTTCTTTAGCACCTCCGGGCAACTACAGGCGAGATACGCGCTAGGTGCTGTCACGTGCGGACCAACTCCGGGTAGCTAATTTGTTTCCCCGCAAGTCAAGCCGCAAAACTTCCCCCGATACGGTATGACAAGGCCTTGAGCATGCTCAAAACTTGTTCCAAGTGAGTCGTGGGGGTTCGGTCGCAGAGGTACACGCAGAGCATCAGTAGGAGACCTTTACCGGCAGCACCTCTCAGGCAACTCCAACGCAGGTACTTCTCGGTACCTGTAAATCGCTCGCAACAGAAAACGCATCGGTTTCAAAGCTCTCAGGCAGGTCACACGGAATACACGCAAGTAGAAGATAAGTAGCACGCGTCTAGTAGGTAAGAAACAAGTTCCAAACTCGCAAACATTCTTATCCGCCCGGGGAAATTCTCCTACGTGCTGAAAAATCCCTCCTCGCCACAATCCCGAGTAGCTTGCCCGGAAAGGTGATCACAGCCTTTAAGGCCCTGTCACACATTTCCGGGCAAGCTACACGGACTTGTTGCGAGTGGGGATATTCCAGCACGCAGGAGAATTTTCTATGGGCGGACACGGATGTTGGCGAGTTTCGCTAATCCGTCTTACCTGTTAGACGCGTGCAACTTACCTCCTACTTGCGTGCATTCTGTGTGACCTGCGTGAGAGCTTCAAAACCAATCCGTTTTCAGTTAGGAGCGACATACGTGGACCGCGAAGTATCTGCGTTACAGCTACGAAGTATGCCTGCGTGGGGGTTGCCTGCGAGGTGCTGCCACTAAGGGCCTACCACTGGTGTTGTACGTGTACCTCTGCGGGCAAACCCCAGCGACTCACCCGGAATGAGTTTTAAGCATGCTCAAGGCCTTGTCACACCGTGTCTAGAGAAGCCTTGCGAGTTGACTTGCGGGCGAAATTTTTTGCTACCCGCATCAGCTGACAGTAGCTAGCGTTTATCTCGCCCGTATAGCTGTTCGGAGGTGCGCATGCAAGTCTGATTTACCCGCAGCCAAGTTTTGAGCATGACCCAAACTTTTTCCTGGTGAGTCGCGGGAATTGCCAGCAGAGGTCCACACAGAACACCAGTAGGAGGCCCGTAGCTGCTGCAAGTTGACCCGCTTGAAGTAGGCCCTACGTAAGCTACCCGTGGATCTATGCTTATGCGCCAGATGCGCGTGTCATCTGCGGGCATTCTAAAAGCATAATACGGGTGTTTCACTGGCAACATCCGTGTAGCTGGTCAATTCTGCGGACTGGTGCTGGTTAGTTGATAGTCGACTGCGGCCAAGGTGTAATAACATTCTGTAGGATTTCTGCCATATCAAATTCCTTCAGAGGGATTCCTTCACCGAGTTATCACACAGAATGCAAGTAAGTAGACCGTAAGTAGTACAGGTCCAGCAGGCACGACGCATGCGAAACTCGCTCAAATCCTTGTCCGCCTGGAAAAATTATCCTGCATGCTGGAAAATCACCACACGTAACAAGCCCGTTTAGCTTGCCCGGAAAGGTGTGACAGGGCCGTAAGCGATCATTACACAATACCATGTTTTACTACAACCGCCCCCAAATCGTGAGATTTAGTTTGCTCCCCAGCCTAAGTAGTATATTGTACTGTTCAAAGTTTTGGCAAACTATCAAGAGTACACATCAAACAAACTGGACATGCACATAAAACAGCAACAATTACAAGAACAACAATACGTCCAATGGTCATTTCAAGGGCCAGGTTAAAGGGGATGGCTAGTAACTGATCAGTGGGAATCAGTGGGAATGCTGGGGGATGATTGTTCCAATCCTCGTGGGATTCATTTAAAGGGACATTCCGGACGATTTTCATAATTTCCCATCGTGTAGTGCATAAATCGACAGCTCCATGTATAGATTTGTGGAATTTGTTGTGGTCCTTGAGCAAAGAAACCAATAAATTGAAAATCTTAAACAAATTACACTGAACAGTGCTGATGACATCAGAGCCTCATATATTTCAGAAATGTAGCAGTGTAATTCCATTACAATACCGCTTGCTCAACAAGTTCACCTGTGGAAAATCTATGCATGCCTTCTTCTTTTGTTCTGCTTCCTTGAGCCCCAACTCAAGCATTCTTATGGTGAGGCTGCTATGTCATCATCCTTGTTCATTGCAATTTGTTATAGATTTTGAAAACATTCTCATTCCTCATCCCAATCACTAAAAATTCTGAAACTCTATCAGTCTATATGCTCAGTTTGACTAATTTATAGTTGTTCAAATGTAAAAGTCTGAAAATCATCCGGAGGTTCCCTTTAAGAGTACATTATGTATCTATTGTTGTGTGAAAATTATTTGCTTCAGAAGTAATGTGCAGTTTAATGTTTCCAGGTTAGCATGCCTGTATGGTGACGGGGCGATTAAACTGCACATTGCCTGAATATGAGACCATTCAGCCAAGAAACACCCATTTCATAGGCTATAATATTGTTAATTGAAATTGGAACAGAAAAAAAAAAGATGCAAAATCTGACTGACATGGTTGTCAGTTTATGGTTGCCTATCTAAATAAACCCCAAGAGCAATGTAGATTGAGTGAAAGCAGCAACATTAGTAGAACACATCAGTGAAAGTTTGAAGAAAATCGGACAATCGATGCAAAAGTTATGAATTTTTAAAGTTTTGGTGTTGGAACCGCTGGATGAGGAGACTACTAGAGGTTATGACGTATGAGTCGACAACAATACCAAGAAAATATAAAGAAAATTATACAAAAATCCATTTTCATGAAAATTACAAATTCCATCAACTTGATATTGACATTATGTTAAGGGTAGCAATTATTCCCCCTGCTTTCTGAAAGCGGTTGGTCCATTGCTCTTTCATAATTCTAGAAAAGTGAATTTTTGTTGAATTTCCTTTATATTTTCTTTGTATTGTTGTCCACTCATACGTCATATCCTCTAGTAGTCTCCTCATCCAGCGGTTCAAACACCAAAACTTTAAAAATTCATAACTTTTGCATCGATTGTCCGATTTTCCTCAAACTTTCAATGATGCGTTCTACTAATGTTGCTGCTTTCACTCAATCCACATTGCTCTTTGGGCTTACCTTCCCTTTAATTTCTACCAAACCGTGCTGGCTGTGCAATGAATGGGACTAAAAACAGGAAGTAAACCACCAGAGTAACAACAATGAAGGGATTATCAGATTAAACTGAAATTAAGCATACCTCATTAACACATTCTGTCCATAATTAATGCAAACTTTCAAAGCAGTAGCACTATCCTTTCAAAAGTTATTAGAGTTGAAAGTGAAGAGTGTGGACAAGGTTTTTCAGAAATGAAAAAGGGATTCTAAAGACATACCTAATCACACTATTCTACCAAAAATGTTTGAGATAAACTGCTAAAAAAACACACTTTCCTGCCCGTTTTATGATACCAAATTTTAGCATAATGTAAAAGAAGACCCTGTCTTTCAGAAAATATGAAAAAGTCAAGTTCGCCTAGGTTGACCTACTTCACTTATTTTCAGTCCTCATGCAAAATCAGTGTGTGCGACTTTATGTTCGTTTTGAGGTGCACGGTCACAAATTTGGTTGAATTTGAATTAAGGGCGAAGGAGTGGCAAGTGAAAATCTGGTAGGGGGCACAATGTGCCCCCCCCCCCCCTTCCTTCTTGGGCTTTATAGGGTTAACCCAGTGGGACTGTTTCAAGTCGATAAAACACGCAAAAACACGCAATAACATGCATCAAATTGCACCAATTGAAACATCAAAGTGCAAAAGGTCCTCCCTGTGGAAAGGGGGACATCCCTCTCGAACCCCTACCCCCCCCCCAAAAAAAAAAAAAAAAAAATCCTGACTACGCCGGTGATTCAGGGCAATGCTGTGACGTGATGATTTACATATCGCTCAATTTAGGGAAAAGAAAGGGTGTAATATTCAAAGCGGACATAAACTTAAAAATAGCAAATACAAACTCAGTATAAATCAAACTCGGTTACACATACGTAATGCAAGAATGATGGACCAACGTGTTTTACTTAATTTGCGTTTTTATTACTTTTAAAGAGAAACGTTCTGGCAGCACGCACCAAATAAAGGATGACATGATTATTCATTGCCTTCTTACTCGAAGTTTCGGAGTTGACATTTGCAGTGTAGAGCTCCATGCGCATGCTGGGGTGATCGTACCACGACACAGGATAGACCCTTACGAAGCGGCAGACCTTTGGTTCAGAAAGGCCGTTGTACACCACCGTGTCTTTATCCTCATTGCCAGAAAAGATCTGCAAGAAAAACAAAGCGTCGTCATATATGTAGCAGCTTTTAGGAAGCTAAAAACAATCACAACATACTTCCTCGACGTTACCATTGCTGTTGTGCATTGCGTTTGATATCCTACGGGCGGTGGGGGGGGGGGGGGGGAGATGGGAGGAGTTATGGTCCCATTTGAACAAATTTAGATCCTATTTCCCTAAGGGATGCAACCTGCCGACCTTAGTTAAAATCCGTCATGGGTTTTTCAAGGAGAACATGATTGTGTAATAAACCAAGGAGCTTCTTGAAGCTCCTTGAAAAAACGTACACATGACGGACGACGCATGACGCACGACGAACACTGACGATGAATGACTGCAAAGCTCCCTTGAGTCTTTGACTTAGGACGTGATCTAGAAATAAACATCACCCAAAGCGCCAACCTCCGAAAAAAAAAACCCCAATACAGTTCGACCTCGATTATCCGGCCTCCTTTTATCCGGAAATATCTATTATCCGGACGCGTTCATGCAGTGAAGGATTTTTTTTTTCATCCAAAAATTGAGAAAAAAACAGTGACTTTATACTCAATTAAAATTTCTACAAAACTCACACAATTTACCCACAATATTTCCCACAGAACTAACACTCACACCACATTATCATTGTAAATGAAGGGACTACAATTCTGCGCAGGCTAGCATAGATTACACTACCGTTGCGGGGTACGCACTGCCTATCTGCCAGTGCACTGGGACGGCAGCTTGGACGGCAGCTATTTACATTTACATTGTGTCTCCCATATCCGGCCAATTCGCTTATCCGGATGAGCGCCGGTCCCGACATGGCCGGATAATCGACGTCGAACTGTATCTGAAATTTCACCTTCTCTGTGAAGTCACTAGATGAATGTTCTGTCACCATATCGATGTTCTCTGCCTGCAGTCCGCATCCAACCTTGTACTTTCTCACCCACTGGGGATAGTCCCATCGACCTTGCGTTGCGAGTCCCACTATGCTGGTCGGATTCTCCAGTTCAACCTGTGTTTAGAGTGTAAGGAAACACACAACGAAATTTAACGTCAGGTCACAAGAGCCGGGATGTACTATATACGAATATCGCTAGTTTTGTGATAACCTGTTTCTGCTATAATTCTCTTATATGATTTATCCGCTCAACATGAAACTGTAACTTTACTGGATGATTGACTTTACTCTTGTTAAGATCAGCGTGAAATCGCAGTGAAGTTTTCGCCATTTCCAAACTTTATGTGTGCTTTTCACTTTGTATTGTTTAGGATTCGGGAAGCTTTGCCACTAACTACTGTGTCGATCGTCCCATTTAATTTCATCATCATAAGTACGTCATACCAAAACTGTTCAATCTATTCATCATTGCACGAGATTACATCAATGTCAATGTGTTCCTTAGAGAAGTATTCCCGGGTGAACGAAACTTACCATTTTCATAACTATTGGGCATTCATTTCGATAAAATCGTACACAGGATAGACTTATACAATCGCGTCACAAAGAAAACATACACCGACAAGAAAACACAGTTGAGACACAAGCAATGGATTCCTTCCGTTTTCATACTTTGTTTTATTTTATCTATTCCTAATCATTTGATTTTTTTTTTTTTACTTTGTTGTGCTTCACTTTCCTTTTTTTTTATGGGAGGGGTAATCATCATTATTTCTCAACTTCTACCTGGATCCATTGACCAAAGCGTGTTCCACTTGTTGCCCACGCAGTATTGCCGTTTAGTCTTCCTTTATCAGGTGCTAAACCAATCGACCATTCGCTAGACGCCGTGATGCTAGCATCCGGTATGTCTTTGCTTTCCATACCTAGTGCCTTTGCAAGCACGGGTATCTCTGCAAGAAAAATGAAAGGAACGTATCTGATTACGGTAAAGACAACGGCAAACGACAGACTCTTATTCAAGCACAGCACTGCGAAGGGATTAAGAAAACAACGAATGAGATCACGGAAGCTTGTGCCTAGATATACACGGATAATGTGTGTACAGTATGTCCCCATGGCCCCTCAAAAAAAGGAAAGAAAAAAAAAAAGCATACAATCAAATTTCAGATTTTATAACTTTCAAAATGACCAAAACAATCTGATTGCAACTGATTGACAAATTGCCCTACATCGACGTAAATAAGCACTGAATTGATCAGTGTTTTAGTAGTAGCCATGATAAAAAAATCATGGGCGTACATACTCGAGCAGGATTCGAACCTACGACCTCCTGATCACCGGACAGGCGTCATCTCCACTAGACCACCGAGCTTTCGCCCGAAAGCAAGTGCTGGTTCTAATCCTTATAGCATGCAGCGGGTACTGCTTTGTTATTCAAATTCATGATTTTTTTCCGTCGAGATGTTTTCATTGCAACTGATTGACAAATTGCCCTACATCGACGTAAATAAGCACTGAATTGATCAGTGTTTTAGTAGTAGCCATGATAAAAAAATCATGGGCGTACATACTCGAGCAGGATTCGAACCTACGACCTCCTGATCACCGGACAGGCGTCATCTCCACTAGACCACCGAGCTTTCGCCCGAAAGCAAGTGCTGGTTCTAATCCTTATAGCATGCAGCGGGTACTGCTTTGTTATTCAAATTCATGATTTTCTTCCGTCGAGATGTTTTCATTGCAACTGATTGACAAATTGCCCTACATCGACGTAAATAAGCACTGAATTGATCAGTGTTTTAGTAGTAGCCATGATAAAAAAATCATGGGCGTACATACTCGAGCAGGATTCGAACCTACGACCTCCTGATCACCGGACAGGCGTCATCTCCACTAGACCACCGAGCTTTCGCCCGAAAGCAAGTGCTGGTTCTAATCCTTATAGCATGCAGCGGGTACTGCTTTGTTATTCAAATTCATGATTTTCTTCCGTCGAGATGTTTTCATTGCAACTGATTGACAAATTGCCCTACATCGACGTAAATTGAATTTCAAAACAATCTGAATGCTATCTCAGGGTATGAACTATAAGCTCTTACCTACATCTCGCAGAAAATCCCATTCATGTAGGTGAAGTGGTCACAGAGAAATATAGATCGTTGTGAAGCATGTCTTGGGTCTGATTCTGCCCAGTTTAATAGCAATAATGCCCGTAACATCCATTTGAATGAAAAAAAAAAATGCTCACAACTGACACACGTGACAGGACGACTAACAAATAAACTCAAATTCATGTGCATGATATGACATCATTATGTAAATATAGAAATAGGTGAATATTATATGTAAATATAATTGTTCATGATTATCTACATGAGAGAAAGAATGAATAAGAAAAAACAGAAACAAAAACACTGAATACATGGAGAGAGCCAAAAATGAGGAAGAGCTTAAAGGGGATGGCTAGTAACTGATCAGTGAAAACCAGTGGAAATGCTGGGGGATGATTGTTCCAATCCTTGTGGGATTCATTGAAGAGTACATTAAAAGTATGTCTATTGTTGTGTGAAAATTAGTTGCTTCAGAATGGTCTCATAATCAGGTAATGTGCAGTTTAATGTTTCCAGGTTAGCATGCCTGTATACAGTGACGGGGCATTAAACTGCACATTACTTGAATATGAGACCGTCCTATAGCAAATACGTTTTACTCAACAATAGATATAATAATGTACTCTTAAATGAATCCCACAAGAAGTGGAACAATTATCCCCTAGCATTCCCACTGATTCCCCCTGATCAGATACTAGCCATCCCCTTCAATTCAGCCTTCCATAAGATGATAATTTCTTATTTTACCTTACTCATGCATTTTTACACCTTCCCGATTCTTGCAAACAAAACAAAAATGTTTCCTTTTTGATAGATTATTAATATCGTTGATTGAAAATTAAAAGAAACAAGCAGTCACTCTTTCAAAAGATATACTATCGTGCGAGAACAGAATGAACGACTGCGTATGTTGTTTTTTTTTTTGTTTTTTTTTTAGACGTGAACACAATGGATAAAACTGCAAGGGAAGGAATTCCTGCTAACTATGATGCTCTACAAATATCCCAATTTCTCTGATACCACTTAAGCAAACTGGATGGGGTTTACGGTACGATGTAGGTAATAAGTTACAGCTTCATACCTTGCCTCCAGTTGCATTTTGATGATTAACTATCATTAAAGCTGTCATTGCAAAAAGTGTGACTGTGTATGCAAATTAAGATATAACTCGTGTAATCATGCTATTACAGATGCATTGTATAATGGATGAAAATGGTGATAAAAAAGTGTTGGAAATATTCATACTACTGTTATTCTTGCCTAATGTTAATGACATTAAATAAACGTTGATGTACTTGAAAAATGGCAAACAGAGCATAAATCAATTCAAATCAAATCAAATCAAATCAAATCTCTTTTTTTAAGTGTCATTTTCTCTAGTGGCCCATTTCGGACCACCAAAAGACATGTCACCATACTTAACCATGGTTTCCTTGATCTGATAAGTCACCAACAACCATCGCCTCCAAAGCACTACAAGGACTGGATGTTGAAGAAAACGAGGAGCTGGTATCCGGTGGAGTTGAGGGTGATGTTGGACCTTGGTTGGGCGTGGAGGGAGAGGAGGAAGAGGGGTAAGAGGGGGAGGAAGGGGCGGGGACAAGATGAGAAGAAGGAGAAGTAGAAGAGATAAAATAAGGTGCCGAGGATGACTGTTTAAAATCCAAAGGAGTGATTTCTTCCGTCAAGCTCGGCGTGGTTGGATAATCTTCCACCTCTGCTGTAGCGGGACTCACGCTCATCTCTGCCGACGGGGCTGCTGTTTAGTAGGAACAAACCATATAGGGTCATGACAGTTGAGAACAATATGATCACTTCAGTCATGCACGATAAACAATGAACTTGTATCACCATGCTAGCAAAGCGTTTACTGAATAATATAGTAACATTACATTCTATGCAAGGGAAACAGTGATTACAATACATCTGTGCAGTGACATAAATATGTTGTTTTTCCAAACATCAAGCGCATCTTATTTTTCATCCATATCTTCTTTTCTTAGGAAAAGGACTGTGGTATAATAATCTAATGCATTGTGAGGAATTGCGCACATTTTGCTTTATTTCCGAAAGTTTTTTGCTTGCAAGTATTTCTAAAAATGAAATAAACGTTCATACCATTGAAAGAAAAGAAATATAGAGGTCTCCTACTTACTGTAGCATAAATGAATAGGTAATGAGTGGTGATATCTTCAAATTTTGGTGCTTTTATCTGCCCTGTAACGGTAATTTCAAGATTTGACGTTGAGCAACCTGACTATATAGGGGGCATGTATTGTTGTAATGGTGATTAAGAGTCTTATTCTGGCCCTGCTACTTCTAGAAAACCAACTCACGAACTTCGCAGCGGTGTCCGGTGAACTCCGGAGGACAGTGACAGATGGAGTCCCTAATGGTCTCTTCACAGCGTCCATGTATGCAAGGATTCACCAGGCACTCTTTATTTGTAGAAAATAAATAAAAAGGGGGAAAAGATGCTCGAAATAACTGTTTTCTTTTTTTTTTTCTCTCGTGTTAGTCAGCTGAAGACCTCATAAACCCAAACGCTACTATTGTAATGTTCATCACGACTATTTTTTATCACTATCATTATCACCATCTATCAGAATATTTTAAAGGCTTTATCGTATGCGTGAAAATAACCCAGTCGGGCTCGTACTTCTGTGGAGGGTTGACAGTTTTGTTTTGTTCCATGCGTAAGGAAGGGCCGAGGGAGATTTGTGCATATGGAGATGGGGTCACTTTTTCCCTTTTGATTTGAGGAACTCTTTGAATCGTCATGGACATCGATGAAATGTGACAAGCGGGTATTTTGTAGATCTACGAAGTGACATCGATTCAGAGTAGCTATACATTATAATTTTATCCGGTATCAATAAGGCTGTTCCTGGAATCAGTAGCTACCAAAGGAATACTGCACTGTCTGTAATTTTCATCACTACTATCGTTCTTGTTACTACTGTAATTGTCATTCATTAAATTCCAGTCGCTCCCACTGACATTGTTTCGATTATATCCATTAGTATTATTTTTGCTTTCATGCATGACAGTAACGCTCCACTTTGTAGCTATTACCGGGAAGGCGGCAGATGCGGTGGGATGATGTCTGTCGAGCCCCCGGGGCTGCGATGCTAATCCTGGTGATCACTTTCGGAAGGAGCTGCACCTCCGAGCCCTTGTACTCCTCCACTGGACATCGCTTGATCAACGACGGCAAGGTGTAGCTCAAGTTATGACCAACACCACATCGACCCTGGTCTAGGTTTGAGAAGTGAAGGATGCAAGAGAGACAAACAGCCACATTTACGTATAAATACACATGTAAATAATGCTGTATTGTACTAGTATATTTATGTGAAATATGTATACATATTACAAATATATTTCTATATATAATATATTTATATAATTGAAGAGTTTTTTTGCAAAAACCGATAAGTCCATATTTGCCAAATGGAGATATTTGCGATTAAAGGTCAAGAAAAATAAAGAGAATAATAAGAAATGTTTTGCTTCTTTAGACCATAACTTCAAAAATGTACCTTTTATATGTAGTGATCAATATATCATTTAAAAGGTATTATTTTATACTTTATGACAGAGATCTTACTTCAAAATCTTCAAAAATGGACTTATCGGTTTTTGCAAACAAACTCTTTATCATATATATATATATGAAGAGTTTGTTTGCAAAAACCGATAAGTCCATATTTGCCAAATGGAGATCTTTGCGATTAAAGGTCAAGAAAAATAAAGAGAATAATAAGAAAATTTTTGCTTCTTTTGGTCATAACTTCAAAAATATACCTTTATATGTAGTGACCAATATATCATTTAAAAGGTATTATTTTGTACTTTATGACAGAGGCCGTACTTTAAAATCTTCAAAAATGGACTTATCGGTTTTTGCAAACAAACTCTTCATATGTATATATATATATATATGTGTGTGTGTGTGTGTGTGTGTGTGTTTGTACATTATATCTTTATCTTATATACACTATGGTTAATTTTGTTCAAATGTTGTTGTTATACATTGTCATTATAGATTCTGAAGAAGGGTAATTAGCCCGAAAGCTCAATCAAAGGGGTTGCAGCTCAACATCACAGCCACGTCTCGCGTGCAAGTTTTGCTGGCAATATATATTATAGTATACCTATATGTGTAGTATGTATGATGTACATGTATTTCATATCATATACAATATCATATACAATGATATCTCATTTATCATGTACAATCCATGTCTTATGTATTTGGATGTCATGTTGTCAACAAGAGAAATAAGACGGAAAAATATCTTCCTTCGGAGTTGTGATCACTAAAGACATACAAACTCAGAAACAGACAGGGATGTGTGCAGTTATGACAAGAGAATAACAAAGTGGCATCGACTTCATGATGTTAACATGATTGAAAACAAAAGAGAGAGATTGAATTCAAATTCGCAAGAGCACGAACTGTCCGTCGTCTGGGAAATTGGAAACTGATAGTCACTGAGTCTGTTCGCTGAACTAGTGGATGCAGTAATTTTCGATAATGCATGAAATAAGTAATATGTAAAACGAAATCTTTAAAATTGATACCACGATAGTGACACACATTAGCTCTTTTTCATTGTATACACAACTCACATATATATATATATATATATATATATATATATATGTATATACATATATATATATGTATATATAT
This sequence comes from Diadema setosum, assembly GCA_033980235.1. Lineage (NCBI taxonomy): Eukaryota > Metazoa > Echinodermata > Echinoidea > Diadematoida > Diadematidae > Diadema > Diadema setosum. The sequence goes on from CM067074.1 coordinate 22,966,788, forward strand.
GTATATATATATGTATATATATATATATATATATATATATATATATGTTTATATACGAGATTGTGCATAAGATATTAGGAAAGAGAAAACCGTCCTAACTTTAATATTACTTCCTCTTTTACTGTTCTTCCTTTTGTGAAACATAGGTTCACGGGTTGCAAAAATTGGTATGTATATCCAGCTATATCAATCTATTGAATATTCAGGGGAATTTCTGGCTAGTAAAAAAAAAGGGGGGAAAATTGAGAAAAAAAAAACACACCCATGATTTTACACTTCCAAAGATTCCGACTTAGATTCTACCCATCGGGGGGGGGGGGGGGGGGAGGTTCTACACTCCCCCCCCCAAAAAAAAAAAAAAATCCCTTCTGCTTTCTCTATATAAGTGAATTTGTTAGTAATCAGCGACATCCATACTCACATTGACGCCGACTCCTCCGTGCCCAAACAGAACCTGAAGACATTACAGAATAATTAAAACAAACGCAGGGAAAAAAAAAAACATTGGCTATAGGATGCACAGAGGTATTTCAGATCCCTAGTTCAATGGATAGTGCAAGTTCGGACTGCGCAACGCGTTCTCAAGTAAGCTCACAATAATGAATGCTTATTGTATAGTCCACTGTCTACAAATTAAAAAGTATGTTTCCTATACGCAATCAATCAACAGAGGTCTCATTTCGTGTCATAAATGTTTTAATATCTTATGTTCCAGAATAGTTAGTGATTATTGTTATTTATAAAATGGGTTCAAGAATGTAGCTATTAGGAAGCGCTGAAATGAGTCACATGTGCTTTGGTTACTCAGTCCCATTGCACTGCGTGTTAAATCCTATTGCCGATCGACTGTGCGCGCGGCGGCTCCTATACTCGCTGTCAATCCTGTAAACAACTTCTAGTTCGGGCTGCCGGCCGGCCGGCCTTTCTCCCCTTGTAATTGTGCATACTGAACATGTGTGGCGTACGTATCATACGTACAGTGTACAGTATAATAGACAAGGCGTTGTGGGACCGGACGCGTACATGGAGTCACTTTGAAGGGCACATCCAACGATTTAGCAGGTTAATTCTCACGCCGTTTTCAGAGTATGTTGTCTAGTAGGCCTATATGAGGAGTCTATATCAAGTCTTTAAGGTAAAGGGTGCATATTCTATGTAAAATAAGTAAATTTTCATGCGGGAACTTAAGTGTCCGGAAACCCAACCGACCATCATACTAATATGTGCGGGATTTCCGAGTGCGACGTGCGTAAATGTTAAGGACGAACATCTTCGGACGTCTTGACCCACAAAGGTACGTGAAAAACGCTGAAAAATGCTGTTAGTTTTCGAATTTTTGACCCATTTTATAAAACAAATGATGCACAGGATTATTTCGTGGCGTTAGTGGAGGCGTAGCTCACTCTCGGGTATTTACAATGTAGTGCAACATGCACTCGGCTTCGCCTCGCATGCTTCACAATTGTAAATACCCTCGAGTGCACTATACGCCTTCACTAACGCACTCTATCCTGTGCATCATTTAAGTATATTATTGCTTTGGTATTTTATAACATCACTAGGTAACTTTATCCACACCCTTCGCCTTGCTCATCTTCACGGCCTTGTCACAACCTTATACTGTAAGATTCCCCGTACAATTCTAAACTCTAATCAATTGACGTTGCCGGCATTCAATTTTGCTCTAAAATGCTGCTATCAATATCAACGACTCAGCGATTGAATTGCGAACTGCACCAGTCTGTTTAAAGATAATAAGCAGTGAGTATTCTTTACCCTAAATCAAAATTCAAAGGTAAAGTTTTCGTGCCATTTAAAGTCTTTAATGAACGTGTGTATTGGAAACCATGGCCAAATATATTAAGACTCACAACACTTTTTAGTCGGGTTTCTTTAGGGGCTCTAAAACCACTCATGTTTAACTCATGTATATATATATAACTGAACATTATTATGACGTTGTTCAGCTAGGAATAACATTTTTAAGAACAGAAACCTCGGATTTTCATCATATTTTGTTGTTGTACAGGGTTGATGAAAAATTTTGAGGTGTTGATTTATCAACTCACATGCATATTCATATGATTTTCAACAGTACGAGAACTATCTGCAGGAATTAGGGAAACTTCATTATTTCATAACTTTCATCATTCGTATCCAATTTGTATACTCTGCCTGTTAAGATGATCCTTGGTGTAAGGTCTGTTAAAGCAGGGTTTATAAAGTAGAATTACAAGCATGACACCTGCACCTCAACCGTTTCCATGCTTACCTGTTAGCATGCAGGCAAACATCGTCACAAGGAGGGCCATATCATACATCTTTCTGGTCTCAACCTGGATAGGAGAGGAAACAACTTGGCGCTTTATAAGGTCATAGCGACCGCAAGAATACTACTGAGGGAGCATGGAATATTGATATTCTGATAGCAGTGTAGGCATCAGGCCCTACTCATCCAAAAGGTGCTATTCATACCGGTCTTACTTATCGGGAATAAAGAAAAGACATTTACACAATAATGATGCACAGAAGTTTTACCAACACTGCACGTTACAAAACAAAAGTATAGAATATGCAAATCCCACATCACTTACCATAGCACGCAGTAGACCATGCATAAACTCGTGGTTTTAGGCCTATGTAAACCTATGTGCTTTCCGCACTATTGTATTAATTGTCAAACTTGACTAGTAGGCCTACGCTAATTGAAGAACTACGAACTCGTCACAAAAGCAACGTCTTTCAGAGAGTTCAGTCGGACATTGTTTACAGTCGCATATCACTTCATTTTGTATATACCGGATATGTAGGTTTTTCCTACCTCTCTGCAGTTCTACGTCTCTTTCTTTCTGTATTCCATCTATTCTATTCTATGACTATAGGTCCCCAACCACCTAGATGTTTATTTCCCCATTCTGTAGGTAGAATTAGGAAACGTCTGTTCCCTTGGAAAGCTCAAGATTTCACTGACTTTAACGTGGTGCGCCTGTCCATCTTCATACAGTTCCCCATGTCGACGGAACAGACGCATCCTTGCGCATTGCAGTATACGCCGGGTGCAGTATAGGGGGTGGTTTCTGCTTCTCATGTCTCTTTGTTACCCACGCCGATGTAATCGGCAGGGGGTTATGTAAAGGGTTCCGTATGTTTTTTTTTTTTGTTCGTTTGTTTGTTTGTTTGTATGTTTGTTTGTTTGTTTGTTTGTTTGTTTGTGTACAAGATAACAAGAGAACGGGTAAACGGATTTGCACGAAATGTTCAGGGAATGTTTGGATAATGACAGGAAAGAATCGATTAGATTTTGGTGATAATCGGTTGACCCTTGCAAATTCTGTGTGACCTTGAAGTTTTGACCCCATGGTATAGTGACCACTCCGAACATTTTCCGTTTCTTTGCGATTTTCCGCTACCATACAAATATGGCGCGCCATTTTTTTTTCCATAATCTTTTATTGATTCCATATTCAATACAATTTCATGATAAATCGAATCATATATATTACAGAATTCACGATTTAACAAAACACAATTATAATGAAATCAAAACCAAGCTGTACTTTCAGCAGGAACAGTGCATTAGCAAAGGAAATACAATTCACCGAGAAAAAAACAAAAACAACATACACTGCTTACTTGCTTTCATTAAAATCAAATGGATCTGTCCTTTTAACATGACAGCGCATTCAAAAAAAAAATATATATATATATTTATATTAAAAGGAGCTGTACTTTCAGCGTAACGGTGCTTCATACAAAGAAATATTTAACACATCAATATGCACCCAAATAAAATCGATATACAACCAAATGGAATCGATATTCCCATTAATCACCCCCCTCCCCCTCCCCCCTTCCTCTCCCCTCTACCCTTCCCCTCCCTTCCCCCCTTCCCCGTGGACATCTGGCTCCGGGTCCTTCCATACTTATTTTCAAATTTTCCCATTTACTAAAATGAATGGTTAAAGTTTCCTTCATTGATGCTAATTTCTTTTCCTCAAATCTATCCTCTAAAATATTATTTTTTATTTCACAATATGTAGGCGGCTTTCCATATTCTCTACTTTTAAAAATCAAGTATTTAACCAAAATTAAAATGTGATTTAACAACTGATGTTTTCCCCTATTATCCTCCTTCCACCCAAACAAAATTTCTTCCCAAGTACAATTTTTAAATTCAACATTCTCTATCATTTCTTCACATGATTCCCAGAGTAATTTCACATGCTCACAAATATAAAATAAGTGTTTGTATGTTTCTTCTTCTTTTTCACAAAAAGAGCATAAATTACTTGCAGTAAAACCAAACCTGTAAAGATGGTGATTTGTATAAACAATACCATGCATCAGTTTAAACTGAAACTCTCTTAATCGGCTATTTAATGTACATTGTCTTGGCCTTAAAAATATATTTTGTATCTCCTTGACAGAAAACCCATAATTTTGATTAATTCTATCAAAAATCAATACTGCACTTTCTTTTTCCTTAAGAAATTGCAAATACATTTGTTTTGATCTTAAATTGCTAATGGCGATTGTTTTCCCTCCTATAATAAAATCAGTTTCCAAAATATCTTTTTCTTTTTCTTTCATATTTCTCCTCCAACCCATCGGTATATTTTCATAAATACATCTTAACAAAAAAATATCTTTAACTCCTAAACCTAAATCTCTAAAATATCTATCACATTTCAATTCACCATTATTTCCTAAAATATGTTTTAATCTATAAACTCCATTTTTATACATACTTTCATCATATATACAACTTCTATTCAATCATATATATTTATTATTAAATATTATAACATTACCACTATACAAACTACTACTAACATTACTTCTCATTTGTTTCGTTTGTACCCACACTTCTAATAAATCCCTATAAAATAATGGAGCTCTCACTTTCAACAGCGCTGGTAAATAATCACACAAAAATATAAATTCTCCTCCTATATCTCTCGTAACAAAATTAAAATATTGCTTCCATTTCATATTTTCATCTTTATTAAGAAGTTTCTTAACCCACATAACTCGCTGTGCTTTAACTAAATCAACAACATTCATCATTTTTAACCCACCTTGTCTATAATCTAAAAACAATATATCTTTTTTAATTTTATCTCTTTTTCCTTTCCATATAAAATCAAAAACCAATTTGTCTAAAGAATCAAAAACCCACCTAGGAACTGGAGTGAGAGAAGCTCGATATATAACTTTTGAATAAATATGTACTTTGAGTAATTGAATCTTTCCCATCAAAGTTAAATCTCTTTGTTTCCAGAAATTCAAAAGAACTTTTATCTTACTCAAAATCTCTTTATAATTCATATTTTCCTTCGTTCCTTCGTCTAAAGAAAAGAAAACCCCAAGTATCTTCACAAAATCAACTGTTTCTCCAAAATTAGTATCTAATTTCAAATACTGATATAATCCCAATCTTAATACTTTAGTCTTATCCATATTTACCTTTAATCCCGACATTTTTTCAAATTCTTCAAACACCATCTTTAACCTATAAATTGATTTCTCATTACGTATAAAAATAGTCATATCATCTGCATATAAAACTAATTTAATTTCCTCCTCTCCAAACTTTATTCCTTGTACAGAATTATCCCTTCGTAATCTATGCGCCATTATTTCCATGCATAAAATAAATAAATAAGGAGACAGTGGGTCACCCTGTCGAACACCTCTCTCCACTTTAAAATACCCGGTAGAAACCCCCTCATTCAAAACACAACTCAAAGCATTTGTATACAAAACTTGTACCCACTTTTGAAATGACGGGCCAAATCCAAAAGACCGCAAAACCTCCTGAAGAAATTGATGAGAAATAGAATCAAAAGCCTTTTCAAAATCTATAGCCAATAAAAACCCTGGTAAATTATAATGAGATGTATGAAATATCATATCATCTATGATTCGAATGGCTTCCCCAATATTTCTTCCCTCAATATAACCTACTTGATCTCCCAAAATAACTTCATTCAAAACTTCCTTTATCCGTTTAGCTAAAATCTTTGTTAAAATCTTATAATCTACATTAAGAAGAGACATCGGTCTATAATTCTTCAATAAAAAAGGATCTTTCCCATCCTTAGCAATTAACTTAATTACTGCTTGCTTCTGTGAAGATGACATTTCCCCTAATTTGTATGCCTCATTTAAGGCTTCTCTTACTACTCCTCCAATCTCCGGCCAAAATATATTATAAAATTCAGTTGTCAGACCATCGTTCCCCGGTGATTTATTTAATTTTAATTCTTTTAATATCTCTATACACTCTTCATTGCTTATTAGACCTTCACAATATTCTCGAGATTCCTCCTTTAATTTTAGTAAATCTTGAAAAAAAAGTGCATTCCAATCTTCTATATTCTTTGTATCTAATGTACTATACAATGTACTATAAAAATTCCCGATTTCTTGCACTATAATTTTTTCATCACTACAAATAACACCCTCCGATATCTTCAATTTCTTAATAATACTTCTCTTTTTATTCCTTTGCATTAACTGATTGAAATATCGTGAATCCCTTTCTCCACTTTCATACCACGAGGCTCGTGATCGAATCTTTATACCTTCATTTACATAATCATATGATTCTCTTAATTCCTTTTTTGTATTTTCCAGTCTTTCCAAAATCTCTTCACTCATATCATTCACAAGCTTCTGTTCTAAATCCCGTACTTCTTTTTCCAATCGCTTTCTTAACATTCTCTTTTCTTTTGCCAAACTTTTAGAAAATTTTTGTGTAAAACTACGAATCTTCATCTTCATAAAATCCCATAACAACCTTTTATCTTGTATTTCCCTACTTAATTCATTTTTTAATTTAATAATTTCCCTTTTCATCTCTAATACATATACCTGATTTTCACAAAGACTATTATTAAGTTTCCAATATGATCCTCTTCTTTTTTCCCATCTATTTCCTGTTTTATTATATAAATGCAAAAATATTGCATGATGATCCGGAGCAACAGATGGAATTATTTCACATGTTATACTTACTTCATCCAAACTTTCAGATATTATCCAATAATCCAATCTACTTTGCATAAAAGGATTTTTTTGAGTATAAGTAAATTGCCTTTTCAAAGGATGCCTAATTCTCCAAATATCCAAATAATTATTTTCTGACATAAATTCCTCAACTACTTGATTAATTCTTTTTGGAGTCCTATCCACAGAATAACCAAAATAATCTAATTCAATATCCCTAATCATATTAAAATCACCGCCTACTATCACCGGATACCCTTTCTTATTAATTTTAGCAAGAGTTTTAGAAACCCTCTTTCCAAAATATCAATTGATCACTTTCATGATTTCTTGTGGGAAAATAAACATTACCTAATACCAATCTGGTACCTTGTATCTTACAATCTATAAATATATATCTGCCTTCATTGTCTCGAAAAACCTGAAACACATCAATATCAACCTTTGGGGAGATTAACACAAGCACCCCTCTACTGTGATTAGAACCATGACTAAAATAACAGGGACCTTCCCACATCGAACTCCATCTGTCCTCTATGTCTCTGGTACTAAATGTTTCCTGTAAAAAAACAATATCTGCACCTTTATCTTTGCACCACAAAAAATTCTATCTCTTTTCCCCCTGTCTCTAATTCCCTTTACATTAAGTGAATACATTTTGCAATCTATAGAATCTTTTCCAGATTCATCTGTATTACTCATTATCAAAAATATCTGAAATATGTCTCAAAAACAAACCTAACCTCAGAAAAGTACGAAGTTGCCCGGAACCAGATGCCCACCTCTTAAAACCCCTAGTAACAATAATCCAGAACAACGGCGTAAATCCGTACTGAGGAGTGGGGGGGGGGGGGATGGTCACCATCACCACGATTACAAGCCCATAACCGGACCGGGGGGGGGGGGGGAAGAAGCTTGGTGCCCCCCCCCCCCCCCCCCCCCCCCCACACACACACACACTTTACAGGGACCGGATGTCCCACTCTTTTGCATGAAATATAAAGAGGGAGGAAAGTGGCAGCAAAAATATGAAGACTTTTTTGTTCTTGTTGCTTTTTTTTTTTGCTTGTCAGATGACTTTCGGCGGAAAATCAGAACTTAAAAGTATGAAGACATTTTTTTTTTGTTTTTTGAATATCTGTGAGAGGGAGCGGAGCGACCGAACGGGGGGAGGGTGTGTAGGGGGGGGGGGGTATCCCTCTCCCACACGAGGAAGATTTTGCATTTTCAGACCTGAAATTCAGCGATCTGGTGCACACTTTTGGTGAAAAATTTATTTTCTTTTCTTAAAAGAAAAATAAGAAAATGAAATATTCACAATATATCATTGAAAGACTAAATCGTGGTATTTCAGCTCTTGCTCCGCCTGTGCGACATCACTGTGAAGGCCTACTAAATAATGGGGCCTAGATCACCGGCGAAGACAGGATTTGACCTATAGGAGGAGCGGTTATGTGAGGGAACGAAGCAAACGGGGGGGGGGGGTATAAATCTTTTTGCATTGAAAATTTTGACATTTTACTGTCCAAAAACTGCCGTTTGTAACTATATTTTCGCTTCGGAAATTAAGGGGGGCACAACGGGTGCAACTGCTGTCAATCACTGGCAGCAACATCAGGAGAATGGCCGCTATTTGATAGCGATTAAATGCGAGCGAGCTTGAAAATTTTGACATTCTACAGTCTAAAAACTGCCGTTTGTCGCTATACTTTTTCGCTTTGGAAATTAAGGGGGGCCGCGCCGGGCGAAACTGCTGTCAATCACTGGCAGCAACATCAGGAGAATGGCATAGCGGTTAAATGCGAGCGAGCGGAGCGAGCGAGCTTGAAAGTTTTGACATTTTACAGTCCAAAGACTGCCGTTTGTGGCTGTATTTTTTCGCTTTGGAAATTAAGGGGGACACACGGGGCAAAACTGCCGGTAATTACTGGCAGCAACATCAGGAGAATAGCATAATGAATAAATGCGAGCGAGCGAAGCGAGTGAGCTTGAAAATTTTGATATTTTACAGTCGCCCAAACTGTCCTTTCTGACTGTATTTTTTCGCTTGGGAAATAAAGGGGGCGCACAGGGCGAAAACTGCTGGCAATTACTGGCAGCAACATCAGGAAAATGGCATAATGATTAAATGCGAGCGAGCGAAGCGAGCGAGCTTCAAAATTTTCACATTTTACAGTCCCAAAACTACCGTTCGTAGTTACATTTTTCGCTTTGGAAATTAAGGGGGACCGCACCGTGCGCAACTGCTGTCAATCACTTTCAGCAACATCAGGAGAATGGCATAGCGATTAAATGCGAGCGAGCGGAGCGAGCGAGCTTGAAAATTCTGACATTTTAGAGTCTAAAAACTGCCGTTTGTAGCTATACTTTTTCGCTTTGAAAATTAAGGGGAGCCGCACCGGGCGCAACTGCGGGTGCTGGCAATCACTGGCAGCAACATCAGGAGAATGGCATAGCGGTTAAATGCGAGCGAGCAGAGCGAGCGAGCTTGAAAATTTTGACATTTAACAGTCCAAAGACTGCCGTTTGTGGCTGTATTATTTCACTTTGGAAATAAAGGGGAGCGCACCGGGCGAAAACTGCTGGCAATTACTGGCAGCAACATCAGGAGAATGGCATAATGATTAAATGCGAGCGAGCGAAGCGAGCGAGCTTCAAAATTTTCACATTTTACAGTCCCAAAACTACCGTTCGTAGTTATATTTTTCGCTTTGGAAATTAAGGGGGACCGCACCGGGCGCAACTGTTGTCAATCACTTTCAGCAACATCAGGAGAATGGCATAGCGATTAAATGCGAGCGAGCGGAGCGAGCGAGCTTGAAAATTCTGACATTTTAGAGTCTAAAAACTGCCGTTTGTAGCTTTAATTTTTCGCTTTGAAAATTAAGGGGATCCGCACCGGGCGCAAATGCTGGCAATCACTGGCAGCAATATCAGGAGAATGGCATAGCGGTTAAATGCGAGCGAGCGGAGCGAGCGAGCTTGAAAATTTTGACATTTTACAGTCCAAAGACTGCCGTTTGTGGCTGTATTATTTCACTTTGGAAATAAAGGGGAGCGCACCGGGCGAAAACTGCTGGCAATTACTGGCAGCAACATCAGGAGAATGGCATAATGATTATTTATAATGCGAGCGAGCGAAGCGAGCGAGCTTCAAAATTTTCACATTTTACAGTCCCAAAACTACCGTTCGTAGCTATATTTTTCGCTTTGGAAATTAAGGGGGGCGCACCGGGCGCAACTGCTGTCAATCACTGGCAGCAACATCAGGAGAATGGCATTTGAATGCGAGCGAGCTTCAAAATTTTCACATTTTACAGTCCCAAAACTGCCGTTCGTAGCTATATTTTTCGCTTTGGAAATTGAGGGGGGGCGCACCGGCCGAAAACTGCTGTCAGTCACTGGCAGCAACATCAGGAGAATGGCATTATGGTTGAATGCGAGCGAAAGGAGCGAGCGATCTTTAAAATTTTGATATTTTACACTCCAAAAACTGCCGTTTGTAGCTATATTTTTCGCTTTTGTTTCACTTTTATGGGAGAACCACCCCCCCCCCGATCGACACCTCTGCATATGAGGGTGCTTTTGTTAAGTAAAAGATCTGCTGCACATTCTTTGATGAATTAGGGATATATACGTCAATGTCGAATAAAAAGGGTACAAAGTTTATCGAAAGGGATCCTGTATAGCGGAGCTTTTGCATGCTTATGATTGCAATACAACGATCTGGTGCATAGTTCTGGGGATATTTGGACAATTTTCCATTATTAGAGAGAGAAAGTTCGAGATTTGTCCTCATCTCGGAAATTGCTTGGGGGATAAATGATTTGTATGCCTAAACACTTCCAAAGGGGCGGGGCAAATGCCCCTTTGCCCCCCCCCCCCCCCCCCCCCCGCCGAGATAGATTTGACGCCCCTGATCTTCCCTGGGAATGCCCACAGATGTATCCTGACTGAGTAATCAGTCACTGTCGTTTCTCAGAAATGATTCAGGAAATGGAGGGGGTTCAATTATGACGATATAGTATTTGTTATTGTTTGTTTGTTTGTTTGTTTGTTTTCGTACATATTTTGCAGATGGTCCCCAGTTACTCGCGTCATATAGCATGTTTACATGTAGGCCTATACTATTTGACGTTGTCAACGTCTGAGCCATACCTTACAGTGACTGTATGTCGATGTTACTTTCTTCGCGAGCGAGCGAAGCGAGCGAGCGCTTGAGAAAATTATGTATACATTTTCCTACAAGATACAATACTGTTCAGCTATGTTACCTGTCTGAAGGCCGGCGTTCAAACGTCATGCAATAATTATGTCAAAATTGTTACAATCACATTTCTGCTTCCTCCATTTTTTTCCTCAAAATTCAGGGGGGGGGGGGGATGATTGTACAGGCCATCCCCCCCTCCTCCATTTCAGGGGGGGATATATCCCCCCCCATCCCCCCCGGGATTTACGCCCATGATCCAGCTTTTCTTGACCCCACAGCCCTCTCCCCCACCTACCAAGCAATCAGTATTCAAAACTCAAGCATTGTACATATGACACATGAAATCTTAAACAAAATGACTCTTTGCAACCAACATTGCCTTCAAGACGAGTTTAACATGTTCAAATAAAACATCGATCTTCATTTGCATGTAAAAGCTCCCTAAGGCCTTCACCAATTCCTTCGCGCTAAAATTGATAATGTACATTGCACCATAATGACTGACAAACTAATAACCCTCACTCACAAACGAAGAGAGAGCGAGAAAAAACACACACTTGTCTGTTCTCATTGTGACATCATCTTATGCAAATTATAAGCTGGTACATTCCTTCCCCGTAGAACGCCGCAAAGCGACTGAAACGGAGAAGAGATAAGAAAAAATGGCATCCCTAACCCCCACACTCCTCGGAAAACACCCCCGACCAGCCCTGTGAATACTCAGACGAGTGTCCGCGGGCCTTCTGTGCCGCGCTCCCCAATCTCCCATGCACGCCATACCTGAAACTCGGAAAAAATGCCGCCTTTAGTCAATACAGATAAAACACATTCCTAAATCAAAACACATCAAAATCAGACACTTATTTCTATTTTTATCTTAAAACAAGTCCTACATTTACAGAGCAAATACAAAAAAAAAAGAAAAAGAAATCTTATCATAACTTTTGTATTTAAATGCATGAGAGACCGTGGGGGCGCGACCCACCAACCCGCCCATCTAAACACCAAACATGGCCGGCCTATAGAAGTATCCCCCGAAAACCGTGAAGCCTCCGAACCCCACAATCCTTCCACCCTCTACTCGGCCCCTCCCACATCACTCCACAGGGGACCTCCCTCTCCCTCTCATATGGATTTGCAAAACTGGAGAGGACCTCCTTTTCAAGGACAAATCACTGTGTACTGACTACAATGTGAAAAATCCCCGAATAACCGTATTTCAGCCATTAAACATCCTGTTTAGCATATACATACATGTATCAACCTGGTCACGACAACATGCTTTATCAGAATCTTTCTTATCCTTATTCTATAATTGATGTTGATTCCTTTTTTTTTTCACTTCAACACTAGGGGGAAAATACTTTTTTCCATAACAAACTTTCATAAGAGGTCATGGTATAAAACAGTATAAACAAAGTGTATCCATCCGATGTCCTTTCTAAATTTCAAATCATCTTGTATAGATGTAAGTTTGTATCGCAAAAAAAAAATACATGTGTACTAGCAACAGAAAAAGAGGAGAAATAAAACCTAATGCTAATCTTTTGGCCACCAAAACATTCTTCTCTTTAACATACATCTATCGACCTGTTCAAATACCGTTCCTTTTAACAACCTCAGCATCAGGTAGATGTTGGTACAGCTGTACTACCAGTGTACAGGATGTTTCCTAACCAGCTTTCATAAGCAACGATTTATATATCACATCCTTTCAACTTCCTGTTCCTTATATTTTTTTTTTCCATCTTTATCTCTCTACAAACACCCCGTATCTGCTTTCGGCTGTAATGCTTTGGAAAAATGAATAAAAAAGCTTCATAGTCACCGAATACCAAAATGCAAAATACTCCGCAAAAAAAAAGAAAAAAAAAAGGACTAAGCCTTTTCCTTCTGGCACACAAACATCCAAAACATCCAAATACCGTATTATTCAATAATCAAAGTACAGTTTGGCCCCCACTTTAAATCCCTGTGCACATCTTTATTGTCTTTTAAGACGAAGAGCGAGAGGGGAAAAAAAAAAACGACGACACAAAAAAAAAATGTCGTCCTGTGGACCGAAGCACTCAAAACTTCAGCCTTAAGCACTGTGCCACTCCCTATATCCTATACATATTGTCTGTAACAAAGCTTGTGGCGCTCAAGCAGAATTTGACATAATGTATTCAAAGAAACATACACAGGCTGCGTGGAAAAGCTCCTCACAGAACTTCACCAATTCCATCACCCTAAATTTGACATTCTTGCGTCTTGTAACTTGTAAACATCAGTTCAAACATATTCAGAGAAACATCTCATTGTCTATTGGGCTGGTTGCATGAAAAAGCTCCTCATTATCTATTAGGTTGGTTGCATGAAGAAGCTTCTCATAGTACTTCACCAATTCCGTCACACTAAACTTGACATTCTTGTATCTTGTAAACCTATTCAAAGAAAACATCTCATTATCTAATTTGCTGGTTGCATAAAGAAGCTCCTTACAGACCTTCACCCATTCCCTCACCACAAACTTGACATTCTTGTGTCTCATTAATTCAATTTGAGAAACAGTTGGGGTGTGTGTGTCCCACCAATCCGCCCATCTGAACACCAAAACATGGCCGGCCTATAAGTGTCCCCCGAAAACCGTGAAACCTCTGAACCCCACAATCCTTTCACCCTCTACTCGGGCCCCCTCTCCCGCTCCACTCCACAGGGAACTTCCCTCTCTCTCTCATATTAATGGATTTGCAAAACTCTGGAGAGGACCTCCTTTTCAAGGACAAATCACTGTGTACTTACTATAAAGAATATATGAAAAATATGCGTAAAAAATCACCGAATAACCATATTTCGGCCATTACAAAGGATGTAAGCATCCTGTTTAGCATGTGCATATCAACCTGGTCACAGCAACATACTTTATCAGAATCTTTCCTATCCTTATTCTATAATTGATGATGGTTCCTTTTTTTCCTTCTTTTTACCTGTGTCTCTTCATACGCATCTCATGACATACAATCGACGTGTGATACTTCCCTTCAAAGTGTGATACTTCCCCTTCAGCACATGTGCCTCTTCCTATCCACGATACATACTACATACACATCGACTTTTGCATTAAATACAAATACCACGCAGTAGCCATTTGATCAATAATGCCGATTAACTGTTCATCGCCGAAAAACACTGTTTATCGGCGATAAATACTGAAAAAACACTGTTTATCGGCGATAAACAGTGTTTATCGAGAAAAACTATGTTTATCGACCAAGTGATAAACAGTGTTTATCGAGGAAAAACTATGTTTATCGATCGACCGATAAACAGAGTTTTTTTTTGTGATAAACACTGTTTATCGACCGCCGATAAATGGTGTTTATCGAGAAAAATTCTGTTTATCAGTTGATAAAGGTGTGATAAACAGAGCTTCATCTTGATTTTTTAAACAGAGTTTATCGCTCGATAAACAGAGTTTATCGCCGATAAACAGTGTTGTTGGTCGATCGGCGCGCCATATACAAAAGCGTATCTCCCAAACGATCCGACTTCGCTGCATGCAACTCTGTTCGTAAGACGATCCAACTTCGCTGCTCAACACCATTCGTAAGAATTTCGAAATTTACGTTTATTTGAGGAACTATGTCCTTCTTGATTAATGAAAGTTCGGGGTTCGCTCTCCGTCGTCACAAACTGTCCCGTATTTGGTGATTTTTCATTGATTCTTTTTTTTGTTTGTTTGTTGGAGGAGCATTCCTCAATCATGAAATAATTTTGCTCGGTCCCAGTCACACTGCACGATATGCGCACTCATTGTCAATGCGTGTTCAAGGCCGGTGAAAATGCATCGCGCTCTACCCTGTTGGCGCAAAATTGCATCGCGGACGTTGCGGCGCTCGTTGGTGACCGAATACTGGTGCAGTAGATATTTGCATTCAACCCTTGCATTCAACCATTGCAACGGGTAAACGGATTTGCACGAAATGTTATGGGGATGTTTGGATAATGGCAGGAAAGAATCGATTAGATTTTGGTGATAATCGGTTGACCCTTGCAAATTCTGTGTGACCTTGAAGTTTTGACCCCATGGTAATAGTGACCATTCCGAAAATTTCCCGTTTCTCACTTTGCGATTTTCCGCTACCATACGAAAACATAAACTCCCCAACGATCCGACTTCGCTGCTCAAATGTTCGTAAGAATTCCGAAATTTACGTTTAGGCCTATTTGAGGGACTATGTCCTTCTAGATTTATGAAAGTTCGTTCTCCGTCATCACAAACTGGCCCGTATTTTGATGATTTTTCAAATTAACATTGATTGTTTTTTTCGTTGGAGGAGCATTTTGCTCGGTCGCAGTCACACTGCACGATATGCGTGCTCAATGTCAATGCGTGTGCAAGGCCGCTGAAAATGTATCGCGCTCTACACTGTTGGTGCAAAATTGCACCGGGGACGTTGCCGCGCTCGTTGGTGGCCGAATACTGGTGCAGTAGACATTTGCATTCAACCCTTGCATTGAATAATTCCCGTAGACACTAATCATAGGGGTACTTGCCTAGGGGGTACGTAAATGTTGTTTTTCTTTTGCGCTTTTGTGGATACAATCAAAGATCGTACACTCATACGACCTTTGATATCATCACACTCTCGGCTTGCTATAATCAAAATATCCCGCAAGAAAACGGCGTATTTCTCGATTTTTAGCGCTTTTTCCGCGACCCGTCGCGTAGACAATACTCTTAAAACTGGACTTAATTCGCGCGCGCTTGGAAAAGTTCCGATTCTGCACTTTTGACGGTGGAATTTGGGATTTTCGATGGATTTTTGGAGGAGACTTAAGGACTTTCCTGTACGTGAATGAGTGTTAATACCGTATGTGTAATGATGTGATTTGCGTCTGATGTGACTGTAGAACCAAAGATCGTACACTTCAGTGTACGATCTTTGGTAGAACTCACTGGCTGGTGATAAAGCACACTGGCAATTAAGTGACCGAATTCTGGTAGATGACCGAATGCACATTATGTTTACCCCGACTTTGTACTTAGGCGTGGGTCTGCCGCCTTTGACGGCCCCTCTCTAGTTACACATTTATTTTGGTACATTCATTTTTTTTACGATTTGAATTTGTTGTGGGTGCACATAATTTAAAGAGCAATTTTAAAAAAGTAGAGTGTATGTATAGCAGTTGATGTTGACGATGATGTGATGTAAGACACTGAAAATAGAATAAATATAGCTTGTTAAGATAGCTATACAAATGTGATTGTAATTGTGATAGTTTGTGGAACAGTGGTATTGGCTGCAATCACACAGAATGCGAACTATATAAATCGATTGTCTGATCTCACAACGCTAATAATAGCTGGGTTTGTACCCCTATAGACACACCTGAAAGAAGTACTAAGTACCATTGCTGCTATTTATTTATTCATTTATTAATCTGTTTATCTATCTATCTATCTATCCATCTATCTATCTATTCATCCATCCATCTATTATCGTAATACTGCTTTTTCTTACGTAGGTTTTTATCATTTCTATGCTACTACAGTAATATATGAAAAGCATAAAAGTGCTTTCCTTTTATAACCAAAAATAGAAGGGATTTATGGCGATTCGTGTCCAGGTAATAGTCGTACTAGTGAAGTAATGACATCATCACGTCTTTATGACGTTGACATTTTGCTAATCATTTTACTTAAAAATGTGTTAACTGTTAAAGTACATTAGCATATTTATATCATTTCTAATTTTGATGAAGCTCTTCCGTTTTATGTTTTCAAACATATTCTGTATGTAGAGTAGCAACTTTGGTTATTGCAAAACTACTTCTAAAGGAAACTACAGCTTAAACATCAAGGTGGAGTAAATGGAAACAACAATACTAATGGATCATAGAACCTGTAAGTGAAAGTTTGAGGATTACCTGGCAATTGAGAAAAAAAAAAAGTTGTGAAGTTTTAGTGCCTCCAGCGCTGGATGAGGAGTCTATACTTCACTTCATGAGGTAGTTTTGGATAGCAATAAAAAGAAGATGACTTTATGATTTCTTTTTAAACTGTCTGCAGACTCATTACTCCTTTTTTAGGAGAATTACTTTCTGCGTATTCATTGACATTACGTCCATATGTTTGATGGCTATAGCTTTGATGTATGTTTTGATGAGGAAGGTGTTAGGGGATGGTTAGTAACTCATCAGTGGGAATTAGTGGGGATGCTAGGGGATGATTGTTCCAGTCCTTGTGGGATTCATTAAAGAGTATATATTATATATCTATTGTTGTGTAAAAATTATTTGCTACAGAATGGTCTCATATTCAAGAAATGTGCAGTTCAATGTTTCCAGGTTAGCGTGCCTGTACAGAGTCGGGGCGATCACTCAAGGGGAGTTACTAGCCATCCCTTTTAAAGTTAATATCATAGGTTTCCCTTTTGATGTTTGAACGATACTTTGGACTAGAACCTATGGGGATGAATATTAGGTAAGTTTACGAAACAGATTTGAGATGAAACGAAATCGGAATAATTAACAGCAAGGCATGAACCAACTTTGAGAAGGAAATTTTCACTTTTGTTTTTGTCTTTGTTCACAAACGTGTCCTGACTAAAAGCTCTTTAATAGCAGTTTTTCTTTTTGACCTCGTGCTGAAGGAAAGGGAGGAAGCGAGCAAAAAGTGTGGTATGAATTTTTCACGGTTCGATAAATCATGTACTTGATAGAAAAAAAAATGTATTAATAGTAAAGCGGGATGTGAGGGACAGGAGCTTTTCTACCAGATAAGAATAGATCTTTATAGCTGCTCAGTGACTTTGTTAAGTGTCAGCTATCTTACATCAAACAGATACTTGGCAACCAGAATGCCTCATTGTCACATCAATGGTAGATCTATAAAATTCCTCTGTGTCATATCAAACGAATATCTTTCCTGGAGGCCTCACATCAATGCCATTTCACTAAAGATGTTAGAAAATCTACTTGTTCTTAGAAGATAAAATACAATACTTTTACTCCAAACTGTACTGGAAATATTGAATGATCGCATCGTATTGCCACATTAGAATTATTGCAACATTTTCTTGAGCCATACATACAAAAGTCAACAAATACTTACACGAGTAACGTGTTTTCTCACCTGTGCCACCAATAACTGATTCAAGATCATATGATTTTATTTGGTTTTTATGTATAAGCTTCACCCTGAATTATTGCCAGGTGTGTTCAATTTCACTTTAAACATGTTGAATAGGTCTATCCATTTGTTTGATAACAGTCAGAGAAAATTGAAGTCATTGTCAGGATAATATGAATTTCTATTTAAAGTACAACAATGATAATGATAATGATAAGAAGAGTAGTGATAACAATAATCATAATGATGATAATAATAAGAAGAATGATAATCAAAATATTCGTTGGGAATGAGATTCATCTTTGTTTTCTTCTGCCATTTAATTTCATTTGGTCAAGGGCAAATCATCTGTTCCCCTGACAACTAATCTCAGCACGAGCCCACTGTTATGAGCTTAAATTCCATCGTGTTTGATTTATTTCTGATGCTAAACAAACTGGTATTGAAGTTGACCTTACCAGTGCTTACTGCTTAGTATTTTATGAAAAAAAAATATGTGCGTTTGCCTGTACTGGTTTTATGTTTTAAAAATCGTTAAAAAGTCTGATTTGAAATGTTTTAAACTTTTGTTAGTGTTTTTGTATAGCTAATTGTATCATGATTTGGTGATCATCACAGTGTATCTGCCATAAACACATTTTGTTTGTTTGTGGTTTGTCTGTTTGAACTGAAATTTTTCCTGAGTCCTGAGGTAGATTCTTCAATTTGACATTATCTAAACATTATTTCCAATCTAGATTGTAGCCCTTCAACTATTTAGGTATATGATAAAGCACTTAACTAAAATGCTATTTCAAAACTCCCTTGTTAGGTATCTCTGTCGTGTTGTACTTTTTCCTTTTCAGACTTTGTAATGCATTTGTTTCCAATAGCTGCTGCTCATGTTGATTCAGCAGTCAAGTCCTATTACTAGTCCCCTGTTCTTGTTTTCTTGACGGACGTACATCATTCATCATTATCAATTGCTGTACCACTCAATTCACTGTGTTTTTTTTTTCACTTTCGAATCGAACAGACTATGCCCTATACTATAGTAAAGTACTTTCGAAGTGGACGGGACATGTATTATTATGTACAAGACGGGAAACCGAAATAGGAATGAATGCCCAATTGAATATTCCCTCATTCCTCGCATTCAATTACAATCGGCCTGTAAAAAGCGGGGGGGGGGGGGGGGGTCATCTCACGATCTAGACATTGTGAAAAGGTCCATGATTCAAACATCCATGAGTCTTACAGCCCACCTGTCATATAAGGCCCACGGTAATGCAACAGTTAAAACAGGCTCACGAGGTGAACACAAGGCTCAGGAGTTCGACGGGGTGTGATAGGCAAAAAAAAAAAGGTCCACAAGTTCGACAGCCGTGGGCTTAATTTATGTAAAGTCGAGCCGGGGGCGGATTTGACTATTACAGTGTCAAGCACTATCTGCTAGTGGGTTAAAAAAGTGTCTAGTAAAAGGGCTTAAATGATGGTACAGTTCCGGTTGAAATGGGGCTTGAAGTTTTCAACTTTTTGATGATAATTTTTTGACAAACCTCTCATAAAATATGAAAGTGCTTATAAATCTTGGAGGAATTCAAAGTTTATTTGATGAAAATTGGTTTTGAAATGGTTGAGATATCCAAAAACAAAGCATTGTTGATAAAAGGTGGGACGAACCTTTTATTAGGATCTCTTGTTTAACTTTGTTTGTTTTGTTTTGTTTTTGATATCTCAGCCGCTTCAAAACCAATTTTCATCAAATAAAGTTTGAATTCTTCTTAGAATTGTATGCTTTTCGACATTTCAGGCAATAGTTTCTATGTACCTCGCACAAAGTTGAAAGCTTAATTCTCACCTCAACCAATACTATATCATTCCTTTAATGAATCGTGAACTGTATAACTCGTAGGGTTATATAACTCTTGGGCTGTATGGCTCGTGGGTGTCCAGCTCCTGATTTGCAACCAGTAAAGGGACTCATAAAACATAAAAGTCAGTATGGAAAAAAAGTAATAAGCAGCTAATTTCATACATACATGTAGATAGTCGCATTATCATCATGTATCTATTGCTCGAATGCATTACAATATGTTCGCTCGCTTTTCATATAAGCTGCATGAGCGTCGCATTTTCCAATTTGACTCAATGCCGTTGGAACGGGGGGGGGGGGACTTTTTTGGCATAATACATAGGAATACAACATGAAGTGTAACCACTTGGCCCACATACACACACACTTTTCTGACCCCGGAAGTGGCATCTGAAAAATGTGGTTAAGCTTTAGCCTATATATTGCAAGTTGTACCAGAGCTAATCAGCTTTGATCGAAGTGGGAGCGCGAGTAAGGCCTTTGGGGCTTTTTTGTGTGTTTTTGATGGCTTATTTGTTGTTTTATCTTGGCTTGTTAGCTGATGAATCCCCAAAGTAGTGGCAACGGAAATATTAACTGCCCCATCCCCACTTCTGAGAACGTGGCCGAACTTTTGAACCATGTTTGAAAGCTCGTTAAGTCATGTAGTACCTTATCTACGTAAAATTCTTTGCATGATACAGGTATCAACCATGAAGTCGCATATTTTTCAATTTCAAATGAAGTTAAAAAAAAAAAAAACTATTGATGGACATACTGTCATAAGTCCTGTAAGCAAATCCGTAGCCCTATACGGCATTTTGCCCTGCAGAGAAGCTTAATTGTAATGAAAATTCTTGTTCCGACCTGGTGCTTATAAAATGAGAAAGCTTAAGTCCAATCATATAATATACTCAGTCCCTGATATCAATATAACATTTGACCGTGGACGAATGGAATGTAATAAGTTATTTCGGAATAAAACGTGATATAAGCGATTAAGTTTGATTTTGATTTGATTTGATTTTATTGGTTCCTGCACTATATCATTGCTCATGCAGATACACATATATCATATACATTGATGGTACCATACATACAAATGGATATACATAAACATTAATTGCTAACAAGGTAAGTTTCTTCATTACCTCTAGAATGTACAGCAATACAGTTTCTTCATTGCCTTTACAATGTACAACAGAACATAATTATCAGTGATGCAATGAATAACGCAGAAGGGCTACAGCTTAAGCACTGCTTGATTTGCATGCAGCCCTCGTACATAATACATAACATATAGGAAAATAAGGGGAGGGATGACTTGCATAGAGATAGGATAGGAGAAAGGAGAGAGGAGAGGTCTGTCTGCTTTCGCTAATACACAAAGTGAGATCACCTGGATCGCTGAATAGTAAAGCATGGCAAAGTATTTTCTCACCGAGGTACAGGTGAACAGTTACAGGTCATGGTCGGTTACATAACATTACGCAATAAATTCTGAACGGCGATAATTCAACGAGGGAATTTCACATACAATACAATTGCAAAGACATTATAAGATCACTGATATCCAGAGAGCAGCATTGTCTTTACAGCTTTCTTGAAAGAATACATAGACTTTAAAATTCGAATTTCTGAAGGAAGAGAGTTCCAAATATCAGGTCCAGTGTTATGGGAGTTGATTTCATTTTTCCCCTAATTTTCTTAGAACCAATTTTAAAACCGAGGATGTTAAATGGCAACATAAAGTTTCATGTAAAACGAAATAAGGCATTGTTAACTATGCTCACCATTTTCTCATTTATCTGCAGCTGAAGAAGTACCTCAGAATTTGACTCTCATGAATCCAGCTCGTCGGATGCTCTTTTTTTTTCCTGGGAAATACTTCACTGTAGCTTAGGTGAAAGGAAACGAATAAATCATTTATCGCTGATTTTTGACATGTAATCGGTATGGTATGAGTTGTTAAACACCAGATGTGCCAGATGGGCATTCCCGACAGCTCAGGTAAGCTACCCCGGGCCAAATTTTACACGTTGTCTGAGCTCATCATGACCTTAATAGTTGTCTGTGATCAGCATGCCCTGCAGTGCATGCAGCAAAGATAAAGAAAGTACTTCGGCAAGAAAGTACCTTCCCGAGACACTGACTCTATCCACAGAGAACTAGGAGCTTATGATGTGGTCCGGGGCTCTGTTTAGCAAAACCTGTCAGGAACTGACGAGAGTGTTTTGAACTATTCTGAAATCCTGGCATCCGATTGGCTGAGAGCAGAATACGTGTATCATCACTGATATCCTTGATGGACTACCCCTTCCCCTGATCAGATACGTCATTGGCAATGGTAACAGTTGTGAAGAAGTGGAAGTTTGTTCGGATCATTCCAACCGACAACTGCAACCCAATATTTTCCTGAGTAACCTTTCCCGGTAATGCAACTATCTCTACGCACGCTGTCTTTACTGTCATGACTCCATTTTTTTTTAATTACCATATTCCTATATGGTACTGAATACATTCTTTGCAGAAGATTATTTGACCTTATTTTCAGAGGGGAAGGGGGTGGTATCCGTGTTGCGGAGATAATTTGATGTCCAATATCAAGCGAGCCATTACGTCGTCCTGACAACCGTACACAGTGTAGACATCTGTTTGAACGAGCGTGGTTATTAGGTAGAATCAATTACAACGATCACTCTTCACGCCTAGCCGAAGTACTCGGAATTAATGTATTCCTCAAATCGTGTTTCCGTAACGCTGGTTGATTTGAAAGCTACTGCTCTTTAGTAGATTGGTTTGTTCGCGCTTAGATGATCACACCGAACTTAACAAGGTAGGTGGTTTGTCAATTTTTGTACTAGATATTCTAATATAATGTCCATCAATGAGTGTTCATCACACGTGTAAAGGTAGAAAATGCATTCTATATGTGACCTTGCACCTCAAAACAAGCAAAAAGTCGCCAGACATGAATTTTTAGTTAAGACCATATTCTGAAGAGCAGACTTTAAGCTTTAAAATGATGTATAACTCAAATCAAGTGGACTCTCCTAACCTATCTAAATATTGGAAAGAAAGCACAAACTCAGGAAAAGTGTGAGCTGAGAAAAGAGGCTCTGAAGTACAGTGTCTATTCAAGCGCTTAGTCTTTACCAAACCGTGCTGGCTGTGCGATGAATGAGACAAAAAAAAAAAAAAAACAGGAAGTAAACCACCAGAGTAACAAGAATAAAAGGAATTATCAGATTAAAATGAAATTAAGCATGCCTCATTAACACATTCTGTCCATAATTAATGCCAACTTTCAAAGCCGTAGCACTATCCTTTCAAAAGCTATTAGAGTTGAAAGTGAAGAGTGAGGACAAGGTTTTTCAGAAATGAAAAAGGGATTCTACAGACACACCTAATCACACTATTCTACCAATAATGTTGGAGATAAACTGCTAAAAAACACACTTTCCTGCCCGTTTTATGATACCAAATTTTAGCATGACGTAAAAGAAGACCCTCTCTTTCAGAAAATATGAAAAAGTCAAGTTCGGCTAGGTTGACCCACTTCACTTATTTTCAGTCCTCACGCAAAATCAGTGTGTGCGACTTTATGTTCGTTTTGAGGTGCACAGTCACATATCTTCATAAAGAGATGCTTGAAATATCACATCAAATTCTAATCATATTTTCATAATGGACATCATTACCTGCTCAGATATCATTTTCCTTCTTCAACATTGTTATATCTCTTTAACTTCATGAGGTGAAAGAATACTATATTGACAGTTCCTATCAAGGTACAAATTTGACTGCTTGACCATTGATCACTAATTGATTGAATAGCAGAAAGTACAAAACATAATTATTAATTGAAATCTGAGCAATAAACTACTTCCATTCATCTCTATTATTTCTGGCTATAACTACATGATCATGATTTTCTCTGAGAGGGCTTAATAACTTTTTTCTCATTGTCCGAGTTTCTTTTTCTTCAACATAATTTGTGCGAGAGAGGACTTTCTTGTGTGTGTGTGTGTGTGTTTCGTGTGTATGTCTATTGTATGCTATATTAAGCGCAATTCTTCAAGAAGATATTCATCTTGATATAAATGTAAAGTCGAATATAGGCTAATGTAAATAGACAAATACATATGTATCATGTATTATGCATACATTGTACGTATGTATACACACACACACACACACACACACACACACACATATATATATATATATATATATATATATATATATATATATATATATATTCATGTTTATGTACATATATAATACATACATATATCGTCATATCAATATATTCATGAGCTTAAGTAGCACTGGTACAGTTGTTTCAGCCTTTGTAGAGAACAGATCACGTATCCTCAGTGTGAACACATTCTGTCTAACAGCAGACTTTTGTGCTCCTGTATAGCAATTGATTACAATCACACACACGCACACACACACATACACACTCACACAGAGTTATATATAATCACATGTATTTATAACACATACTAAATCTATCAGTTTATATATTTCTTCTGAATGCATTATACGCAATATATTTTCGTTAAAACAGAGACAAACGAATAAAAGAAAACTGTTCAACAGTACAGGCTAGTCTTTTTATTGCTATTCTCTCACAGGAACAATATCACATTATGTTCTTGGCTAAAAGAGCATTTATTCATAGGAGGCAAGATAAAACATGCTTTAATATCATAATAGAATAACACAAATGGCAAAACCAAAGTATATCGCAGTCGCAATGACATTCATTTCAATGACCCGAAGTTACTTCTCGTCCATAGATCTAATCGACGCCAATCCACCGGATATATGGAATTCTCTGCCCAAATAAATCAAATCATTCATATCACCTTTCCGTTCAAAGCCAACCTGAAAAAAAAAAAACATTTTATATAAAATAATGGGGATTAATCGATTTCTGAATATTGTAACAAAGTAAAATGGTCTTTTATGTTGTAGGTCCCTCCCCGTGAAGTCTAATAAAAACACATTTAAGTTTTAATTATTGAAAAAAGCATCTCGTACCAAGCGCTTGCTGAACACCTTTACCCCTTACTCTCTTGTTTCTAAACAACTTTTGTTGTTGTTGTTGTTTTTGTCGTTATCGCAGTGGAACGCAAGAATAGCTGACGATCTTGTTTTTTTTTCTTTTGTATACGACAATCACACATGATGTATGTTTTGCCATTTGTTTTCCTTCCAAGGTTGTCGTATCTTCATGTTACACGCATATTTGACGATGTCAGTCTTCTGTATTCACATTCCACAACATTTAACACTTGCACCATTAAGTCAGTCAATGTCAGTCAGTTTATAATATTTGTTTCGCTGTCGTGATTAGCTTCCAATCGACGTGCTTTCTTCTTCTTGTCAATCTGTTGACAGCCCATTTAAGTGTAAATTTTAATTATATCATCGAAATGATTATACATTTGTAATATAAACAAAGTAAATGAAGAAAATTCAGAATAGATTCAATCAAATTTAAAGAAAGTAATTCGTTTACACATGTTTAAGTATGACTGACAGATGTTCTTTGAAAAAGAACATTAATATACATCTTTATCACACGTGCTTTTGATTATTTCAAACGTGAATTTCAATTAGGGTATATACAATAGAATATTAATATTTCACAGTATACAGATACACATAAAATGACTTTACATTATAGTACCTACACAGATAAGGTCACATTCTGACGAAATGTATCTAAATCTTTAACATAATACATAAATCCTGAAGACTGAATGATTTTCAGACATCCAGTGCAAATGGGGTTCTGATGTTAGGGTTATTCAAGTACTTTGAATATTCTTTCTGATTTTATAACAGTGGAACAAACAAAAGGGGTTAAAAACTCTATTGCAATCACTTTGAACAGATTTTAAGCTACTATAAGTATCCCCATTCACAGATATTGTTGACTAGATTTCTCATATACAACATTGAATTGAACTGAATTGAATTGAATTGAATTGAATTATGGATGAACGGAATTGATAATAGTTACTCAATCACTGTGCAAAGCTTTCTGTTAACTGGTTTGTTAAAAGCAAAGGTTTACTTGACAACTTTTATAGGATGTTTGATTGCCTTGATATTATTCGATACTCATGGACTACACTATCATTAATCCTATAGCATTTTCATTTTCATTTTTCATTACATTTAATCATTTAAGAACGGCGACACGGTATCAGTATAATCAATGCTAATTATTGTTAATTATGCAAAATGTTAACACCAGTTCTAATAAAAATTGTTTCTAGAATGAACCGTTGTGATTTATTGAGGAAAGTAGTGATATCTCCTTTTGTTTCAGGTTTTATTGCGAAATCTTGATATGGCGGGACGTTTTGTGATACAACTGACCTATACACATATACATCAAATGTGATAACTCAAACATTTATTTTTTAAATCAATGCTTCAAATGGTTAACAGCTCAAGCTTCATACACATTTTCCTTATCTGTCAGCTTTACTCATTATATCATTACTTCAGACTTCATGCCCTTTAAATGGTACCATGATATTTCTAGATTTTTTAATGGTTGCCATTGTAGATTATTGTCTTTTAAATAGCATTTTATCTTTAACCAAATCAAGTCTGGCATTGGTACCAGTGAAATTGTGAAATCTTACATCTTCACCTCAGAGTGTTCTACCCTGATATTGCAAAGACGGAAATGTTCAACTCTAAAATTTGACCTCCGTCATTCAACTTAACTCTGACTTTTGTACGTGTGACATTTTCACCTGCTGCAGTTTTTACCTCAACGCATTTATCAGGCGCTTAGGCGTTTTTACCTCTGATATTCATTTTATGCCTCACAAAATAGTATATAACGCATTTCACCTTTCATATTTTTACCTCAGACATCTTAGTTACATCGCAACAAAATAAAACAAAGCGGTTAGATAGTTTGATATGACATGTCAACAAAAAAAATCAAAACTAATTTATATTCTTTGTCAAGATAAACAGCGCATAGGACCTGCATCGATGCATGTTCTCCTCAAATAATGAGCTATAGCTTTTAAGGGATAGTATGCTATAAGATATCCATTGGGATAGTAATGTTGAGATAACAGCATATATTTTCCTTTGCCTCCGGTAGACTAAACATGGTATATTTGTTTTCTAACGTTCATTGCTTTAATTCATGATAGGGATTGAATGTTCACTGCTGCAACATTGATTGTTGTTCACTGCCGCAACATGTGACCTTTCTGTTTTCTGTATTTTTATTTAGTGACATATATTTAATTGGATTTTTTGTTTTGTTTGTTTTAATCGGTTTCCCCAGATATAGTTGGTCTTAAAAAACATCCGTACTTTAAACTTCCCCTAATCTGATTACTCACGGGACCTGCGGCTGTACAAGCTAATGCTTTTACGCAGGCCCCATCATTTTTTTTTTTTTCGCATTGTGACCACAGTTTAATTCGCATGCATACAGAACCCCACCCATTGTATCGGACATTATTGCCGGAAGTCACGAATACAAAAATCTAGTGCATGACTTATGTAAATAATCATTGGGTGTGTTTATGTACATATCGTTTACGCTAACAGATATCCAATAAAGAAAGGAATTTGACACATACTACATGGCTTGTGGTATGCGTAATATGAGCTTATAATAGTCCATGCTCTATAATCTAAACCATGATTGCGTTGTGAAAAAAAAAAGTAAAAGAAACGAGCTTTGAGTCAAACGTGACAGTCACCAGAACATGATTCAGTAATGAAACAATGAAACAGTAAAGTGATGATACAGTGTCAAAAATGCGTTGTAATATGTGTTATATGATGTGTAGCATGCGACGGGAAGAAGGTGTTAATAGAATTTGTACACCTGCTTGGTTATTTAAGAAAAAAAGTGCCTTACAATAACAGAAATAAAATAAACAGAAGTGAACAAAGGCTATCTCTAGAATTTCAATACATCACGTCAGTTATCTAGACCATGCAGTGTAGACGAATACCAACTGTACATCCTTCACGTACGTCCTCTCAATATAATTATTAGTATTTACATATTGTTCACTATTCGTAGTATAAAAAAAATCAACAACAACATGAGTTTGATAATAACGCATTTAAATTGTGGTGAAGTGATTTACAAGATCATGAAATGTACAAAGTATAAATATTTGATGCTTTTCAGAAGATAATGATGTAATTGAATGATCAATATGCAGCGTGTGGACAATATGGCTATATCATCACTGGGCAATTTGTAATCTGGGAAGTCAACTATTAGTCTAGTCGAAATACAACAAAAAGTGGGTTAACCCCCATATTGCAACAGAAATGATTCCACTTGCATTTGACCTGAATGAGATTTTAAAATAACATTATTAAACTTTCCCTAAAATTCGAGTGGTGTATCAGTGTCTTGTAAATTCAAGATGGCCGCCATACAACCTATATTTATGCCTATATCTCGGGACATATAACCCGCAGAAAGTAAATTCTGGTGTCTAAACCTGTGTTTTCTGGGTCAAGGAATGCAATCATGATATCTGTAGTAACTTTTAAGCATCCCTATATATAGTTTTTGCATATATTTGCATATAATTACATGCAAAATGGCCGCCATAATGCCTGTGAAAGCCCATTCGCATGTAAATGGCCCTTTTTCTGTGGTCTTAATTCTGCTCTTAAGAATCATTAATGCAGTGCACTCAGGAATAAGTCTGCATAAATTTACATTTCATAAATCTATTCACGTTACTACCGTGTGTCAAGTTTATATAGATATACACGTATAATAACCTTTCGTGTATACTCACACGTAGACAACCTGCAGAACGTTACATGCAACCATGAGTTCAAGTGCAAAATGTTGGCATAATACCATTCACAACCTTAATGATTATCCTTTCACCTACTACAGTTGCATAAATCTGCATTGATTAAAAAATAGTGTGCTACTCACATTGTATTTTATTCTGAGCAAGCCTCCGAACATGTTCATGTAACAGGAATTGTTTAAGATATCTTAATATCTAAAATTGAAGTTATTTTCTGAAAGCTCGCGAAGTATACATGTATACGCATCGTTCCTTCTGATTATTGTACATATGTTGATGTATATAATTTATTTCGTATATTACATGAACCTTTTGTAAAAGTGTAGACAATATCATTTTATGATATGTATACTTTGTATTACGTTTTGATTTTCGTTGATTGGAAATAAACTATGATTGAACTTGAACTTGAACTTGAATCTCGTAACGGCATGTAATCTGATGATTTTCCTTCATGTTAAATACTTACCTGTTGCTACATTGCAATACTTTTTCGTCTATCATTTATTGTCATTTATCTCTCATATATAGCTTCCAAAGTGTGCTTACGGTATACAAAAATTGGTCTTAAATTATTAAGCAGATTTTCTCAAACATCTTTTTCTTACCTGTGATAATTTGCCGATTTGCCTCCATGTCTAGTCGATACTTGTTTCTTTTGTTGCAAAACTTTTGGTAAAGACATGTATAAAAGATCAATGACCACCGGAACGTATAAGTCATATGACAGTGATAGATTTTGTGTAGAAGTGGATTTTGTCATATTTTTGCGCGGTTTCATTCAGTAAATTTCTCAAAAATGTAAAACATTGTGATGCACAGCTAGATACAAAAAAAAAATGAAAAAAGAACATTTCTACTACTAGGATACACTGGATTCATCAGTCGATTAATACAAACGGCATCCTTCTCATCGGCTTCAAGCTCACACGACACGAATACGTAAATTGTGATAAGTCTTGCTTTTACCATTTTTCATGCTATTTTATCTGCATTTTCATCAAAAGAAATGTTTTCTATGTTGCCTTGAGGCTTCGCACTGTTGAAAACTTTCAGCAACACACATTTTTTTTTTTCGGAATATCGAGCAGCATGAAGGCTGAGTTCAATTTTGCTGGAGAAAAAGCACTATGAAGTCAGATAAGAAACAAAATACATAACATCATTCTCTATCCCTAATGCTTCCAAGAGGTCCCTTCCCTCCACTTCAGCAACAGCTTTTCTTCAACTTAAACAGTGGAAGGGAAATGACATACAATTATTGGAATTGGGACCATTTTGGGAGGATGTTTAATTAAATATCTTCTAATTACTACAGACAAAGATGCAGCTACTAAGGAACTCCTGAACGAAGTCCATACAATACAGTCTTTTGTCTTGTCTGCAGCTCCAAGTTATTTAACGATACCGTTATAGCACTTTTTTTTGTATGTGTGTAAACACGGCGAAATATGTACAGTCTCGTTTAAGCGATACTAAAGTATTCATGTGGTTCGATAGTTCGTTTTTAATACTGATTTTGCACTGGTACAATTTAAGTTGGTCGAGATAAACATGTCCGTTCTCCGTATAATTTCACGCCTATAAATTTGGGAACCTACAGTTTTTACAAGCATCATTGCTTTTATGTAGGCCCCATCATATTTCTGACATTTATTTGTGATATCCTCAGATGATAACGACCATTTATATTTGTGTGTAATGTTTGTTTGTCTTTTTTTTTTCAAACATAAGATATTATTGTATATATTTTGTAATTTTGTTTTATCACTGAGAAAGTGGAAATATGAAATAAACTTGAAACTTGAATTGCAAGACAGGCTGTTAGCAACTGGCAGTGTAGTTGCAGGGCAAACAGACTTGACTGCACCTTATATCAGTGGCAGATGCGGGCCATCATAGATCAAACACTTGTAATCTTGTATTTCTAAAAATATGTGAGGAGTCAGATGATGCTGCTCTAATTGGTGACTAGGAATAAGGAGCATTCTTGAAAGACATCGACACAGTTTACAACAAACGCGAGACTTACCACGCTTCTATACGTCTGTATGAAATGAAGCTTAGATCCTTTTTGCTTTTGATTGATCAACTGAAATATCACATAATCCTAGTCAAGAATTTATTGTAAAAGCATGAAACACTTTGTGTGTAAGCGAGTTTACTTGTTTTTTCACTTTATCATTGATCTGATCAGAGATCACATTACATGCCTTAAGGATCTGTATTTTCGCAAGGCAGAAAATTAAAATGATGTAATGAAAATGAAAGAAAGTTTTCTTGAAATCAAGTAATTTTGAATCATTAGATTTTGAACTCATCTTAGCCAAAGGCTCAAGACAGCCAGCTTATATTGCGAATAGTCATCATTAATCGTCGGGCGTCCGTCGTCAGTCATGCATACATTTCCAAAAGATCAGTTTCAGATTCTCTTTAAAAACTCCATGTAATGACAGATTTTCAACTAACTAGGCGAGTGGCATCTCAAGGATGACAGACTATCAAGTTGTTCAAATAGGCACCATGTCCAAAATGTCCCAGAACCCCGAAATTAAGGAATCTTTCATTAAAGAAACCTCTCACACACACACAAACACACATACAGAAACAAATCTTTTAGAAGCAGGTGTGATAGAGCTATGGTATATAGTACAAAGTTAAATATCTTGGAGACTGCATATTTTTTTAAGTTTGCTTTCGCATTTTCATCTTCTTTTTGAAATATTGCTACAATTGCTACCATGCCCCCTCTTAATGTAGAGTAGCTGCTTTTATAAAACCAGAAGAGCATTGAACAAATACATCGGTGAGTGTATTAGCGTACTTTCCAGATTGTTTATGGCAGATCCAGGGGTGACCTCCTTGGGGCTAGTGCCAAATAGTGACCAATTTTCACACTACCATCATCTTCACAAAAAGTCCGTTCAATTTGTTACCAATCTTTGCTGGTAGAATATTGGTAAAATGGATACCATCCATCCCCCCCCCCCCACCCCTCGAAGGCACCTAAAGTCTGATCTAGACGCGGCTGCCTTGAGGCTGGGACAAAATCATCGGGGGCCACTTCTGATATCTGATCTTATTTTGGAAAACACATGGTCAAATTTTCAACAAATTTAGTACCGTACAACGCGTTATCGCTAGTGTTGGACGTCATGCCTCCCTGGGCCCTTGAGGTCATCAAAGGCTTCCAGATATGGCTCTAGAGATTCCTAAAGTCTTCCCTTTTCCTTTCTCCTAAATAATTGTCTGCAAGAATGCATGGAAGGTTAACTTGAGATATTTGGGTGAGCGCTATATACCCCTGGGTATTTTATTCAGAAAATCAGTTAGTAACAAGGTACCTCTTATATGACATGAACATCCTCTATGAAAATTACCAAACTCATGAAGCCTTTGTAGAGTAGCTTTTGGATAATCATGATCATGATGACGTGCCCTCCCCCCCCCCCCCCCCAGGCAAAAAAAAAAAGAGAAAAAAAATGATGCCTACCACATAATTTGAGGCTTTAATCTTTGTGTACCTATTGAGCACACTTCGGAAGCTACGTTGAGATTGTTCTGAGGCTTTATATAAAAAAAAGGTGAGTAATACAATACTTTTAATCAATGCAAGAATATGAAAGTAGGTGTAAGGATAATCATTAAGGTCGTGAATTATACCAATTTTTGGCCTGTAGAAATCTTGGATGAAGACATTACAATACGATTAACGTATATATATATATATATATATATATATATATATATATTTCATTTCATTTCAATTTATTTTCATATTTCTCACATATATCACAATATAAAATAAATTGATACGAAATCTATACAGGACATAATTCAAAATAGAACTTCACCGGAATGTTCAAAAGTTTGTCTTGGTATACACAAGGTCTGTATACATGCGAGTTAAACTGAGATCATAATGCGAAAAATATGATGGGGCCTGCGTAAAAGCAAGCTTGTATAGAGCCGCAGGTCCCGTGGTAAAATCAGATTAGGGGAAGCATAAGAACAGATATTTTTAGACCATACTATAATTGGGGGATCCGATTAAAACGAACAAGATCAAATCAAATGTTGCTATATAAAATACAGAATAAAACACTGAAAGGTCACATGTTGCAACTATAACCTACTACAAGTAAGGACATTGAGAGAACAACGACTGAGATTGTAAGGATTTAAGTGGGTGTGGAGGTATAGATGATGACGTAACAATTGGCATAAATACATAAATGGAAGGTGGGCTAAAAGAATGTTGTCGTGAATATAAAATATACACACAAGGACAATGGAGCTCAGGTGTCAAATTCCAGCGGGGTCCTAAACCATGCAGGCCGTGTGACCATGGTAACAGACAGCTGCCACGCGCAAGAATTCCAACAATCGAGTGTAACAATAAAAACTTAGAGAGCGCAACAGGCAGACTGATCGAAGAATAATAATGTACATGGTTAGGATCCCGTCGGACTATTACTAAAAGATAAATAAGATAGACAAGGGAGGAAATAGTGAGCAACAAGTACTATGCAATATGCATGCCGTAGCTGCTCAAAAGATATTGTTTTAATTTTCGTTTGAATGAGGTTAAAGTGGTGCAGCTTGTAAGTTCCGTAGGGAGTTCATTCCAGTACTTAGGTCCAGTGAACATGATAGTTTTTTTCGCAAAAATTGTTCGGGTACGTGGAAGGTGATACGCATAACGTTGGCGGGTTGGATAATCATGAACTGTATAGTTTCTTGTGAACATTTTGGAAAATGCATCTGGTAATTGGCCAGTTGAGAACTGAAACATAAACAGGCAAACGTTGTAAGAAAATAACTCAGGAGTTTTCAAAATTTTATTGCTCATAAAAAGTTCATTCGTATGCGATAAATATCCAGCGTGGTTTACAATTCTAATAGCGCGTTTTTGCACAATAAATAACAAATCGATAAGATTTTTAGAAGCATTTCCCCACGCCAGAATCCCATAATTAAGATAGGGAGATATCAAAGTTGAATATATACTCTGTAGAATATTACATGGAAAATAATAACTAAGTTTGTTTAGAACCCCTGTATTTCTAGCAATAATTCTACTTACATAACCAACATGGGTTCTCCAAGATAAATCGCTATCAATGTAAAGACCCAAAAATTTTGTACTGTTGACCTGTGACAAATCAATGTTGTTGATCTTGACAGAAATAGGTAGTACAGGTGGGGAATTACTAAACAAAATATAATGAGTTTTTTCAAGGTTTAAGGAAAGTTTGTTTGCAAAAATCCAAGATTGAACAGAAACAAGTTCTTCATTTATTATGTTTATAAGTTCATCAGGATTTGGATGAGAAAAGAACAAATTTGTATCGTCTGCAAAACAAACGAAGGAAAGGATCTTAGATGAGTTCTGAATATCGTTGATATACAAAATAAAAAGAAGTGGACCTAACAGGGAACC
The DNA here is from genome assembly GCA_033980235.1 of Diadema setosum. NCBI lineage: Eukaryota > Metazoa > Echinodermata > Echinoidea > Diadematoida > Diadematidae > Diadema > Diadema setosum. The sequence continues at coordinate 23,001,255 of CM067074.1, forward strand.
CTGAGGAACCCCGCAAGAAATTAACTTAGGTTGGGAATCGTGACCGTGGATACTTACAAATTGTTTTCTATTTGTCAGATAATCAGAAAACCATTCTAGCGCCTTACCCCGAATTCCGTAATGATTTAATTTATAAAGTAAAATATCATGATCTATTGTATCAAACGCCTTTGAACAATCAAGAAAAACACCAACAGTATGAGATACATCATCTATAGCATGAGCTATCTTATTAATAAACTTGAGTAATGCGTGAGTTGTACTATGTTTTTTGCGAAATCCAAATTGAGAATCAGTAAATATTTTTGACTGAAGAAGAAAATTAAGGGTACGTTTATACACAAGTCTTTCGAGTATCTTTGAAAAGGAAGTTAAAAGGGAAATAGGACGATAATTATTAACAAAATCTTTTTGCCCTTTTTTTAAAAATGGGAACAACTCTGGCTACTTTCATTTTACAAGGAACTTTAACACTAGATAAGGATTGATTCAAAATAAAAGTAAGGGGTGAAATTATTTCATGAATCACGTTTTTACCAAAAAATTTGTGATTCCATCGTATCCCGAACTTTTTTTGTTATTTAATCTATCAACAATCTTTATTATTTCATCTTCAACAATCGGTACAAAAAATAAAGATGCCACATTCCTATTATCCAGAAAAGAGTGAAATTCCTGGTGCGCTGAAGGGATTTTGTCAGCCAGATTTGGGCCAATGTGTACAAAGTAATCATTAAAAACTTCAGCTATGTCTATGGGGTCGTCAATACGAACATCATCCTCTTGAATATAACTAGGAGCATTATTGTCAGTATTACATTTCAACGCCTGATTTATCACCCTCCACGTACCCTTCACATCATATTTGCATTTATCAAATTGATTCATGAAATACATCCGTTTGGCTAACCGTAATGAAGAAGTAAGGATATTACGATACCGAGTATATCGGGACTTATTCATAACAGTGGGTACTTTACGATATTTACGAAACAGTTTATTTTTCTTATTAATGGATTTTAAAAAGTGATTTAGTAACCCATGGCTGCCGAGGTACTTTTTTATGATTTGATTTAAAACATTTACGACAAGGGATAACAGTATTGAGCTGAGTAATGAAAATATCTATGAAAATATCAAATGATAAGTTTACGTCATTTTGATTATAAACAATCGACCAATCAACGAGTTTTAACTTTTCTCTAAGCCTGTTAATATTTGACTCTGACATCACACGAAAACCGGAAGTGTTGTGCGCACTTTCTGTCAGAGTGTCAACCTTACCAATAAGTGCATACACAGGAAAATGATCAGAGATATCAGTAACCACAATACCAGGTGAAATAGGAGAAGATAACTTGTTAACAAATATATTATCGATTAAAGTAGAAGAAATATCAGTGATTCTTGTAGGTTTTCTTATAAGAGGAATGAAAGACTTAGACAGCATTTGATTGAGAAATTCTTGACAATTATGGTTATTTAAAAGATTTAAATTAAAATCACCCATAAGAAAACATGTTTTATTTCTGAAATACTGGTTCAACAAAATGCCATCGAGTAATTCAACGAACTCAGTTAAATTCGAATTTGGTGGCCTGTAAATTTCCCCGACAATTACATTTCCTTTATTTGGTACTTTTATCTCGATGAAAATACTTTCAAAAAATTCTGTCATAAAACTGAACTCCTCTAATAACCGATGGTTTAAATTTTCTGTGACTTAAAAACCAACTCCACCTCCTTTCTTACATAATCTATTGTTTGTTAGAAGTTTAAATTGATCAATGTGAAACAAGGAGGAAGGTGACTTCTCCTGTAACCATGTTTCACTGAGGCCGATGACACCATGAGTAAATCGTAGTTCATCAATGAATAGAAGAAATTGATCAAAATGTTGGTTTATATATATATATATATAAGTATATTCACGGTAGTCATTTGAATAGATTTATGTATAGATATGATTATACTGTTTGCAAATTTTTAGCGATTTATAGGTAACTATTCCTGAGTGGAGCATATTCTACATCAGTGATTCTCAGCAGTAAAATTAAGTTCACAGACACCATCACTGCGTACCTTATACATAATTATATGGAGATATAAGCCTACAGACGCAATATGGCGGCCATTTTGCATTTAATTATATGCAAATATATGCAGAAAACGTATAAAGTTAAGATTGAAAGTTGCTGCTGGTATCTTAATTGTATTTATTGACCTAGAAAACATAGGTTTAGACACCAGAATCTATTTTATGCTGGTTTTATGTACAAATATAGAGGTATAAATGGGTTGTATGGCGGCCATTTTCAATTTATGCAAATTGGGCACTGATCCACCACTCGAATTTTAGGTAACTTTTAATAAGTTATTTTAGTAGCTCTTCCAGGTCAAATGCAATTGGAATCATTTCTGTTGCAATTAGTTGGGGGTCATATCATATGTGACCGTGCACCTCAAAACGAACATAAAGTCGCACACACTGATTTTGCGTGAGGACTGAAAATAAGTGAAATGGGTCAACCTAGCCGAACTTGACTTTTTCATATTTTCTGAAAGAGCGGGTCTTCTTTTACATTATGCTAAAATTTGGTATCATAAAACGGGCGGGAAAGTGTGTTTTTTTTTAGCAGTTTATCTCGAACATTTTTAGTAGAATAGTGTAATTAGGTGTGTCTTTAGAATCCCCTTTTCATTTCTGAAAAACCTTGTCCACACTCTTCACTTTCAATTCTAATAACTTTTGAAAGGATAGTGCTACTGCTTTGAAAGTTGGCATTGATTATGGACAGAATGTGTTAATGAGGTAGTTAAGACCATATTATGAAAGGGCAGACTTTTTGCTTTAAAATGATGTATAACTCAAATCAAATGGACTCTCCTAACCTATCTAAATATTGGAAAGAAAGCACAAACTCAGGAAAAGTGTGCACTGAGAAAAGAGGCTCTGAAGCACAGTGTCTATTCAAGCGCTTAATCTTTACCAAACCGTGCTGGCTATGCGACGAATGGGACAAAAAACAGGAAGTAAACCACCAGAGTAACAACAATGAAGGGATTATCAAATTAAACTGAAATTAAGCATGCCTCATTAACATATTCTCTCATAATTAATGACAACTTTCAAAGCAGTAGCACTATTCTTTCAAAAGTTATTAGAGTTAAAAGTGAAGAGTGTGGACAAGGTTTTTCAGAAATGAAAAAGGGATTCTAAAGACACACCTAATCACACTATTCTACCAAAAATGTTCCAGATAAACTGCTAAAAAAACACACTTTCCTGCCCGTTTTATGATACCAAATTTTAGCATAATGTAAAAGAAGACCCGCTCTACCTTTCAAAAAATATGAAGAAGTCAAGTTCGGCTAGGTTGACCCATTTCACTTATTTTCTCTCCTCACTCAAAATCAGTGTGTGCGACTTCATGTTCGTTTTGAGGTGCACGGTCACAAATTTACTTCGTTTTGCAAAAAGTAATGCAAGGATAGCCTGTTTGTGAGGAAAAACCTCTTTTGTCGTCTACTTTGTCAGTATCTTCTAAAGCAATAGCTAATATCATTAGATTCCATGTAAGATTCGGTTTTATGATTATTCAATAAATCACACGTATTCGAAAATCTCAAACAAGGAACTTCGAACAAATCAAATTTCTTACACTGTGTGTGTGTTTGCTTAGCCCATTCTTAGTGTTCCTATCAACAGCAATGACGTTACCGTGAATGTATTCGCACAATAATTCATATCAAATCCTATCTAATCATCTTTTTTCCCCCATAAAGTATAGTAAAGCAATTAGTGCACAGTCCTTATGGTCTTGGCATATATTACAATTGAATTTGTGTAATGATTTGATTTATAACATTAACACACTTACACGCACTATATATAAATATATATATATGTATATATATATATATATATATATATATATATGAAGGGTTTGTTTGCAAAAACCGATAAGTCCATTTTTGAAGATTTTGAAGTACGATATCTGTCAAAAAGTACAAAATAATACGTTTTAAATGATATATTGGTCACTACATATAAAGGTATATTTTTGAAGTTATTGTCAAAAGAAGCAAAAATTTTCTTATTATCCTCTTTATTTTTCTTGACCTTTAATCGCAAATATCTCCATTTGGCAAATATGGACTTATCGGTTTTTGCAAACAAACTCTTCATATATACATATATATATATATGTATATATATATACATATATATATATGTATATATATGTGTAGATATATGTGTGTGTGTGTGTGTAGATATATATATATATATATATGAAGAGCTCAGTTGCAAAAGGTACTACATCCATTTTCCATCAAAATCCACTTTTTTGGTCTTGATGCTCATTTTTAGGACCTCTTTACACCTATACTAACAAAGAGCTGAATTTCCAACCAGAAAATGTTTAAAAATTACATTTAAAAATCAGTTGAGTTTCAGAAGGTACTACATCCACTCCAATGACATCATCGGGAAATTGACCAATCTGAGAGCAGCATTGACTTGACCCTCTCCCATTGTCTACTGACTTAATCTGTAAACAATAGAAGTTGGCTTTTGGCGTTTTGGCTTTCTGTTCAAATCACCAAGCAAATCTGACAAATATCTTGAAAAACTCATCGCATTTTGATGAAGCAATGGAGGAAAATGAAGGAGAACTCATTGACAAAACAAAACATCCCAAGAAAAGGATCAGGAATTAAAAGCAGTAGACAAGGGCATAGGAGAAACAGCGGAGAGACTGGACAAAATTACGCGACTTTCATGTAGTCCCACGTAGTGCATTTACGGTTAGTTACCGGTACTGTGCGTTACTGCTAGGGTGTTGCGTTTGTACCATAAATTGTCCCAATAATTAAGTACAAAAACTTTGCAGATATGGACTTTACCTTATAGAAATGGATTCACAGGTAATAGTTGTGTGACAACTAGTCTGAAAGCAAAGTTACTTTGTTAAATGTATACAATGGCATGAAATTCTGACATCCTTACCAACAGCGCTTTACCCGTGAGTATGCTGTGCTATTCTATACGAGCATAATGTAAAGTACCAGGGCTGGCAAAGTACGTAATGGCATGAAGCTTTGAACACTAGAATCGTATTTATCCTTGTAAATGACACATTTTACTTATACAATGTCATACAGGTACATGTAATACCAAATGTGTGTTTAGTATAGATGGCAATATTACTCCTTGGCGGTCCTGATTTTATCAGCTTTTAGATCATCAGATTTATCTTACCTGATAAAGAACATACCAGAATGAAATTCACGTAATGCATACAATTACAGCATTAAGAAAATACAGCACGTTCAGATACTGCTTTTCCACCTTTATCCTTTGAAGTTCCATTGAAAAAAAATTGAAGAAAAAAATGAATACAGTATTTTTAAGACACGTAAAGGGAGAACCCACAGAGAGAAAAATAGCCAAAAATCAATACAAAGAAGAAAAAGAAAGAAATCATGAGAAAAAGTTCGTGAGAGAAAAACAAAAGAAGAAAAAGGAAGAGAGAAATCACCTGGAGAGGTATTGTAACCCCTCCCCATCTATAACCGTTTACACATAATGGATCCCACCCCCCCCCCATGCTGAATGGATTAAGAACATTTGAAACATGTGGAAAGTGATGGAATGCTTATGACCAATGACAATCATTCCGACATTGAAAAGTTCATATTCTGTACCTTATGTAATATTCTGTTATATGTTATAATACAACTGTATGTATATGAATGGTTGTGGTATATCAGTATTATTTACCTCATTATACGATAGCCAGAAGATGACGCGTGGCTGTTGTACTGTATTATATAGCCACTTACGTCTTGCAATGCTGCCACATGCTGTATTATCGTCGACAACATAAAAATGTCTAGTTTGATATTATTACAGTCGTCTGTCACACAACACATAAGATGAGGATACTGAATTGGTGTCTTTGTTATATACCTTCACCTCAATTAATAACACGAGTGTGATATGAAATGTATTCAATAATATGCAATTGATTATGTATATGATTATTGGAATATGTTATATACAGCTGTAATTACGGATTGATTGATTACACAGTCATTATAGACTCACGCCAGTTAGATTTATATTAGTATACATATATGAATATATATTTATTAGTGTAGCCATACGAGTGAGTCATTTTTGTATCGTTACAGCCCTGATGAAGGTCCGTTTGGGACCGAAAGCTCGGCGGCAATAAACAGACACGTTGACCTAGCTACGTCCACCTGGCTCTTCTTTTCACACTACATATATATATATGAAGAGTTTGTTTGCAAAAACCGATAAGTCCATATTTGCCAAATGGAGATATTTGTGATTAAAGGTCATGGAAAATAAAGAGAATAATAAGAAAATTTTTGCTTCTTTTGACCATAACTTCAAAAATGTACCTTTATAAGTAGGGACCAATATATCATTTAAAAGGTATTATTTTGTACTTTATGACAGAGACCGTACTTTAAAATCTTCAAAAATGGACTTATCGGTTTTTGCAAACAAACTCTTCATATATATATATGAAGAGTTTGTTTGCAAAAACCGATAAGTCCATATTTGTCAAATGGAGATATTTGCGATTAAAGGTCAAGAAAAATAAAGAGAATAATAAGAAATTGTTTGCTTCTTTTGACCATAACTTCAAAAATATACCTTTATATGTCGTGACCAATATATCATTTTAAAGGTATTATTTTGTATTTTATGACAGAGACCGTACTTCAAAATCTTCAAAAATGGACTTATCGGTTTTTGCAAACAAACTCTTCATATATATATATATATATATATATATATATATATATATATACATATGATTGTTTGCATGTGTGCGTGTGTGTGTGCGTGCATGTGTCGATGTGAGATGTCATTAACCTGTAGAATCTTTCTTTTTTTCACATGAAAACTCAATCCAAACAAACCTTATTTCATGGTAATTTTCCAGTTACAGGGTAACCATACCTTCACAGGTGTCCTGCGCTTCACCGACATAACAATACTCCCATCTTTTGTCCACATCGGTTGTGTAACACCAGGCTGTGTTCCCATCATCAGGGTTACGGCAGTAGTTGTGATCTCCCAACCCTGCGTTTGGGTAATTCGTAGGAGTCTTACTGGGGTGTTGGTGAGGAGTCTGCAGGGTCCATCGCTGGCAAGTTCGACCACTGAGAGTCACATTGACCAAGCCTCTGTAGTCTCTCGCGTCTGACCATCTGTAACATTCTCTACGATCAAGGAGCTCTGCTTGATGTGAACATATCATTCAGTTTCTTTCTTTGTTTTGTCCTATATGCACAAGTCAACTTTACTACTCTGAAGAAATCCAACCATATTTACGTTTTTCATTAGTTTTATTTTCTATTCATTACCGAATGCCTTCATCATCCATTCTACTCTTTCTTTTTCTTTATCTGTTTTCTTTGTTCGAATAGAAAGAACTCACCCATAAACGCAAGTGCATTATAATGTAGGATTATTTGATTACCTTGACAGTACTTGATAGCCTACTGGACTACAGTATCATTAATCTCATAGGATTTTCTTTTCATTTTTTATTACATTTAATTATTAATGCATGACGGCACAATTCAGTCACTTCAAAAACTGTTTTTTGATGTCTTTGCACGAATGATTACATATAAAATATACAACACAATACAAAAATAGCATTTGTAAATAGAGGTGGGGTATAGAGGGTCAATTTTAGGTCATATTTTCAGAACATGCTCATCACATCTTAGTTTGATGACTTTTTGCCTACTGACACCATTTTTGAAAAAAAGAACGGAAAAAAAAAGCAAAATCAGGGGTGCCCCAGCCGAAATCGTAAAAAATCCAAGATGGCCGCCGTTTCGGCTTTAAAAAGAAATTTTTGGCGATAACTCGGCTATTTTTTGGTCTATTGTGATGATTTTGGTGTCTAACCCCATGTTTTAGGGGTCAAGGAAATGGATTATCATGATAATTTTAGTGTAAAACCCAAGCTTGTACATGAAACTAACCTTTTCCCCTTATTTAGGGTTAAATTTCCTTCTCCTTCACCCCTACCCCAACCGCCATTATTTTTTTGCCTTTTTTCTGCATTTTTTTTTCAAGTCATGGTAACTACCATACTTTTAGTAACAAGTTCTAGCAATCCGTTTTTTTTTTCTACCGACAATACAGCAAGAAATATAAAAATAACTTACGGTATACATGTATGTGTCATGCCAATACTGGTATGTGGCTGGTGCATTCAGAATGCATGGTAAATGTGGAACCAGTATTAAATACTGTATCTGCTTTATAGCGTCCATTAACATTTAGGTCCTAAGACCTTTAACAATATAAATGAATAAATATAATAATAAGTAATGACAAATAACTTACACTATACATGGTTTACATATGTGTCATGCACATATCCGTAAATCTGGTACATTGTAACAGAAACCAGTGCTTATACTGTATCTGCTTTGTAGTGCTGATGAACATTTGGTATTCAGAACTGTAGTGCATGACAAATATGTAAACCATGTATAATGTAAGTTATTTGTATGTTTCTTGCTGTATTGTTGCAAGAAAACCATATTGATAGCTATAACTTGTTACTAAGAGTATGGAAGTAGTTAACATGACTTAAAAAAATACGGAAAAAAAGTGCAAAAAATGGCGGTTGGGGTAGGGGTGGTAAAGGAGAAGGAATATTTATTGTTATATTATCTATTTATCTATATTGTTAAAGGTCTTAGGACCAAAATGTTAATGGACACTATAAAGCAGATACAGTACAATACTGATTCCACAGTTACCATGCATTCTGAATGCACCAGCCACATGACCAGTTTTGGCATGACACATACATGTATACCGTAAGTTATTTGTGTATTTCTTGCTGTATTGTCGGTAGTAAAAAAGAAACAGATTGCTAGAACGTGTTATTAAGAGTATGGTATAGTTGACATGACTTGAAAAAAAAAAATACGGAAAATAGTGCAAAAAATGGCGGTTCGGGTAGGGGTAAAGGAGAAGGAAATTTAACCCTAAATATGGAGAAAAGGTTAGTTTCATGTAGAAGCTAATGTTTCACACTAAAATTATTATGAAAATCCATTTCTTAGACCCCTAAAACATGGGGTTAGATACCAAAATCATCACAATAGACCAAAAAATAGCCGAGTTATAGCCAAAAATGTCATTTTAAAGCCGAAACGGCGGCCATCTTGGATTTTTTTTTTTTTTTTTTTACGATTTCGGTCGGGGCACCCCGGATTTTGCATTTTTTTTTTCGTTCTTTTTTTTCAAAAATGGTGTCAGTAGGCGAAAAGTCATCAAACTAAGGTGTGAAGAGCATGTTCTGAAAATGTCACCCTCTATAGCCCACCTCTATTGTAAATAAATAGAAATGTTTACTATATTCTCTTTATTTTTCTAGACTTTTAATTGCAAATATCTCCATTTGGCAAATATTGACTTATCGGTTTTTGCGAACAAACTCTTCATATATATATATATGTAAATATATTTGTTTGCATGTGTGCGTGTGTGTGTGCGTGCATGTGTCGATGTGAGATGTCATTAACCTGTAGAATCTTTTTTTCACATGAAAACTCAATCCAAACAAACCTTATTTCATGGTAACTTTCCAGTTACAGGGTAACCATACCTTCACAGGTGTCCTGCGCTTCACCGACATAACAATACTCCCATCTTTTGTCCACATCGGTTGTGTAACACCAGGCTGTGTTCCCATCATCAGGGTTACGGCAGTAGTTGTGATCTCCCAACCCTGCGTTTGGTGAAACTCTTCATATATATATATGTAAATATATTTGTTTGCATGTGTGCGTGTGTGTGTGCGTGCATGTGTCGATGTGAGATGTCATTAACCTGTAGAATCTTCTTTTTTTTTCACATGAAAACTCAATCCAAACAAACCTTATTTCATGGTAACTTTCCAGTTACAGGGTAACCATACCTTCACAGGTGTCCTGCGCTTCACCGACATAACAATACTCCCATCTTTTGTCCACATCGGTTGTGTAACACCAGGCTGTGTTTCCATCATCAGGGTTACGGCAGTAGTTGTGATCTCCCAACCCTGCGTTTGGGTAATTCGTAGGAGTCTTACTGAGGTGTTGGTGAGGAGTCTGCAGGGTCCATCGCTGGCAAGTTCGACCATTGAGAGTCACATTGACCAAGCCTCTGTAGTCTCTCGCGTCTGACCATCTGTAACATTCTCTACGATCAAGGAGCTCTGCTTGATGTGAACATATCATTCAGTTTCTTTCTTTGTTTTGTCCTATATGCACAAGTCAACTTTACTACTCTGAAGAATTCCAACCATATTTACGTTTTTCATTAGTTTTATTTTCTATTCATTACTGAATGCCTTCATCATTCATTCTACTCTTTCTTTTTCTTTATCTGTTTTCTTTGTTCGAATAGAAAGAACTCGCCCATAAACGCAAGTGCATTATAATGTAGGATTATTTGATTGCCTTGACAGTATTTGATAGCCTACTGGACTACAGTATCATTAATCTCATAGTATTTTCGTTTTCATTTTTCATTACATTTAATTATTAATGCATGACGACACGATTCAGTCACTTCAAAACTGTTTTTTAATGTCTTTACACGAATGATTACATATATAATATGTGACCGTGCACCTCAAAACGAACATAAAGTCTCACACACTGATTTTGGGTGAGGATTGTTCAAAAATAAGTGAAATGGGTCAACCTAGCCGAACTTGACTTTTTCATATTTTCTGAAAGAGCGGGTCTTCTTTTACATTATGCTAAAATTTGGTATCATAAAACGTGCGGGAAAGTGTGTTTTTTTAGCAGTTTATCTCGAATATTTTTGGTAGAATAGTGTGATTATGTGTGTCTTTAGAATCCCTTTTTCATTTCTGAAAAACCTTGTCCACACTCTTCACTTTCAACTCTAATAACTTTTGAAAGGATAGTGATGCTGCTTTGAAAGTTGGCATTGATTATTGACAGAATGTGTTAATGAGGCATGTTTAATTTCAGTTTAATCTAATAATGCCTTCATTGTTGTTACTCTGGTGGTTTACTTCCTGTTTTTTTGTCCCATTCATTGCACAGCCAGCAGGGTTTAGTAAAGATTAAGCGCTTGAATAGACACTGTACTTCAGAGCCTCTTTTCTGAGTTCACATTTTTCCGGAGTTTGTGCTTTCTTTCCAATATTTAGATAGGTTAATATGAGAGTCCATTTGATTTGAGTTGTACATCATTTTAAAGCTTAAAGTCTGCTCTTTCAGAATATGGTTTTAACTAAAAATTCATGTCTGGCGACTTTTTGTTTGTTTAGAGGTGCGGTGCACATATACAACACAATACAAAAACAACATTTGTAAGTACATAAAAATGTTCTCATTATTCTCTTTATTTTTCTTGACTTTTAATTGCAAATATCTCCATTTGGCAAATATGGACTTATCGGTTTTTGCGAACAAACTCTGAGAATAAACTGAAAGTACTACGGATGCAACTTTTTCATGCATGTCACTATTCGAAAATAATATCTTCATGTCAATATCCGTGAACAGGATGAGAACCACCAGAGCAACAACAATAAAGTGACTATCAAATTAAGCTGAATTTGTGCATGTTTTGTTAACCCATTCTGTTCATGATCAATGCCAACTTTCAAAGCAAGAGCGTCATCCCGTCTAAATCTATTGGAGTTGAAAGTGATGAGGCTGGACAGGATTTTTAAGAAATGAAAAGACGACTCTTTTAGAAACACGTAATCACACTATTCTGAAAAAAAAGTGTTCCAGAAAAGCTGCTAAAAACCCAAATTCCTTTTCGTTTTATGATCCCAAACTTTGGTATAATGTAGAAGAAGACTTGCCTTTTCAGAAAATATGAAGAAGTCAAGATCGGCTAGGTCGACCTATTTCACCTATTTTAAGCTCTCACACAAAATCAGTGCGTGCGACTTTTTGTTCGTTTTTTGGTGCACAGTCACATATGAAGTATAGGGTCAATCATAATTTTAGCCTTTATCTTGATCGATGCATTGTCTATCGCCGCCGATCCTACAAAGATCACTTTTCTCGTCACAGTAATGAAATCGAATCTTGTTGTCATGGTTCTTGGAGCTTGGAAGAATGCCTTTTTTTTTTTCGTAACGCGGTGACAAAGGATTTGTTTTCAAATATGAAGTCTTTGATGTTGGTTGTAAGATACAGACTGAACACAAAAATATACTAACATACCGGTGTCACAATGAGGCCCTGTGTAACCTGGCTGACAATGGCAGGTGTAGTTGTACATCGTCTCCTCGCAGTATCCGTTTTTACACGGCATTGATAGGCAGTCTGGGTCAAGAAACACACACACAGGTACATCCAAGCAGTGAAAATAGATCGTTACGACATCAGATCATTTAAGCTAGACATACATTCCTCTTTATGATATCTCATTTGTTAGTCCTGCTAGCCTTCCGGCTCTTAACTAAAGCGTTCGACATTTACCAGCCAGACGTTAATCCCATAAAGTGCTTCTCGTATCCACCTTCTTTATAAACAGAGAGTGAAAGAGAGAATTTATTACTGTGAAAGTCACATATCTGGAATTTGATTTGGTTTGGTTCTCCAAATCACACACATACAGAAGAATACACATGTTTAGAAAATAGCGTTACACGACGCATAAGCTTAGCATGCAGACTTGCAAATCAATTCAAAATACATACATAGGCCTACACTATGAACACGACAGTATTCTATGTATGGGACGTAAAGCGCAATATCACCTAAATCAGAAGGAAATTGTGAATATAACAGCTGTAAATGCTGATTTATTATTTATCCAGAATGGTTCATGTCGTTACAATAAACAAAATTTAGATAAAATAAAATAGGGGGATTTGAATGATATGATTTTCGAATTGTGCACTTTTAGCCATTGTAATAACAGACAAGCATGAGACCGCGATCATAAGAATCAGCTTGGCAGGGATCGAGGCCTCGGAGTAAAATTTGAAATTTATATTCGTTTTACATAACTGTGTAATGGACGCGTCTACAAAATAGATTAATAACTAACTCCAATGAAGAGAAGGATGAAACAAAATTCGTCACCACTGTCTCAACTCATTTCGTTTATTTATAGGGATATTTCTTCCCACTTAAGGTGTGCCAACTTTTATATTAGTGTAAGTCAGTGAGAGGCTTGTAAGGCTTTGGCATCCTCACATTATCAGTTTTGCAGTACCATGACCACGTGATTCTGTCCCATATTGTTGTACTGTAAAAGAGCTAAAAATGTGGGAGTCACTACTTTTTCATCTTTTCTTTTGTTCGGTCTTTTCCATGACAGGTAATGTTTCCCCCTTACGAGACCTGATTCGGTTTATCTGAGAGTGAGCTCTTTTTACCCGGTAGCCGACAGACGCGGTAACCATGCTCTCTCTTTCCCCGGCAGTTTCCCGGCCGAGCTTGATGTCGAATCAGCTTTGGTATAAGCTGCGCGTCCATCCCATTGATCTCTGCTACCGGACATCGCCGGTTCATAGGGAGCGTGTAGTTCAGGTTGTAGCTGGCTCCACAATGAGATATGGCTGCTATACGTTGTTTACACCAGACGAAAAGCAAAGAAGTAGAATGGAGATTTGACATTGAAAGGGATATGCGTGATAAAGTTTCCAATCTTGCCTTTACGTGAAGAGTACCGTTTTTATCTGATCTGTTAGATTTGTCTGTTTTCCTATGAATTATCACAGTCACACTATCAAAACAATTTTGGTATATTTTGCATTCATTGTATTTCATTCTTGCATTGTCTTACATAGGTTATGGAATTCTGGCAAGAGGAAACTGTTGTTATAAAAATCCTTTCTACTGACAGAGAGAAAACCACACGGACAATTACCTTCAACATTTCCGGAACACACTATGATGCCTTATTTTTCTTCCAGCAGAGCCCTCAACATCCAGGAAAAAATATTATTTCAATATTGGATCATTTTTGTATCAGTTAAATACAGATAAAATCCCAGCCGTGTTTTCATCGATGTTCGTTATAGGAATACTGTTCCAAGTCCATTCTTACCCAAAGAGACAAAAAAAAAAATCTTTTCGTCTTTCTTCTGTATGTACTGTATCAGCTCTAAAAACAATATAACTACCACGGGACCAAAATTTGGGAATGACATGGATATTGAACTAATTGACTCTCGTTCTCTTAATTCATTGAAGCATTGAATTCTTCTTTCTACATTCATATCTACAGCGTTCTTCCTGGGCTTTCTTCGATGTATGTATTTCCCTACTTCATAGTTTGTTATTCCTTTTAATTTGTGAATTTCATGTAAGAATAATTATCTCAAATTAGTATCTGGGAAACTATGCCGTACAAACAATTCTTCTGTGTAGATTCCTCGTATTTCACATGTTATGTCCGATTGTATTATTTGCTTTATTCGACAATTTACTAATTCAATTTCCTATTTTCAATGCACCTTCCCCTCGACTCAGCATATCTTGCATGTTACCCTGCCACGTCTTTTGTTAGTCATATCAACATGATAGAAACATGCAAGTTATGCTGAGTCGAGGGGAAGGTGCATTACAACATCTTTTGTTTAAACATTTCAGTACTGTAGCAATGATTGACAGATGAGGTCATCTGAGGAATATTGGTTTGGAAGGATTTTTGTTGTTGTGGGCATTCCCAAGTAATCTGAAGAGAATTAGAATGAAAAGAAAAATCGTTAGGAATATATGGAATGTTTCTAGATATTCGTTCTACCGTGAAAGTGATGTTGAGGGTATCATAAATCAAAACAAATCAACATGCATTTGGACTTCAGGGGCCCTTTAAGGGAAAAAGTGAGGTACACTGCTTTAGTTGATCAGGTAGGTTGTTCCAGACGTCAGGACTGTAATGTCTAATTGATTTCTGAGCTAAAACCGTTTTGGGGTTCACAAGGTGATAGTCTGTCGAGCGGCGAGTTAGATGCGTGTGTATATTCGAGTTTAAGTGAAATATGTTATGGAATAAAGAGGGAAGTTGATTTGTTGCGTACTTATACATAAATATGCCTGTTTGTAAAATGTGGATGTCATGAAGTTTCAAAGTGAATGAGTGAATGAAGCACGAAGTACAATAAGTAATCTGAACAATTCCTAATTAGGTGGGTTTTTTTCCTGAGATACTGTTAAGACCCGTACTTAAAACAAAACAAAAAATCGATAGAATCGAAGATTCGTGTTCTAAAATGAAAAGATGCTATAGGAACAACAACATATTTCAACATGCAAAAGGGAAAAAAAAAGAAGAAGAGAGAACAAATTGGTGTATAACTGCACATTTTAAATGAGAAGAGGGCAGATTCACGTAGGTTTTGCTCATTGTGTACGGTAGCTGTTGTTATGGAGACAGTACAAACTTGAATACGTCAGATACCATATAATTTAATACTGTTTCCTTCGTTTTTCATTACCGAAAGAATATCCCCTTTTCTCATAGACTATTTGTCATTTTACAATCTTACCATAGTAGCTACAAATATTTACAATATTGACAAAAATAATAACCAGGGGCTCGTTGCATAATAGATAGGAATGTTGAATCCCAATCGGAGGACCCGAGTTGGAATCGCATCCAGATGATACTTCCTTGGAAAAGATGTTTGTATCCACCATCTATATATATATCGACCAAGATATAGATTGGTACCTGGCAACGCTAGGGTAATAACAATTGCGTACTTCGTGCGCTCTGGCAGAGCGAGCAGTGACAACACTAAAGAGGCTACCCTGGATGAAGATAACCTCATCATTATATTATCATATCAAGACGATAAATGCTCTTTAAATAGACTAGATCATGACTGCGCGAAGCTGAACACCACGACACCGCCACCTTTTGATTACATCTTTCTAGGCAAGTATAAATAAGCAACGAAAACACTGTATTTTTAATTGTTGTTGCCGCTCAGGAGCTTTGTCGTCACAGTAACATGGCTGGTGCCTTTTCACACAACTAATTCAGGGGAAAAGAAAAGTGTATGATATAAGGTTTAAGCTGACCCGGGAGCCTCAGAAGTCTTGGATTACGTACTATGAATTAGTCATCTTCCATAACACACACATCGCCCCACATACAGACTCCAGGTTAATAGTACATCTTAAAAAAATCCCACTTTTCAATTCAATTTCAATCCAATTCATTTATTTTCATACTTCTCGTACATGAATGTCACATCAGAAATAGTAATACAGGTTCTTTTACCTTGTAACCAATGTGCAAAAACAAACAATATACAACGTACATGGTAATATCACATCAATTGAAATGATAACTGGTCGAAATCGAATGGGGTTAACAAAGAAAAGTGTGATGGGACCTTCATGAAAGCAAGCTTGTTTGGATGTAGGCCCCGAGTAGTCAGTGTTTGTGAAAAAGAAACATCTGATCCTTAATAGTTCAAAAACTATACATCAGATAACGCTGTCATTGATATGAGCAATAGCTGAGAGCATGAAACAGTTTCGTTAAATCCATGATTAATTTTAAAGTTAAGTTCCTGATTTTGTCTGGGTGTGTTAATCACACACTCTCATACACACCCATTGACAACTGTGCAAAATTAAAATTTTGTAATGATGGTTGAAAACAGAGCAAAATCTGAAACCTAACTTTAAAATAAATCTTGATTTTTATGAAGCCAATTTAAGCTTTCATGTTTAAATTCCATCCAACAAAACTGTACACTCTTCTGCTACTACTTATATCAATGTCAGTGCTATTTGATTCATGGTTTTGGAACTACTAAGGGTCAAAAGAGGGAAATGTTTTTGTATCATCTAGTATGAGCACAATATATAGCAATACAAGGAATTAAGGTGAACTAGGTGCTTTTACGCAGCCATATTGACGACGTCATTGGTCATGTTAGGGTAGAGACGACTTTCAGATCTGAATGTTGTTCAAATAGAAATATTATTGTCAAAATCTGATAGGAATACCACTCACCTGCTACGCTGCACACCCACATAGTTATCGTGAATAGCATGGTCAAGTCGAAGAGCTGTTTATCACAATGCCGAACAGAGGTCAGATTATGCGTTAAGCAAAGTAATGATGATGATGATAAGAATAATGATATTATGAGTCATACTGATGCTAATATTATTCATAATAACAACGATAATAATAAATAACACTTTAAACAGCAAATATTCTTTTTATGATTTAACTAACACGTATTAAGTGCATTGATTGCCAAAACATATTGAATTGAAATTAGCATTATATTTACTTATAATATAACAGCAAGAATTAGGATTGAGTAAATAGATAAGTTTTCAGCAATAAAGGGATTGTAAAGTTTTGGTTGAGACCTAACTTCGGGTTTCTAACATTTTTACTGAGATATTGAGAAACTTCGTATGAAATGTGAAAGAGCATTAAAAAATTCCAAGGGGAATTCAAAGTTCATTTGATGAAAAATACTTTTGAAATGGCTGAGATATCTAAAAAGACAAATTTTAATAAAATATATAACGGAGTTTGTTCCAAAGAGATGGAGAAATAACAGAAAAAGTTCTGTCACCATAACGGGTACACGTGCAGGGACCATGTGATAGTTGCAGGGTGGAGAAAGAAAGGAGAGACTGGTTGAAGTGGAAGGGCGGAGAGAAATCAAGTCTCTAAGATAAGATGGGGCAAAGTTATAGAATATCTTATAAAGGATGGGGAGACAGTTGAGGGATTTGAGGACTGGAGTAATGTGGTGAGATCTTAAATAAAGCTGAAAATAAATCTAGAAATGTCTCTATTTGGTGACTGGTATGCTTCCGCCATGATGCATTATTCTCACAATAGAGTACATATTTGACAATATGAGACAATAGTCTCAAGTAACTGGCAAACGAAAAAATGTCATGTTTGTCACAAATGTGTTGAGTATTTTGGACAGGGTTTCATTTGGATGGACAGCAGCCAAGTTGTTTAAAGGCACATTATCTACCATTCGCAGATGAGAACAGAAATAAAGATGTAGTGCTTCAAAGTAGTCCTTAAATGTGAGTTAGGGATGGAAACAATCAAAAGATGTTTATCAGTATTTATCAATGTTAAGCATTTTTAGATATATCAAATGTGAACCAAAGTTATCATAAAATTGTTCCAACACTCAACCGTTTATGCATATGGCCTCTTGAGAAATAAAATGACACCTCCTGCTATTGTAGGCTTTATGGCGATTTTTTTTTTTTAATGGTGTATAGGATATTTTGTGATAGAACTGACTTAAGCAATTGCATCAGATGTGATATTTTACGAAAAACTGCTACCGATTCATAATCGATAATAAGGAAACAACGACTGTAAAACATGACGAGTGGATAGGCGGTGGATACTTTTACTGTGCAGAGTCTAGCTGACAATAGCTCTATCATCCGCCTAGATTATGCTTATTATTATTGTCTATTATCATTCATTCGGCATTTGCAAGACAATAGTTCTAAATAGCTCTAAATGATTCAGATAAACAACCAAAAGCAAAAACAAGTAAAATACCAATAACTCAAAATGTCAGGCTTTCCTTGTTGGGCTTCCCTACGTCGCCGGATTGGAAAAATACAATCAAAATCACTATGACCCTTGGGCCTCTCCAACCAATTTAAGGAAGGACATCAGGGAGTAACTTGAAATTTGAGTGTCTTTTTTGTTTCTCTGGACCTTTGGCCATTGACCACATGTCCTTATTAAGATATTATTCATACGGAAACGCCGAAAGCTCGAAAAGCAGATAAAAAGCAAAGAGAAAGCATTCCTTCATCATCTTCGTATACAGCTATATACAACTGTCCATACAGTACGTAAGTGGCCATGCAAGTTTAAACAGCTGTATACCATAGTGCACGAATTCGACATTGACTTACCATTTTATTGGTGAAGTATTACAGCAAGGGAATATTTGAGTCACGATCTACATTAAGGAAATGTGTGACTTAGCTTCCGCGCCAAATCTGAAATAGTGTTACATAAAGTCGGACAATCTCCTCCTGTACCTGGTGTCCAATTCGATCTGGCTTAACCCCAACGCCGCAACAGCTCACTGCGAGGAAGAGGTACAACCACCACGTGATCCTTGGGGATAGTTCAACTCGAATATTCCAACGCAAACTTCTCCGTGCGTGCGTTTGGGTAAATTGGTGTGAAAGTGCATTGTAGCTGCTACATGTAAAATCAATTAACTTCGATATATTCAAATAAAGTCGCGAGCGCAAGTTATACTTCTATTATTGCTCTACAGGTCTTGTGGTGTTGATTTGAAACCTTTCTCTCACGTAATTAGCACAAAAGCACACCCACACACAGAAAGACACAAACGGACAGACAGACAGACAGATACACACAAACACCCAAATATTTCGTTATAGATATACACTAAGCAAAAAATAAAAAATAAAAAAAAATAAATCCTTTTCGAGTTCTTGTTTTTCATAGAAGATTAAGATGTATACTAGACCTTATTAATGGTAATTTGATCGGCCATCAACCCAGTAGGTAAATACAATGGGGAAATTTTACGCATGAGTGAACATCTTTGTTTTTGTCCTCATAGGCACAAGAGTAGAAACTGCAAAAAAAAAATGCATTATCTTTCATATGCAAATATCCGTCAAGAAAACAACGGTGACAAAAAGAGAGTTTAACACAATGAGATATATGAATGGAAAAGCATTACTATATGTGACCGTGCACCACAAAACGAACATAAAGTCGCACACACTGATTTTGCGTGAGGACTGAGAATAAGTGAAATGGGTCAACCAAGCTGCCGATCTTAAGTTTTTCATATTTTCTGAAAGAGCAAGTCTTCTTTTACATTATGCTAAAATTTAGTATCATAAAACTGGCGGGAAAGTGTGTTTTTTTAGCAGTTTATATCGAACATTTTTGGTAGAATAGTGTGACTAGGTGTGTCTTTAGAGCCCCTTTTTCATGTCTGAAAAACCTTGTACACACTCTTCACTTTCAACTCTAATAATCTTTGAAGAGATAGGGCTACTGCATTGAAAATTGGCATTAATTATGGACTGAATGTGTTAATGAGGTATGCTTACTTTCACTTTAATGTGATAATCTCTTCATTGTTGTTACTCAGGTGGTTTACTCCCTGTTTTTTGTCCCATTCATCCCACAGCCAGCACGGTTTGGTAAAGATTAAGCCCTTGAATAGACACTGTACTTCAGAGTCTCTTTTCTCAGTTCACACTTTTCCTGAGTTTGTTCTTTCTTTCCAATAGTTGGATAGGTTAGGAGAGTCCATTTGATTTGAGTTATACATCATTTTAAAGCTTAAAGTCTGCTCTTTCAGAATATGGTCTTAACTAAAGATTCATGTCTGGCGACTTTTTGTTTGTTATGTGGTGCAGGGTCACATATGTTTTGCTTTTCTTTACCTCCTTAAATCCTCACACAAAATTCAAAAGAGGAAATTAAAGGGGGAAAATAACAATTTTCTGTCAACTCAAACTTCAAAAGAGAATAGGGAGTAAAGGCATAAGATCATTAAATGAACAGTATTTCTTTATTTTATTCTTTTAATTCAACAATTTAGTAACAATTTCATACCAATTGATGACCAATTCAGATAAATTTTCGCTTTTTACAACAATAATGCAACGAGTTTATCAATTCACAAAACAAACAAATAAACAAAAAATCACCATGTCTCTCTAACCACGTCGTATACAGGAATTACTACGAAATTCACGATTTTGTCTCGAGTTATTTTGCGGAACTCAATGGCATTTTTGCACAAGCCTACAGCAAAGTCCTGGTTCAATGTGATGAAACCAAAACAAGTCTTTTTCCCTTTACCTTGGCACTAAAATTCATTAACGTCTGATGAGGATATCTTTATTTACTAATGGACTTTAAATAATCCAATCATCAAAAGCTAATAACAGGATATAGTCCAAGGTAAACAACGTCATGCATAGTTTAAAGCCGATTTACCCAAATTCCTATGTTCTCGCGTGAAAGGTATAATATACCTTTCACGCGAGGACATAGGAATTGGCATAAATGAATGCATTATTATTGAATGCATTTATTGAATGATTGTGAGTACAAGGTTCCAATCATTCTTGAGCTTTAGTATATATGTGAGATGTGCTAAAATAAAGTCACCAAATTGATGCCTTCGTGTCATCGTACATGTATGAAATGAATAAAAGAGACAAAGAAAAACATTATCGTATATTCATAATACATCTAAAATGAGCGTTAATTGTACACTAACACTTTTCAAAGTATGCGTGATGTGCATGTTGGATCTGTTGAAATGATCTTAATAAAATGCCATTTAGTTATTTAGTAATTCTGTGAGCCATTTGCCTGGCGGTATAAAAATGTATTGTTTGATTCAAGTTTAATCGTTTAAATTTATAGGTCTTCATATTGACCATGACTTAACATGGAAATATCATATAGATTATTTATCTAAAATGCTTTCGAGAAATACTGGGATCTTAAATAAGCTCAAACATTTTTTTCCGAAGTAAATTTTGAAAAAATTATATTCAACGCTTATTTTACCCTACCTCTGTTACGGAATACTTGCCTGGGGAAACTGTGCCAAATTATACATTAATAAAATTTTCAAACTACAAAAACGGGCTATTCGTTCAGTAAATCTAGCCGATTATTATTGTCACACGAATTATTTCTTCTTTGAAAACAGACTCCTTAAGGTTGCTGACTTGTTTTTATACAACTTAGGCACATTTATGTTTCAGTTATCAGCCAACGGGTTGCCTGACGTATTCACTCACATGTTTCAGAAAAACTATGCCGTCCATGCTTACCCAACAAGACAAAGAGATTCATTTCACCTTCCACGTACTCGCACACTCCTTGCTCAAAAAACAATTGTTTTTACCGGACCTACATTCTGGAATGATCTTCCCGCCGATTTAATCAATTGTTCTAGTATGTTTACATTTAAACAAAAATTGAAATTAATGTTAATAAATGAATATAACCAGTCTGATTAGAATATTTTAATATGTTATATGCGCAGTATCCTCGTTCAATGTATATTTCTGGTTTATGCTCCCGTTATATAATCACTGCATCCGTATTTGTATGAACATTTTGAACTCATTATGAAGTTGTTTATAGATAATGTGCACGTATATACTTGTGTATCTATGTGCCATATTTTCACTCAGTTCTTATTCTTTTGGTTCTTGTTTTTTGTTTTGTTTTTTTTTTCACTTTTTCTTTTTATTCTCTTATTTCTTTTTCCCTTAGTACTTTGATATTTTAGCTTTCATATCGTTTCGTCATTATTACTTTGTGTCCTATCTCCATTGATTGCATAGCAAATTTACACCGGTATTTTTTCATGGAACCTGCGTTTACAAGCTTTGCTTTTGCGGTTCTATCATATTTCACAAGTTAGAGAGAATTGTCTTATGTACATTATGTATGCTGACACACTTTCTGTTCATGTCCTGACGTATAACATATTTTGTATCTTGCTTTGTTTGTATTCTTTTTTGGATGTATTTTGATGTCAAGTGAAATATGAAAATAAACGTGCTGGAACTGTTCACTGTGTCTCGAGTGCAAGACCAGTGCAGTTTGAGTTATTCAATTCAATTCAATTCGAAAAAATGCCATCATCAGAATGACCTTTGTATACACACTGTGCCAAAATCTATCAGCACTGATGTACTAGATGTTACGTTTTGTCTCAACACATTTTTTTTTTCGCACAAGGTCAAAATCAATGAAATGTTTCTACTGTATAGTGTTGTTTTATTAAATCACTAAATCTAAAGAGGTCTTTTTGCTATACAAATACAATAACAACTACACTACAACACACAGCGTAGTAACACGTATCACACAACACTCACTGACATTTGACTACATTAACTGCATAGGGCCTACTTACATTTGATCTGATACGATTTGATTTAAACCTGTTCTGTGTACAGTGTATGACATCGCTTTTCAATCCCTTGTTCCTTCATTGTTATCACACGTTATGGTAAAATCATATTCATAATACATTTATGGTGCTACACAGCTTGATTGAATATTTCTACAATTTCAAGGATTGTCGTGTGATATTCAAACTCAACATTACTAATAAAAGCGACATCATAACTTTGACTAGGTATATTTCATCACACGCATTCCATGTTTTCAACCAAGGTTCTTTTTGCTGTCACGTGGGCATTCCTTTTCATAGTTATACAACGCATTCAAATGTACGTTTAAAAATATCCTCTTTACGAACCCGCTTAGTACTAGTATACATGTACTGTGAATACCACTGACACTGTGTGTGTGTGTGTGTGTGTGTGTGTGTGTGTGTGTGTGTGTGTGTGTGTGTGTGTAGTGCAGTTGCAAGCCCTCCAGGCTGTTCTATACCAAGCACTGACATTGCCAAGTTTGTATTAAAGCTACTGATCAAAATATTCTCTCACGACTACTGGCATTAGAGTAGGTTCGATAGCGTGAGTATTATGGCACGGCAAGCATATTATATACATCCCTTCATCCAGGACCACGGAAACCAACCACCCGACAAACAAATATTATTCTAACTGTACGTTTTCGCAATTTCTGTAGGAATACACTCCACTGCACACAATTATATTAACAAAATGAAAGAGAGAGAGAGAGAAAAAAAGTTTGATAACACGAATCAATTCTGAACTATGACAGCTCAGTAACTAATAATACCGAAAAATGGACCGGTATACAAATTTGAGTTTCTTACGGAATCCTTCATAAAAACAAAAACAAAAATAAAATGTGTCAAAAGAAACATACATGGGTTTTGAAAACCTATGGGACAAGTAAGGTTTCAGAAGGTTTTGAAGATTTTGTTATTTGAAATATGAAAAAAAAAAAAACTTTTGAGATATATTTGAGTTTATATACACTGTATGTATTAAAACTATGTTATAAACCCTTTTACATATAGGCTTACAATCATATAATTGAATATCGTCGACATCGCAGGACAACATTATATGAAGAGTTTGTTTGCAAAAACCGATAAGTCCATATTTGTCAAATGGAGATATTTGCGATTAAAGGTCAAGAAAAATAAAGAGAATAATAAGAAAATTTTTGCTTCTTTTGACCATAACTTCCAAAATATACCTTCATATGTAGTGACCAATATATCATTTAAAAGGTATTATTTTGTACTTTACGACAGAGACCGTACTTCAAAATCTTCAAAAATGGACTTATCGGTTTTTGCAAACAAACTCTTCATATCTCCCATAAGAGTATATTCAACAATATTACACAGCGCCAAATTTCTACGTCCATAGTATTAAATACTCATATAAAATATATATGTAAAATGTATACATATAAAATGTATGCTGCATCATAACAATATAGAACCATGGGGTGCTTCATAATAAAGCTGTTTCTAAAGTTACGAACGACTTAAGTACGACTGCTGATTAGTTCTGATGTGCTGTACATACAATTTTAATGATTCAGCACAAGAACTGATCATCAGTCGTTCTTAAATCGTTAATAACTTTAAGAACAGCTTTTTGAAACACCCCCATATCGTATGTACATTAAACAATATTAACCACAATGGCTATATATACAGCAGTCTATACAGCAGATACAGCAGATATTTTAAATCGTTAGATCAGAAGTAAAAATATTTAAAAAAAATCATGAATTAACCGAACACACCCAAATTTTTCTCTTCCCGATCGTTCTAATCAGTCGAAAATAAGCTATGACACATTGCGTAGATAAACACCGATTATTCAGTGTGTGTATATCGTAGGCTTGCAATCATACTTGGGTAGGACTCGAACCAATGATCTCCTGATTACTAGATATGCTGGTAGATATGGGTGTCGTATCCATTCAGATCACTGAGGTTTCCGCCCGACAACCAGTGTTGGTTCTTATTTATTTTGATTTTATTTTATGTATCCATGTTTTCTTAAAAAAAAAATATATATATATATAATTATATATAGTAGGCACATTCAGTTTGATAACTGCTTTACAATGGCGCCCTGTACATATGCAGAATGAAATAACAATACAATTGTAGTAACATGATTCACACAATTACAGATCAATGACATAGACAATCAATTTACTGAAATAAACTTAACTACACTTCTGTTACATAATGTATACTGTATACGTCGAGGGGAGGGCCTTGACAATTTAGAGAAGGGGAGAGTAACCACACACATACACACACACACACACACACACACACACACACACACACACAAGTCTAATGGGTGTGACAATGTAAAAGAAAAATAAGTCTTGTTGAATTCATGGGAGAAAACAAATCAAAGGATGTGGATAAATCTTCAACAATTTCTTTTGAATATATTCAGAAACGAATACAGTTGTAGTTTGTTGAAAAGAGAGCTACTGTACCTGTGTACGAAAAGGAACGTTTCTTAAATTCGGTTTTCGGGTAAGGTATTGCTAGTGTGCAATTCTGAAAATATCGTGTTTTGTAGTAGTTGGCCTGATAAGAAGCAATTAAGGGGTTTAGATAATAGGTATCAGATTATAAAGGATTATAAAGGACATTGTAGCTTGATTCTTTCTTCACCACAGAGCCATTTTAAAGTGGTGAGCAGAGAGCACTGGGGTGTATTTCAATCAACATTGTATTTAAGCACTAAGCGCGCATATTCATCTACATCCTTTGTCATTTTTGCACATATGTTTTAGAATAACTACTCCATGCCGTACAAAAAAAAAATCAATATTGGGCGATATAAAAGCGTTATATAAGCTATAATAATTTTTTTTTTTTTTTGGGGGGGGGTGGATTATTTATACGTCGAATGCATCCTATTGCTCGGTATTGCTGGTTCTTATCCTTGTAGCAGCGAGTATACTCCCGTGACATGCATATTTATTCAGTAACTTTTTTCGCCGAATTCACTTCACACCTATGGAGGAAATTAGTCAATCAGTTGCATACATTTAAAGAAAAAAACACCTCAGTGCAAGAATTCATTCATTTCAATCACTAGCTCTATACAATCTCCCTATACAATGATAAAAACGTACCATTTCGATCGACATATGATGTATATATATATATGTGACCGTGCACCTCAAAACGAACATAAAGTCGCACACACTGATTTTGCGTGAGGACTGAAAATAAGTGAAATGGGTCAACCTAGCCGAACTTGACTTTTTCATATTTTCTGAAAGAGCGGGTCTTCTTTTACATTATGCTAAAATTTGGTATCATAAAACGGGCAGGAAAGTGTGATTTTTTAGCAGTTTATCTCGAAAATTTTTGGTAGAATAGTGTGATTAGGTGTGTCTTTAGAATCCCTTTTTCATTTCTGAAAAACCTTGTCCACACTCTTCACTTTCAACTCTAATAACTTTTGAAAAGGTAGTGCTACTGCTTTGAAAGTTGGCATTGATTATGGACAGAATATGTTAATGAGGCATGCTTAATTTCAGTTTAATCTGATAATCCCTTCATTGTTGTTACTCTGGTGGTTTACTTCCTGTTTTTGTCCCATTCATCGCACAGCCAGCACGATTTGGTAAAGATTAAGCGCTTGAATAGACACTGTACTTCAGAGCCTCTTTTCTCAGTTCACACTTTTCCTGAGTTTGTGTTTTCTTTCCAATATTTCTATAGGTTAGGAGAGTCCATTTGATTTGAGTTATACATCGTTTTAAAGGTTAAAGTCTGCTCTTTCAGAATATGGTCTTAACTAAAAATTCATGTCTGGCGACTTTTTGTTTGTTTTGAGGTGCAGGGTCACATATATATATATGTATATATATATATATATATGTGTGACGCTCCAACAAAATGAGTCATAAGTCGCAAGGGGAGTTTTCCCGTAATGAGCCGAAAATGAAGGGGAAGCACTGCTCGGGTCAAATTTTTTTTATGACGGATTTTGATTCCTTGATGTTTTATATATTTGTACAGAAAATTTCAGCGTGTAAAAATGAGTACAAGTGTCCCAAATCACAGTTTTTCTGAGACCATTTTTTCGGTTACATTTTTTTCGAACGCTCGCCTTTGCGTTGCGTTTCGCACCTATTGTTCTCGCCCGATCGAGACTCCGCCTCCGTTGCTAGGGCGTATGTTAATAAAGCATTGCTCTTGACCCCATTGAAGACAAAACAAAGCATGGTGCGTGCGGCGGCGGCGGCGAGGGCTTTAGAATTACGCAATAACAGTGAGCTGACCAAGGCTATCAATTGCATGACCAGCGAGTTGCGTTTGATACATGCACCACATTTCATGAAGTGGTGATTGATGTGACGCACAATGGCGCTGAAAAATTTTATTCCAACGACGATCACGCAAAATTTATGATACTTTATCAATGAGCTAAAATGATCACATATCGAACATGAAACCTCTCTGGTGATGCGTGTGTGTACTTTTACAACGGTTATTGGCCTCATTGATGAATTCATTCAAATGATTATAACTTTCGTTCCCTGGTATGTGACTTGCTGTTTAAAGTTCATCTTTGGAGATATAGTAGGGCCTAAGTTGTCAATTATTCTCGTTTTTATAAAGTCGACAATTCGTGTGATAAGTAGCCAAATGTATGTAATGCGTAATATTATTTCCCTGGTTAATAAAAATTATTGCCCTATTTACTTATGATGGTTTGGGCCGTGACGGCATGGAGAGAAATCGGAAGACAAACATTATTATTATGCCCAAATAGCTCGTGTTCCCTTTGGAGGATATTCTGACTCTTGTCATCTGTGCATTTTTTAGAAGTAAGACCTATTTGAGAAAGTGACAGAAAGCTGTGTCGCTACTCAAAAGTGTGCTTCTTCGGTTTTTTTTTTTTGTTTGTTTTTTTTTTAATCAGAATGTTTGTAATGATAGCTGTTTGTCGTGTATTACATGTAGCTGACATGTGAGAGGTCAAGTCTGCAAAGAATTTGGCTAACAGCTTTGCGAAGTAGCAGCGCTAATTGCCTATTGAATTGTGTATTGTGAGGAATTCGAATGAAAGAACTCAGGCGACAGTGTTCACGCCTTTTATCCGAGTAAACCCCGCATCAACGAAGCCTTGAACAATGAAAGGTAAACTTCCTGCTATCGAGGGGTGGATAATCACGCAACCAGTATTCTTTCTTCGCCATTGATAGCAGAATCAGTGACATACTGAAATGGAGCAACAGTGTTGGAGGATCGGCATTATGTCTGCTAATTTGTAAAAGAATTTTTCAGTCCCCTTTTGTGTTCAGAACCAAAGTCAGGGACGCTAACTTACTTTATCTCTTACAAGCTATCGTTACTATCTTAAAACGTGAATTTTATGAAAGGTTAAAAGCGATCGCGGAATCAGTTCTTCTGCGTGACACCAGGCTTTTATGAAATCATACCAAGCTTAAATCGTTTACCTGTATAGAAAGGGCGGGAATACACACTTATCGCAATAATCCGGATTTGAGAGTGATACACTCTACTATTTTTCTTCATCTTTACCCCGACATAGACCATGGTAATTCAAAACAAACAAACGAACAAACAAACAAACAAGCAGTTGCATTATATCAGAACGTACAGAATTTTTGTGTTTCATGTATGTATAGGTCATCTCTTGATGTATAGTAGGCATTTGTTGTCGTTTTTTATAGCGTTTCCTAATAAAAATGCCTTTAGCGAAAACCCAAAACAACTTTTATTGAGGGAAGGGAACTTAAATTGAAATATAACATAGTTTACAAAAATCAGACATGTAAATAAGGCAATACATCCGCATGGCCGATTGTAATCTCTTACTTTGACTATTAAACATGATCGCCTGCATTTACATGCTTTTTCGAATTTCTTGAACTTTGCCTCATTTTCTCTTTATTTTTGTTTTTAACAATTGCTCGCAATATTTAAAAATCGTAACACAGTCTGCTATCCCACAATATAATGTTCCATTTGATTCGGCACTTATTGTTGGTCGGGTGACACCAAATGTTGGAAACTCGAGCGATGATACATGGCATTTTGTTTGTTGGTTTTCGTCTCATCGCTCAAAAGAATTTTGACTACGATTACAGAGGTATCATCTACAAGACTTAACTGATGGTTTACAGTAGTGATCATCAATTCAGTAAGGATAAGTCAACAAGTCATGAATTCACTTTACCCATCATGTCTAATCTCTAATCTTATTCTTTGCTATCTATGTATCATTCCTTCAAACGCATGTCCAATCTATATTTTTTGTACATTCTGTTGAAAGAAGTGAAAATAAAACCTTTGAATTTGAATTTGAATTTTGAATTTAATCGCACTACGACATTGGTGAGGTATAATTATTCTCATAGTTCAAACTAATTCTTGACATAATCAAAACAAATAGTTCTTTATATAATTTCTCAAAATACTCAAAAGATGGCCTAAGTCAAAACTTTCTACAAAGATTGCATACGGCAATCTTTACTGGCCTAAACAAGTTTTCTAGAGCTATCAGTTCCCCCTCTGACGATGACTTCGATTGCGTTTTGAACTTGACATTAAAATGCTTTTTTTTTTGGGGGGGGGGTGTAATACAATTGATTGTTCTGAAGGTTCGTTAATCACACAATGAAATATGGTTCCCTATTAGCTTAGGTTCGTTAACAAGAAAATCAAATGCGGTTCCTTTTCCGGTGGTTCCTTTACCCGAAAGTAATCAAGCGATTATTTTTATTTCAGTAAGGTTTGTGAATACAAAACGAAATGAGGAAGGCCTAAGTATTAATTCCGAATATTTTGTCAGTATAATTATCTATCTCAAATGCAGAAAGATTGTAACTGTAAATGTGATGTAAAAAAAAAAAAAAAACATTAAGCTTAAGCCACAAGTTAATGGTTCTTTATATGCTATGGTATTACAAAAGTGACCGAGAATAAGAAGTATATTTATGATACAATCATGTTATAAACCCAACGTGAAGCTCTCAGGCCTACATCAACCTTTGCTTCTGATACGTACATGTATAGTATGTGCAGCATTGGCAAGTGTGATAAGCGATAATTACTGTGGACGCAACGTCTAAAGGAATGTGCCTAATATGGCGGGAATTCAGAATGCTACGACTGTATACAGCTGCAGCAGAACAGAGGCGAAAGCAGTCTTTGATGCTCTGCAACATTACGACCATGTGCATAATTTGAGGGTTTTTAGTACATGCAAAGAACACGATCTCAAAAGACGACTATCGTTAATTACAATGTAACTTCAGTGATTTTCTCTACCGATGCTGTCTTTTGAACTCCCGCCTACAATGGGTTCACAGGTTCTATTTAGCTATTGGTACTTGCTAAACGTTTCCATTGACAACAACATGGGAGGAGAATGGAAGCGATCAACGCCCTCACTAAAAGACGCTTCTCGTATTGAAATTCGCATTGCGTGCCTTTTTTTTTTTTCTACTGTTTCCTATTGTTTGTGAGTTCAAAACTTGCGGCAAACTACACCGCAGCCGACACACAACGCGTACCGACTCATTCATGCGGCGGCAGCGGCACGAACACAAACGCACCGAAGTTTACATTCGGGCTGGCGTATTGGTCAGAATCGTTAATGATAGACCTGTCCTGCGATTGGTTAATTATCTTACACAACCAAGCTATCGCCTTATATGGTAGTGCGTGCGATGGAGCGTAAACGCCGTCGCTAAGCAGGACTGTTGTATTGTTTCGTCCCGTGAAAGAAACAGGTCGTGAGCTTGAACATAGCCTGAACTTTGAGAGCGATTTTCTCCGTTATTTAGAAAATGGATTGACATCATAAGCGTAGTTAATATTCGTTTTTATGATCTATAGGGATGTCGAAATGAGTTGTATTATATATCAGTGTAAAGCTTAGAGTCTGTAGAATTCACATATAGGCATAACTACGATTTCATTTTTTGCGACTTTTGACTCATTCCGACGGAGCGCATCACATATATATATATATATATATATATATATACAACTTGTGTATATATATTCTTTTTTCAGAGTGACCCATCGCCCATATAATGGATGGTAATGAAGTCTTCGGCTACTGTCAAAACACAATGATGGAAATAGCGATTCATGGTTTACAGAGTTACCGTATTGACCAGATTCAAACTAGAACTATCACCTAATGTGATTGAGACCCTAACCTAAAAGTGAGGGAGTCGGCTTAACTAGCAATGATTTTGTATGCTTTTTATTGAAAAAAAAAGGTTTTTACCATGGCAACGCATTGTTCATTGTTGAATAAAGATGTGTTTTGCTCCTTTAAAAATCATGTTAGTCACATGAATCATATCTCAAGTCGAGTGTTCAAAAACTGAGTGAGTTATGCAAATAAACCGGTAAATCTATGATTTTCATTTAAATGAATGTTGTTCCCATGGTAACACCATGTGTAGCATTAACAAAAAATATCTTTTCCACAATTACATTTCATAGCGGCCACATGTGCCAAATTTCACACCAAGCTCAACAAAAGTTTAGGGATTTACGTGAATCCACAATATTTCTGTGAGATTTCTCATTCAAAATATACTGTTACCATGGTAACACATTGACAAAGACCAAAGATAAAGTTTGCACATCTACCTAATTAAATCCAAGATTTCAAGCTAATTGCTCTAAAACTGAGGGTGTTAGCTGTATGCAAAATAATTATTTTTGTATGATATTTATTCAAAATACAATGCTACTAATACCATCACAACACATTGTGCAAAAATAAATAAAGATAAAGTTTGCACATCTTACTCCAGTGGACACATTTGTCATATTTCAAGAAAACCATTAAATCCAAAATTTACAGAGCTACCTAAATCTACAATTTTTTGTATGATTTTTCCATCAAAGTATGTTGTTTGATACAATGGCAAAACAATGTTAAACAATGGCGAAAGATAAATTTTGCGTATCTATGTACTGAAGTGGTCACATGTGTCAAATTTCAAGCGAAATGCTCAAAGACTGAGGGGGTTAACAGAATCCCCAATATTTTTGTGAGATTTTTAGTGGAAAATGCCGTTTTCACAACAACGCATTGTTCGACATAAAAGAAGAATGTTTTGCACATGTACATACATGTATATACTGTAGCGGCCTCAGTATTGTGC
The DNA here is from genome assembly GCA_033980235.1 of Diadema setosum. Classification (NCBI taxonomy): domain Eukaryota; kingdom Metazoa; phylum Echinodermata; class Echinoidea; order Diadematoida; family Diadematidae; genus Diadema; species Diadema setosum. The sequence continues at coordinate 23,033,434 of CM067074.1, forward strand.
CAAAATTCAAGTCAAGTACTCAAAGACAAAGCAAGTTAGGTCAATCCCCATTTTTTTTTTTGTATGATTGGTAAGAAAAAATGTCGTTGCCATGGCAACAAATTTTTTCACACACACGCCAAAGATGACTTGCAAAACTATACACATAACATTGATCTTATATGTCGAATTTCAAACTGACAAAGTACTTCGACCCACAACATTTGTAAGATTTTCATGAAAATTCATCATCGCCATGACTTTGATGACAACGTATTGTGCGATACTAAAAAAGAAAAAAAAAACACATACACACAAAACAAAGTGTCTTCCCCATCTACCTTTAAAGGATAGCGATCACACATGCGAAATTTGAGGTTAGTTGCTCAAAAACTGAGGGAGTTTTGTCCACATATTTCTTTTTAGGATTTGTATAAAAAAGAGCTGATGCCATGGGAATAGATTTCTTAACACTCACAAAAAGGTGTCTTGCACAACTACACGTTACATTGATTGCATGTGCCAAATCTTAGCTGAATTGCTTTAAAACTGAGAGAGTAGTTTGATCCACAACAATTCGTGATTTTCACGGAAATTGGGCGTTGCCTTGGCAACTTTTTAGGTGATAGTGACGACACAGATATCTTGCACATCTACCTATTTACACATGCTCGGTTCTAGGTCAATTGCTCAAAAAAAGAGAGAGTAGTTCGAGTCACAACAATTTGAATAATTATCATGAAATTTGTAATTATCATGGTAACACATAGCTCCATGCTCATGGAAAGGTTTTCTTCCACACTACCTATGATAGAGATGGTAATGCCAAATTTGAGGTCGGTTACTCAATAAATGAGAGAGTAGTTCGAGCCGCAAGTTTTGAAACCGACTAAACGCCCGACTGCCCGACCGTCCGCCAAACCCGACCACCCGACCGCCCGACCGCCCGACTGCCCGGACACCCGACCTGAAAGTGATTCCCATACACACTGTTTGTGTTGGTGGGGGCTCAAGTTAAAATTGATTGATATGCTTTATGATCAATCAATTTCCTGTTTCCCTTTGCAAATGTGACCACCCTGCCGGAGCTTATGACTGTAGTAATGTCAGTGAAAACGAAGATTTTTTTACCGACTTGTCGCAAATCATTGACCACGACTCCAACAGTACTCTACCAGCAGAATTTCTCCATTTAGAGAGCTGTGAAAATAAGATTGATGGAAACGATTATTATTCATATCCCTCGAATATTGGATAATTGAGGCGAGCTTATAGTGGACAATACCTTCAAACGTTCGGTTTTTGTGTTTGTTGTTTGTTGTTGCTGCTGTTGTTGTCGTTGTTGCATTTGCCTGAATATATTAGTCTATGTTCTAACACCAGAGTTACCTATTCACTTTATATTCTAAAAATAGTAGCTCTAATCAAACCTTTTATCCTTTCAAGGAGGCGCTAGTCGATAGTACCTCCTTGGTCATATTAGGTTTCATCTCCAGTATTTCCTAGATATGGGTAAAATGTGTCTCTTATCTATCATCTAACATCACGGGAATGCGTTGACGTGTTGATTTATAGCAATCTCTGAGAAAGAAGGTTAGGACGTGTGTTCCTGCTCAATACTTAGTGCAAAATGAAAACAGTGATCAAGAGCAGGTAATTGCAAATGAATCTCAGTTGCTTATGAATCCACCCTTTTTGTATAATGTGCATCGTCATTTTTACAGATGGAGGCTCTCTTATGATAGCACAAAATACCAGAGTAAAATTGAAAAGTTAAATGCAAAAATATGTTAGACTGTTGCAGTGTAAAGCTCCATGCGCATGCTGGGGTGACGGTACCACGACACAGGATAGACCCGTACGAAGCGGCAAAGGTGTGGTTCAGGAAGGCAGTTGTACACCACCGTGCTTCCATCAGCATTGGCTAAAAAGATCTGCAAGGAAAATAGTATTGTGTTATTATATTAAACATTCTTTATGAATGTTGAAACAGCAACGATATATATTCAGGTTTTGTCCGATGTTGTGTTGCGAAAACAAAAGATTGAAAATCTTAAAATACTACTACTACTACTACTACTACTACTACTACAAATGATAATAATAATAATAAAACAAATATTACTATTATCAGTATAATTATAGTGATAATGATACTAATATAATAAATCTGCTTCCTGATTTGATTTTCCTCCTTTGATTGTTGTTTCTGTTTTTGTTTCTCCTTAGTCAGGTGTCACGAACCGTTGTGAATAGAATGGATACATACTGTACATTATCATTCTTGCTGCTCTCAATAGATAGGACAAAAACGACAATCACAGGAGAAAAAACAATAGTCTGAGTTCACAGTACCTTCTCTGACACTACACCAGATGAATTTTCTGTCATCATGATGAATCGGATGCTTGTGTCCTGCAGTCCACATCCAACCTTGTACTCAATTACCCACGAAAGATATGTCAATACACCTTGCGTTGCTAGTCCAACAATGCAGGTCGGATTTTCGAGTTTGATCTGTTTTTACAATGTGAAGACGTGCCAATAATCGTATCGTCAATTAAGAAGGGAAGCGAAATTTAAAGTCGATAAACACCTTTTCAACAGTTCCGTGATACATGCTTAAGAAATCTCGTGTACTTTTTATTTGATTAGCTTATTATGTTTCGTTGGCACGACATGAAACTTCACTATGTTGTGTGACTAACGTAAGTCTTATCAATTTCATTTATTTAGCTTTTACTGGAATTACTAACTCTGTTTTGGTAAATTTTCTTTCTTTTTTTGTACCGTTCCGAAATCTTGGGAACATTTTATCAAAAGTTTTGTTGGTTTAATCGCTTATTTGTATGATTAAGTTTTGCTTTGTTTTGTTTTATTTTCGGTTTTTGCTTGTCAGTTTGTTTGTTTTGACTGACAGATGTTGTAATAATTAGGCATACGCTTTACCTGGATCCATTCATTATTTGTGGTTCTCGAGGACCAACCTCCATCGGCGTTTAGTCGCCCTCTCTCGGGTGTGTAATTGACAGACCACCGGCTAGACGCCGTAATGCTTGAATCCGGAATGTCGTTACTCTCCATCCCAAGTGTTTCTGCGAACGCGGGGATTCCTGGAAGAAATATTGAAAGAAGAGAATACTGGTCATAAAAAATAGAACCAACAACATTCACAAAAACACACAATTTAGCAACCATAACCTTAGAAGAAACGAAGGAACTGAGGAGTATTCACAAAAGTTTGCTCTGATTTACATAATCAATACCAGCAATATATTGATAATCAAAGAAACAGGTCACAGGTCGCTGCGGTATCCACAGATTTTGGCGCTGTGGAGGAGTCGCATGGAGCTTGTTTGAAATTACAATTGCTATGGCAAGATCCATCATCAGATATAGTTCTACCTTCCTACTATAGTGGACATGGCTCTTCAGAAATGAAGATCGTATTTACTATTATGATTCAAATTACTCTTTTGATCACGCAAAACTCCACAACAAAAAACTATCCTGACAAATGCGTCAGTTTCTTGGAACACTTTTTTTTTTAAGTATGGCGCAAGTGCATTCCAAATGGTGAAAGATGAATTTCAAGCCCTTTTAAGAATTAATTATCTTGGCTGTAAGTGAAATGTTCTTGAGACAGTTGATTTTAACACATAAACATGCATATATTTATAATGTACATATGTACAGTATTCAATTGTAATCATAAACCTTATCAGAATTATAATTCGAATATCATATAGATGAATTAAAGATAATAAAAAGTTTTGGTACCTCAAAAGTTTCCCTGAATTTCCTTGTCTTGGTTTGTGTTTCACGTTAAAGTACGTTGTCTGTGAGAATTACTCGCCCCAAAGTGCTCTCATGTCTTAGTAATCATGCAATAATGGTTTCGTACCAGAGCCGTCGCCGTACGGCGTCGATAAAAATTGTACGAAACCACTGAGCAGCGACCAGCAGCGTGCAGCCCATTGTACGCACAGCTAACTGCGACCAGCAGCCCCATACGCATAGCGTAATAGGGCTTCGCATTGTAGCATTCAGGATCATGACAGAATTAGTATCGCGGGTAAATGGCAACTTAAAATCCAAAAATTTCTTCGATTTGAAGACTTACCAAGTAAGTTGAAGTATTGAAAACAGGTTTCGAACAACGTTTGGTTCTGCCAATAGTCCCTTTCTTTTCGAATTGATGACTGAATGTGATTCGGTCGAGAGGACCTTGGGAGAGCTACTACACTGACTACTACGGCCAGCGCATGCGCACACAAACATCTTATCCGTTGATGGATTTGAAATTTGTGCGCATGTGATGTGTTCGCATGCACTGGCTGTAGTATTCAGTGTATGGTAGCTCTCCCAAGGTTCTCTCGACCGAGTCACATTCAGTCATCAATTCGAACAGAAAGGGACTATAGGCAGAACCAAACGTTGCCCGAAGCCTGTTCTCAATACTTCACCTTAATGGGTAAGTCTTCAAATTGAAGAATTTTTGGGATTTTAAGTTGACATTTATCCTGCGATACTAAATCTGTCATGATCCTGAATGCTACAATGCGAAGCCCGATTACGCTATGCGTATGGGACTGCTGGTCGCTATGCGTATGGGGCTGCTGGTCGCAGTTAATTGCATGATTACTAAGACATGAGAACACTTTGGGGCGAGTAAGTCTCACAGTGTTAGTTATAATGAAAGGTACTTTAACCTGAAACACAAACTAAGACAAGGAAATTTAAGGAAACTTTTGAGGTACCAAAACTTTTTATTATCTTTAAGCATTTAGACGAAGGACCTTGGAGCCAGAAATTAACAGCGCATATGAATAAATGCAAAGATTGATGGAAAGTAGGTGAGGCTCGGTCTTCTGTGGAAACAAAGAAAAGTCAACCTCAGTGAACATGGCAAAGGCTGTTAACAGAATACAATACGTCATAAACTTGAAAAATGAATAGCAAATAAAACAAAACAACAACCTAACTACAATTTGTGGTTTGAAAGGAGTAAACGCAATACTTCACCCTGGGTTCCTTGATCTTCCAAATCACCAATAACCGCCTCATGGGGACTACAACCCAAAGCACTGTATGTTGTAGACAACGAGGTGCTGACATGAGGTGGTGATGCGGACGATGTTGGACCTTGGTTGAGTGAGGAGGAGAAGGAGAAGGTGGAAAAGGAAGAGGAAGATCAGGACGAGGTGAAGGATGGGAAGGAGATGAAGAAAGAACAGAGGGTGGGAGAGGTGAAAGCGATAAAATTTGAGGAGAGGGAGAGATGGAGAGTGAAAGGAAGAAGGGAAAGAGGAGAAGGAGGAAGAAAGAAGTTAAGGTGGGAGGATGATAGAGTCAGAGGAGGAGAGGAGAGGGAGGTGAAGGAGAAGGGAGAAGAGGACGAAGAAAATGAGGAAGGAGGAGAATAAGGGAGATGAGAAGAGAGCGGAGAAGGGGGAAGGCGATTAGGAGAGTGTGGCCACGATAACTATAACACTCAACACACTATTTACTGATCTATAACATCGGCCTGTCATATTGTTCTACTTATAAGCCAATCATAGCAATTATAACACTATATCATCGAATATATCAAGATCAATAATGTGGTGACATGTTGATTTACCTATTGCTCAACTTTATGGAGAAGACACGGTGTTCTGAACACCGTCTGGGCATTAGCATTGATACTTATTTTCTATTATTGTCGAAGCCAGCGTATAGCTATATTTTTACAAACGACTTAAGTAATCTATATTCAATATAAATGCTGTAAGAAAATAATAAAAAAACTTGAATAATATATTGCTTACTCATCAACTATCTAGGGATCCACGTCCTACAAGCTTAGCTTTTTTGTGGATCGCTATTTTCCAAAATTGAAGTTATTTTCTGAAAGCTCGCGAAGTATACATGTATACGCATCGTTCCTTCTGATTATTGTACATATGTTGATGTATATAATTTATTTCGTATATTACATGAACCTTTTGTAAAAGTGTAGACAATATCATTTTATGATATGTATACTTTGTATTACGTTTTAATTTTCGTTGATTGGAAATAAACTATGATTGAACTTGAACTTGAACTTGTGTTCCTGGTCAAACTCGGTATCCACTTGGTATATGCAAATTTCATCAATACCCACTCAAACTCTTTTACACTTAAAGAACAAGTCTACCTTCATAAAAATGTGGGTTGAGGGAATGGCGTGCTGTTCGTTATTCCGAAGGTTCGCTATTCCGAAGGTTCGTTATTCCGAAGGTTCGTTATTCCGAAAGGTCGTTAATCCGAAACACAGAAGTTCCCTATACTTAGAGGTTCGTTAATCCGAAAATGAAAAAGGGTTCGTTATTCCGAAGAATCGTTAATCCGAAAATGAAATTCGGAACAATGAACCTTCGGAATAACGAATCTTCGGACTAAAGAGCCTTAGGAATAACGAACCTTCGGAATAACGAGCTGTAACCTAGGGAATGTAGCAATATTGGTAGAACACATCAGTGAGAGTTTGAGATAAATCAGACAATCCGTTCAAAAGTTAGGAATGTTTAAAGTGTCTGCTCAGTCACTGCTTGATGAGAAGACTACCTTAGCTTGTAATGTCACATGTAAACAGCGATACAAAGAAAATACAATGTATGAAGAAAATTCAACATATTTTCACTTTTCTCGCATGATAAAAGAAACACTTGACTTGGCTCTTTTTAAAAGGAAGGGGAAATAATATTGCCCTTAACGTACGCCAAGGACAAGTCAAGAAAATTTGCACTTTTTTATCAAAAAATAAAATTTTGTGAAACTCTCTTTATTTTCCTTGTATTGTTCTACGCATGCAACATCATGAACTGTTGCAGTCTTCTCATTCAGCAGTGAAGGCTCATAGAAAATTCATAACCTTTGAGGGGATTTTGCGATTTTCCCCAAACTTGCACTGATGTGTTCTACTAATATTGCTGGATTCGCTCAACATGTATACGAAGGTGGACATGTCCTTTAAACCTAATAAGAGATGGACCAAGGACTTTAACCAACTTTGCCTTTTCCTCTAAAGACAAACGTTATAGCAGCAATGAAAGTAGCTGAATGGTTGCCCACGTACTCGAAGTTTCAGAGTTGACATTTGCAGTGTAGAGCTCCATGCGCATGCTGGGGTGATGTTTCCACGACACTGGATAGACCCGTACGAATCGGCAAACGTGCGGCTCAGGAAGGCCGTTGTACACCACCGCGTCTTGATCCTCATTGCCAGAAAAGATCTGCAATAAAAACAAAACGTCGTCATATATGTAGTAACTTTTATGATGCTGAAAACAATTACGACATGATACAATTTAACTTTCTCGATGTTGCCGTTTTTGTTGTGCATTGCGTTTGATATCCTTCGGGCGGGGGGGGGGGGGGGGAGGGGAGGGGTTAAGGTACCCATTTGAACAAACTAAGATCCTATTCCCCTAAGGGATGCAACCTGCCGATGTTGGTGAATATCCGTCATGGGACATTCAAGGAGAACATGAAAGTGTAAAAAGCTCACACACGACGGGCGACGCACGACGCATGACACACGACGATCAGCGGACGCTGAATGACTGCAATAGCTCCCTTGAGCCTTTGGCTCAGGTGAGCTAGAATTGAAAAGCCCCCAAATTATTGCCAACCCCCGAAAAAAAAATGAAATTTTACCTTCTCTGAGACGCCACTAGATGATTTTTCTGTCACCATAACGACGCCCTCTGCCTGCAGTCCGCATCCAACCTTGTACTCTCTCACCCACTGGGAACGGTCCCCTCGACCTTGTGTTGTGAGTCCAACTATGCAGGTCGGATGCTCGAGATCAACCTGAGTTTAGAGTGACGGAGACATACAACGAAATTCAACGTCAAGTCTCAAGGGCCGGGGCGTACTCAAAACAAATATCGCTAGTTTTATGATAACGTGTTTCAGCGTTAATTCTCTTATTGATTATGATTCATCCACTCAACATGAAACTGTAACTTTTTTGAATGATCAGGTGATGATTGACTTTACTCGTATTTAGCGTAAAATCGCAGTGAAGTTTTCCCCATTTCCAAGTTTTACGTGTGCTCTTCAAATTTGTATTGTTTAGGATTGGGGAAGCTTTGTCACTAACTACTGATGTGTCGATCGTCCCATTTATGTTAGCATCATTATTTACCAAGTCATACCAAAACTGGTCAAACTATTCATCATTGCAAGAGATTACATCAGTTTTATAGGTGTTGCTTGGAAAAGTATTCGCGGGCGAACGAAACTTAACAATTTCATAAATATTGGGTATTGATTTCGATAAAGGCGTACAGAGATGGACTTATACAATCGCGTCATAAAGAAAACAAACACCGACAAGAAAACGTAGTTGAGACAAAAGAAATCTATTCCTTCCATTTTGTTATTTGGTTCATTCTATCTATTCCTAGTAATTTGATTTTTTTTTTTTTGTTCACTTTGTTGTGTTTCGTGTTCCCTTTTTAATGGGAGGGGAATTTTAGTACTTGTTTTTCTTGTTCCCGTGTTTTGGTCGGCTGACCGATATCATCAGTTATCAACGTGTACCTGGATCCATTCACCAACGGTTTTTGGACGCGCTGCCCACGCTTTATTGCCGTTTAGTCTTCCTTTCTCAGGTCCTACATCGTTGTTCCACTTGCTAGACGCCGTGATGCTAGCATCCGGTATGGCGACGCTTTCCATACCTAGTGCCTTTGCAAACACGGGTATCTCTGCAAGAAAAATGAAAGGAACGTATACTCAATAAAGAAAACAGCAACCGACAGACTCTTTATCAAGCAAAACACTGGAAAGGGATTAAGGGGCAAACGGGTTAGATCAAGGAAGTCTGTGCAGAGATGCAGGAACATATTATACAGTATGTCCCCTCACCCACCCCCCCCCCCCTCAAAAAAGAGAAAATTATCTATACATATATGTATATATGTATATATATATATATATATATATATATATATATACAACCGAATTTCCGCATTCATAACTTTCAAAATGACCAAACAATCTGAATTCTATATCAGGGTATGAAGTATATCGGTTTCCTACATCTTGCAGAAAATCCCATTCAATAAAGTGAAGTAGTCACAGAGAAATGTGGACCAAGTTTATAGCAACTACATCTTCGTGGCATCCATTTGAATGAAAAATATTTTGCTCACAACTGACACAAGTGACAGGACATCTCACAAACGAATTCAAATCCTGTGCATGATATTACATTATGTAAATAATATATAAATAGGTAAATACTGTATATAAATATAATTGTTCATGATTTTGTTAATGAATGAAAGAATAAACCAGAAAACAAAAACAGAATACATGAAGAGAGCCGAAAAGGAGGAGAAGCTCAATTCAACCTTCCACAAACTCATGATCTAATATCTTGATCCCTTGATGTCTTCGAGAAGAAGACATCAATGTGGCGGTGAGTTGGCTCAGTCGGTAGCGCATCTGATCAGTCGGTAGCGCATCTGATCAGTCGGTAGCGCATCTGCCTCATGATCACGCGGCCCGGGTTCGAACCCGAGTCTGGACTGAGCAATGTTGTGTGTAAGCATTCCGTCCCCTCTAGCATAGACAAAACACTCTGTCCCTCGGATAGGGCATAAAATGGAGGTCCCGCGTAATGAGAGAGTAAAAACTCATGCACGTAAAAGATCCTGCTTCATTCATTCATTGCAAAGAGCACATCCAACTGGAACCCATGGAAGACCAGCTTAACGTAGCTGAATATGGGCTATCCAGCCATCTTCTCAGATAGGAAATGAACAAACAAACAAGAATCTTAAGATTTTCCTTTGTGATGCCAATCTGTGACTGAATTTTGTTGTCAAGTGCTGTGAAACCAGTCATTGACTGTGTAAGGGCGCTATATAAATGATCTTTTTGTATTTTATTTTATTTTATTTCATTTTATTGTATTGTATTCACTTATATTGTATTGTATCTTGCCTTAATCGTACATTTTATCACCCTATACCAGTTCTTGCAAACTCAAAAACTGAAAAAGGCTTCCTTTTTGCTGTAATACACTCAGCCAAAAAAGAAAAGAAAAGAAAAGAAAGAAAGTAAACACTTCTTCAAGTTCATACTTCTCATAGAAAATTTTCCTATTATGTTAAAGATAATTCAATTGGCAAAAAAGCAAACTTTACACAAAAGTGAAAATACTGTATTCTTTTATCTCTTCCAACGCACAAAAGTAAAAAATGCAGAATTGGAGAAGTTGTCTTTCGTGCGCATGTGTTCCATGTAACAATGACGACAAAAGACGATTCAAAACAATTCAAGACATGAATTAAGTTTCAAAACCATCCCATGATCTATAAAATGACTTTGTAGTCCGCAATGATAAAGAAAGGCGAAAAACTAAAAGAGAAATTAACAATCTTCTGTCAAATCAAATTTGAAATGACATGAAAGAGGCAATAATTATTTCCAAAAGTGGTAGAAGTTTCAAATGTTATTTCAAATTGAGAATTTTGAATATCTTGTATTCAAAGTCTTGAATTTACCTCATGAATTCTTAAATTCCCAAATCAAAAGAATGAACAAAGAAAATATTTCCACTTCATCACCTTTGCGGCTTACTCCCCGAGACATTTGAGGTTTGATTGGACAGAAAACTCTTATCTTTCCCCTTTACTTTCTCATTTTGTTTATGTTTAAGGATATAAAAAAGTTACAAGGGGAAAAAGTGTTTCTGCTATTTAATTCATGTCTCTCATTCTGTTAAATTGACCTCTTATCATTGCTATCTTGGAGGGCGTTGTAAATGAAATAACCAAGTGTCAGTTTTTGCCATTTTTACTTTTTAAGTCTAGAAGGACAAAATTCAATGTGTTCACTCATGCATGAAATTTCCCTTTGTCTTAACCTACCAGGTTGATAGCCAATTGAATAATTTCATGGTATATGGAACAATGATTATTATCAAAAAAAATCTTTTATGAAAAAATATGTGCTGGAAAAAAGTGTTTATACTTTCTGTTTTTGCTGAGTGTGAATTATTAATATCGTTGGGTAAGAATGAAAAGAACGAGCGGTTACTCTTTAAACACTCACAAACGTGATATACGGTATGGTTTATCAAATATTACAAATATATTGTGTTCGAGAACACAATGAACAATTGTCGTTATTGTGTATTTTGTAAGGCTTGTACACAAAGGACAAAAGTGGGACGGAAGGGATTCCTCATACACTCTACACGATCCCCATTTCTCTGTGACAACTTACATGTAAATCAGATGAGGTTTTCTGCACGATGTAGGAAATAAGTTACAGTTTCATACCTTGAAACTGCATTTTGCTTGATTGACTATAAGGCCCAAAAAAAAAAAGTGTTTGTTTGCCCTTAATTGTCAAAACCCAAGAGGGTCGGTAGGTCGGTTTTTTTTTTTTTTTTTTTGATACAGGGTACCCTTTTTTCCATGTCAATGCACTCAAAACTCCAAGAGATTCATTCAAATCTACGTCTTGCCAGGGCCCGGTACGCGAGGCAGAAACGCTCACTGACAAAAAGGGCTGCACACTAACCCATTTTTTCTGCCGGTCCGACCTGTCTCTGTCGGACCGGTAAATGCCCTGTTTTACCATTTTTTTACAGGTCCGAACAGAAAATTTACCGGTCAACAACGAGAACATAAAAAAACATTAAATGACTTGCAAACTTATTTTCTTGTTTTTTATGGATGTACCGCCCCCCCCCCATGTATATTTTACAGATTAATATTTTTTTTTTAAACTTGCATTATTTATTGCACAAGAAATTTAAAGACAGGAAAAAATTAGAATGTTTGTTTGTGAATTAGTGTAAAATGATAATGAACAAAATCAGATTGTATCAAATGCGTTTGTGACTTTTTCTAAACATCAGCGCACGAACTTGCTGCGTAACCTGCTCTTGGTGGTCAGTTGGATTGCGATGATTTAATGAATTATTTTAGCTGTGATATTTTCTGATACAAGGGGTTCTTTATTTTTCTCCCGATAATCTCTTCGCATTTGTGCATGCGTTCTTGAAAGGTACACGACATGCAGGGCCGAATTCGCAATCCTTTTTGCGCCCATTTCCACCTCAAATATTAGCGGGATTGTGACGATTTCATAAATTACTTCGGCTGTAATATTTTACGATGCACGCGCCAAAAGGAGTTGAAAATGCGTCCTTTATTTTTTCCCGATAAACTCTTCGAATTTCGTAAGTGCGTTCCTAAAAGATGTACCACACGGCCGAATTCATGATACTTTTTTTTTGCGCCTATTTCTATCAATACCTCAACAATGTCAGCGGGATTGTGACGATTTCGTAAATTACTTCGGATGTAATCTTTTGTGATGCACGCACCAGTTAGAATGGTTGAAAATGCGTTCTTTATTTTTCTCCCCATAATCTCTTCGCATTCCGTAAATGCGTTCTTAAAAGATATACGACACGGCCAAAAATCATGATTCTTTTTGCGCCTATTGTTTCCTCAAACTTCAACGGGATTGCGATAATTTTATGAATTATTATTCGGCTGTAATCTTTATGATGCACGGGCCAAAAGGGGTTGAAAATGTGTCCTGTATTTTTCTCCCTATAATCTCTTCGCATTTGTGCATGCGTTTTCAAAACTATACACTGCATGCAGGGCCGAATTCGAGATTCTTTTTGCGCCTATCATTGTTTACTCAAATTTCAACGGGATTGCGAAATTTTCGTGAATTACTACTCGGCTGTAATCTATGATGCAAGCGCCAAAAGGGGATGAAAATGTGTCTTTTATTTTTCTCCCGCTAATCTCTTCCCATTTCGTACATGCGTTCTTAAAAGATATACGACACGGCCGAATTCACATTCCTTTTTGCGCCGATTTCATTAATTACTTCGGATGTAATCTTTTGTAATGCACGCACCAGAACGGTAAAAATGTGTTTTTTATTTTTCTCCCGATAATCTCGTCGCATTTGTGCATGCGTTTTGATAACCAACACGGCATGCAGGACTGCATTCAAGATCCTTTTTGCGCCTATTATTTCCTCAAATTTCAACGGGATTGCGTTGATTTCATGAATTTTTATTAGGTTGTAATCTTTTATGATGCACCGTACATGTACCAAATGTGTCCTATTTTTTTTTCTCCTCTATATAAATCTCTTCGCATTTCTTACATTAGCTTTTGAAAGGTGTACGACGCGGCCGTCCGAATCCGTGATCCTTTTTGGGACGATTTCTACCTCAAATGTAAGCGGGACTGCGATGATTTCATGATTTCTTTTTTCTCCCTAGAAAGATCTCTTCACATTTTGTGCATGCGTTCTTAAAAAGTACACGGAAGGGCCGATTTCGTGATCCTTTTTGCGCCCATCTTCATTGAGAGATCATTCTGAACGAATGAAAATATTCATTTGTGAAATGACTGTGTAAAATGAAACTGAACGCAATCAGATCCATTTACTGTATCGCTGAATATCGAATTATTATGTTTTTACTTTTCTAAAAATCGACACAAGTAAATTAGTTCTAAAATGTCAACTGCCACGCTGCTGCGAAGCCGGGATCGGATCGTGAGTAAAATGACCCACATACGTGCGCTTCTAATTCTATCAATGCTTCTTGTCTGGCATGACCGCCGATCGCAAGCAAACGAAAAGCAGTTACACTGTACATGCTTTGCATGTATTGCATGGCATGGCCGGCAGTGCGTGAGCAGCGCCAATGCGCAAGCTAGCGCGAATAACTGGTCGCTAGTGTGCAGCCCTGTACTAAGTGCATAATACATGCATTGATTGGATTTCGTGCGCGTGCACGCATGTGAGCCAAAAAGGTAGCTACATTGTAGCATGCAATGCATGCTATAAAACGTAGCCTGTGGATCGACGCGGCCCGACCACAATTACGACGGGTCGATGAGATGAAAAAAACAAACAAACATTTTTAGACTTTTTTTTTATTCTTTCTCCAGCTTAAAATTGATAATTTTGGGTTTAAAACCATTCACAAATTTGTAGAAGATGAAATTTGTGGAAAAAATAAACTTGAAAGAGCAACAACAAAAAAAAAAAAAAAAAACGCGACCCGAAATTTCCGTGATTTTCGGTCGGTCGCGAAGGGCAAACAAACCATTTTTTTTTTTTGGCCTAATAAAAGGTATCATTGCGGAAAGTCTGATTGCGTGTTCAATACAAGATGTCATTCATGTCATTATATTAAAGATTGGTGATGAAAATACGGATAATTGTTTAAAATGTTCATATTACTGTTATTTTGAATAATGTCTATGAAATTTAATAAACATTGATGTAAGAAAAGAAAGAACGAAAGATATTATTCAGAGGGGTGAAGGCTAAGGTTTGAGTTTCTTCAGTTTGTCTCCCTCTACAAATGAACATTTGTTATTAGATCGCAACTGATTCAACCACGTTCAAGATTTAAGATTTAACATAACAATGTCGGAATTTCGGAGCTTGGGTATTTGTTCCATGTTCATCGAGTCACTGTCGGCAACCAGGGACAGCCTGGTGGTAGTGTCGCTGCCCGGAAAGCAGTAGATGACAGGTTCGAGTCCCACTGGTTCCCTTTTCCCGACATGTTTGTTAATTTACAGATCAGCAGTTGCGATCTTAACAAATTTTCATTTGTAGAGGGAGACAAATTGAAGAAACTCAAACCTGAACATTGATGTACTTGAAAAAAAAAAATGGAATACAGAGAATAGGCCTAAATGGAATCGAATCGAATCAAATCAAATTGCGTTTTTGTTTTTTGTTTTTTCTTTTAAGGGGGACTGACCCTATGCATGGCTCGATACTGTCATTTTCTCTGGTGGCCCGCTCGGACCACCAAAAGACATTTTACCATTTTATAAGATACTTTACCGTGGTTTCCTTGATCTGTTAAGTCACCGACATCAACCGACTCCAGACCACTACAAGGAGCTGAGGGTAATGTTGGACCTGGATTGGGTGTGGAGGGAGGGAAGGACGATAGGTGAGATGGGTAGAGGAAGGATGGAGGAGCAGAGGAGGGGGCGAAGGGAGAGGCGGTGGTAGAAGGGGAAGAGGAGATGGAGGGGGACGAGGGGAACGAGGGGGACGAGGAGAGGGACGGGGAGGGGGATGGGGAAAGATGAGGGGAAGGAGAAGGGGAAGAGATAACGGGTGCGGAGGATGACTGCTTAAAATCGAAGGGTGTGTTTTCTTCCGTCAAGCTCGGCGTGGTATGATAATCTTTAACCTTTGCTGTAGCGGGGCTCACAGTCATCTCTGCCGACGGGGCTGCTGTTTAGTTGGAAACGGTAACCATATAGGGTCATGACATTCGAGAACGATGTCTACATCGGTTCACTCAAGTCATACACGATGAACAACGAACGGATATCACCATGCTGGCAAAGCGTTTACTGAATAATGTATTAACACTACACTACAACAGTGATTACAATACATCAGAGCAGGGACACATTTTATGTTTTTAAGCATCAAGCGCATATTTTTCATCAATGTCTTCTTTTTTCTGAGCAACTGGGCTGTGGTAGTATCCCAATGCATTATTGTGTAGAATCACGAAATTATCGAAAGTTTCTGAAAAATAAAATCGACGTTTTATAGCATAAAAATAAAAACAAACAGAAACCAGGGGTCTCCTATATACTCTAATATCAATGAGTTGCTCCTTTTGAAGGGATCACGTCTCCAAACTTTGGCGCTTTTATCCGCCCTGTAAAGATGATCTAAAAATTTGACGTTAAAGCAACCTGATTAATATGGGGTGCATGTATATTGCTGTAATGGTGATTAACTGTCATCTTTAGCCCTGCTACTTTTATAGAAAAACAACTCACGAACTTGGCAGCGGTGTCCGGTGAACTCCAGTGGGCAGTGACAGATGGAGCCCGTAATGGTCTCTTCGCAGCGTCCATGTATACAAGGATACTTCAGGCAGTCTACATAGTGTCAAACAAAAACAGACAAGATGATCGTAATTGTGTCATAAAAGGATTTATATCACATGTCCCCCTCTGTACTAATGATAATTCGCAAGTGCTGAGCTATGTTTCAACGCATCACATTCAATGTCGAATTTGAGAACCTGCATATATATTCCGAGTTCATCGTGTTACTGCAAGCAACAACATTGAACAAGCGATAGCATTTTCGTAGTGTCGCTGCCCGAATAGCAGTAGATGGCAGGTTTGATTCTCATTTCCATAGCAGATAATTATTGGATTGATAAGAATCTTTCTTAATACATTCTTTTTTCCTTGCTGTTGTTGTTGTTGTTTTGTCGATTTCTTTTTTTTTTTTGGGGGGGGGGGGGAGGCAGTTAGCTCAAACCTTTCTAACCCATAACTACTAGACTTTTCATCATAATTACCATTATCATCCTCATCACGACTGTAAGAACAATAATTGCTATGAATATTACCATGATCGAACCAAGAATTGGATCTCATTGATGCAATGTATAGTCGTGATTTCATTAAGGCTGTTGCTGGAAATATTGCAACAGTCGTAGCTACCGAGTAGTAATGGACAATTATTGCATTTTCATCATTACTATTGTTTTTACTACTATTACAATTATCTTCAACGTTACCGAATTTTTTTTTCGATGGCTGTCATCAATATAGAGAGATGTTAATAAGTTTTCATAGTAGTGACGTTGCGCTTGGCAACTGTTACCAGGAAGGCGGCAGATGCGGTGAGAGGATCTCTGTCGACCTCCGGCACTGATGCTAATCCTGGTGATCACCTTCGGAAGGAGCTGCACCTCCGAGCCCTTATACTCCTCCACTGGGCATCGCTTGATCAATGACGGCAAGGTGTAGCTCAGATTATGACCAACACCACATCGACCTTGGTCTGGGTTTGAGAAGTACAGCATGCAAGAGAGATGGGACGCGCACCAAGCACGTATAAACACATGTAGTATAGGCCTACATCATATCAAGTATATCTATGTGTGATGTTTTTATACATAATATAATTATATTCGTACATAATGTATAAAATTTTAAAAGCCAATTGATCTGCCTTTTATTGTCAAGCAGAAAGTAAGGCTCTATAGCAAACGCAATAAATGAAGTATCAGGTCAAGCTGACAATGTGCACACCTAATACTTCGTTGTATTCATGACTTATCTTAAATTTCAATTCAGTAGCACCATCCTTTCAAATGTTATCAGAGCAAAAAATGAACAGTGTGTAAAGGGTTTTGCTCAATGAAAAGGGGTCTTTAAACCATGCCAAAGACCCGGGCTCGATTTAAGGCGGAGACCGATTTTTCAAGTCGTGCTCTCTTCCCCCCCCCCCCCCAAAAAAAAAGGAGGAACAGTAAGAGGAATAATAATTCCAGTTGCTCCCTCTTTTCCTTCGTCCGACTTATATCATATAAACATAATCAATATGTATATCATGACTGGATGTCCAATATTCCAAGCCGGTCTTCAACCACGATGGCAACCATGACAACACTCTTTCGTAATCCTCTAGACATTGTGTCTAAATACGCAAAGATTTGAACAGAGATTAACTGACAAACTAAGAACTGGTAAATGCATTATAAGCTTATTACCCACAATCTGATATCGCGGTGTCATCTCTAGAACGTTACACGCTCCATTAATATGTATATTATGTATGCACGTACATGAATCATCTCTGGCTGATATCTGATACAAAACCTTCCATTCACTGGAAAATTTCCCTTTTGCTTCCTTTGAACCCACTCTGAATCCTAATAATTTTTGAATATAATTAATGTGAAACATCATGATTACACTCACATCCACGTCTCCTCCGTGCCTGAACAGAACCTGACGTCATTCAAAAACAAAAACGAAAGAAAAAAAACAACAACAATGAAACAAGTAAGCAAACAACAATAAGGATAATTTTTTTGACAAGAGAGCACAAAGATATTTAAAATCTAATCAAGTAGATTATGCAAATTTTGACTGTAAAATGCATAACCAATATAAGTTCAGAATAATAAATGCCTGGTGCCCACTGTCTTTAAGAGGAAAATGTTAAAAATTTGAGTCAGAATTATTGTTCTTCGGTTTCAATTCATGGGCGTTGCACATCGTGTTATACAAACATTATTTTTTCATAACTTTTCGTTCAGAACATTTCGTGATTGTTGTTCATTATTATGTAGACCTAATGGCATCTGAATCATTTTTAAGGTGTTCTCCCCTAGTACACAGGATGAAAATATGAAACGATGAACATAAACATAAAAAAAAACATGAAATGAAAAATCGCTATTAAAAACATGCAAAAATGTGCAGGAAAGAATAATAAGTGAAAATGAAGAAAGCAAGCATGAAAATGAAAATATTAAAAGATAAGAGGCAGTAGTTTATGCAGCTTTGAATGTAAAACAGAGAATCTTTCTCCCTTACCCCTTTCCTCGAAAGCCTTAGGGATGTCATTGTCTAAGTTTGGTGAACATTCATTTGTGCTGGGGTTTGGAAGGAGAAGTTTAAAATGCCTAAAAGTGCACACACGATGAACGTTAGCAATACACCTATTTGTATTTCCACTTTGCGCAAGAAGCGAGATAAGGTCGTTTTCCATAACAGGCATGATAGTTGGGAAATTCGTTGATATAATCATCTGTGAGGCAATGGTTTATGTAATCCTAGTTTATAGGACTTGCAAGCACATCCACTTGACTGTCATAAAATGCAAATGAATTGTCAAGTATTTGGTAGTAATATAAGAAAAGAAATGTCGAGGAACACCGCGGTAAGCAATAGAAGTGTTAAATGACACACCACTCTGCTCTGGTCTTCACAAGTTCATTCTGGCCCAAACATGACTTTTACACATTATTACTTCGGCCAAGCATAACACACATTTCCTTCTTTTACATTGAGCGTAGTGCCTAACCACATGAGGAGAAGAAAGGACCTTTTTCTTTTTTATAAATGGGCACAGGTGAGCATAAAAGAAAGGAAGAATTAAAGAAATCATGTCAAGAAAAAAAAAAAGGAAGAGAAGAAATCTGAACTAAATTCAAGTAAACAAGAAAATACCGGAGATAACAGAGAGAATAACCTTCATAAATATTAAAGTACATTTAGCGCATGGTTGTGAACGTTTTATACGTAATCATTAAACTGTTTGTGTCTGTGAGGACATATTACCGTACACAATGAATCTAATTGGAAAGAATGAAGCAAAAAATCGACTTCCTAAATACAAATGTTTATGCTCGAAACACTTTCATTAGTCGTTACTCAAGTATAATTCCAGAAATTTAAGATTCCACCGCATATGAACAAAAATAGCTCAAAAGATGTCCTCTAATTAATTTACTTTTCTATCCAATACTTTCAACTGCTCCCTTTAAGTAGCACCGTTTTGTTTATTTCTCCTTTTTTCATTAAGTTGAACGGCAATTGATACGACAAGACTGGAGTCGCTTAAATTGCATGAATATTGTACAGACTAGATTGGCAAAATTTTGTAACTGACAGAGAAATCCTTGTGTGGGGACGATGATTAATTCAAAACGTGTTTTTGCACGTCAGAAGAATAAATCTTTAATGTATTGCTTGAAAACGATACTGCAAAGTAATATATGGTTGCTAGTGGCAATTAATGTAATGACAGTCAGAGTGTAAAATATGCATGGTACCGCAATACCATTGAGGTGCTTTTAGCTGATTAAGTTGTTTACTTAATACTGTGTAGACTTGAGGTATCGTCACCTTTCCCTCTTTTAGAAATTTCGAACGTTTGCCATTATGATGTAAAATGACTATTTCTGCATCTGATGGGGATTAAAGGTACCTGAAGGACTCGCTCTGATCTTTTTAGACCGTTGGAACCGCAATATGACCTTTAACTGCCAATCAGCAAAATTAGTGCTCAACCACGTATGACCATAATTATGTCTTTACACCTCTTACAATATAGCGATCGTTTTCATTTAGACCTTGTATTTCTGTTCTCTTTTATTTTTCATATCGTCACTTCTGACATTGAGACTACCGATGCCAGCCTTTTAGCTCTCTGGTTCTATTCGAACCAACTGTTTGACAGGGGTTGAATAATAATAAAAAAAAGAAGTAAGTCTAAGCTGCTCATGCCATACACTATAAGATCTCTAAAGTTGTATCGACGACGCTAACCATTTGAATGGTCTGTTTTATTGTTTCGAAACACATTGACCATTTATGTGGCAGAGTCTCCATTAGAAACCATACTCAGTACAGGCCTTTAAAGTGCGTCATATTAGTAGAACGACACTACTAGAAGGTGCGCATTCATAGATATCACCCGTTTCCATGCTTACCTATCAGCATGCAGGCAAAAATTGCCACAACGAGAGCCATGTGATACACCTTTCTGGTCTCAGCCTAGACAAGAGAGGGAACAATGGACGCTTTATGAGGTCATGGACAGGAGGGAGCTTGAGAGAAGATATATTTGTGACCCTGCACCTCAAAACAAACAAAAAGTCGCCAGACATAAATTTTTAGTTAATACCACATTCTGAAAGAGCAGACTTAAAATGATGTATAACTCAAATCAAATGGACTCTCCTAACCTATCTAAATATTGGAAAGAAAGCACAAACTCAGGAAAAGTGTGAACTAAGAAAAGAGGCTTTGAAGTAGAGTGTCTATTCAAGCGCTTAATTTTTACCAAACCGATGAATGGGACAAAAAGCAGGAAGTAAACCACCAGAGTAAGAACAATGAAGGAATTATCAGATTAAACTGAAATTAAGCAGGCCTCATTAACACATTCTGTCCTTAATTAATGCAAACCTTCAAAGCAGTAGCACTATCCTTTCAAAAGTTATTAGAGTTGAAAGTGAAGAGTGTGGACAAGGTTTTTCAGAAATGAAAAAGGGATTCTAAAGACACACCTAATCACACTATTCTACCAAAATGTTCGAGACAAACTGCTAAAAAGACACACTTTCCTGCCCGTTTTGTGATACCAAATTTTAGCATTATGTAAAAGAACACCCACTCTTTCAGAAAATATGAAAAAGTCAAGTTCGGCTAGGTTGACCAATTTCACTTATTTTCAGTCCGCACGCAAAATCAGTGTCTTCGACTCTATGTTCATTTTGAGGTGCACGGTCACATTTGATATTTGATATTTAGGTGATCCGAGTATCCTCTCGGATCACCTTCTGTATCTGTACTGATTCTTTATTAGGTGATCCGAGTATCCTCTCGGATCACCTATTGTATCTGTACGGATTCTTTCTTCTTCTTCTTCTTTATTTCTTTCTCCTCAAATCTTGTGCAGAGGTTAACTCAAAAAGTCCCCTACCTATCACTTTCAAACTTACACCATATATGTATCATGTCCTAAGGACGACAGATCTAGTGTATCAATGTGATCAGTTAACCGTGACGTCATTATGACGTCATTATCTGAAATCACGTTTACATCAATATCTCATTAATGGAACGGAATTTTTGAATGAAATTAATTTATCATATAGTTCAAGTCAAGGTCTATTGATATATTTCATAAAATTTAGTCACGTTCATAGTAAACGAGCGCGTACGCGCGCGTTGAAATTTTAGCATGCTCCAATCGAGCTCAAAATTGTTTTGCACACGTTTCAGGTCATTTGGAGTATTTCAGAAAAAATCGACGGACGCGTACGCGCGCGCGCATATACGCACGCACAGCTCATATGCAATAGAAATTTCCCGTTTTTTCACACGTATCGGATGTCTGAAATGTCAAGGAATGTTTCTACCAAGTTTCAAGTCAATCCGACTCAATATGACGTCATACGGGCCCGTCAAAGTTGAAATTCCGCGCGCGCGTCAATGGCGATATACAGTGCAACAATGCCAAAAAACCGCCAAATTTAAATCCGATTTTACTCGTCAGGATGGACGGTGACCCCCCATTTTCTTTACATATTTTGAAAGCTGATGAGTTGTACATATCATTTCATGGGTTGGCGATACTGAAAAAATGATTAAAAGATATCAAATTTCTTTAAAAAGTAAAAAAAAGTAAATTTTCAAAATGACGTCATCAAAATTCAAGTTCACTCGAGCGTATCTCACTTATCCTTCGCCGATTTTCACCTAACTTTCAGTATGTTGTAGCTTATTTAATATTTTTTCATATTTATAATTACAAAGTTTTGATTGGATGACGTCATCACCTCGTAAAAATGGATTGAAAGTATCCTTGTAAAATTTGACCAGTTTACGTGTTATCTCTATGGGAGAGCAGTTTTTCTGGAAGTGAAAATTGATATGACTATCTTTTTCGAGCACTAGCTCACTTATGCTTCGGTGAATTTTTCCCAGATTTTAATATGTCGTAGCTGAGACTTTGGGCTATCGTGAATGTGCCCTTCGTTTTTTCATACAATGTCGGGATCACGTCAAAAAACTTACTTGAAATTAAAGTTTATCTTCGATGTATTGAAATATTTCTTTCTATTTGCAACGTTATGTGCAATAACTCAAGAAAAACATACCCTATCACCACCATATTTTTCACATGTTTAGTTCATGTCACGAACATAATTTCATAAAATAACAACGACTTGATCAGACGCTATCTTGGGTATGTAAATTAGGGTCAAAGGTCATAGATGTTTCATCCTGTATCTTAGTGAATACATGTCCTTTCTTTCCCATATTTTGCACACGTAAACACCATGTTACAGGGATCATTTCATAAAATAACCATTTTTTGCTCTGATGCCATCTTGTCTGTGCAAAGTGGGGTCAAAGGTCATATGTACTTCTTTTTCTATTTTCGCAATGACGTGTTATCTCTATGGGAGGGAATTTTTTAGATGTGAAAATTGACATGACTCTCTTTATCGAGCACTATCTTACTTATGCTTCGGTGAATTTCTCTCAGATTTTAGTATGTTGTAGCTGAGACTTTGCACTATCAGGACTCGAATCATTGATTAAAAAAGAAATCGGATCACCTTAATTTGTCAGTGATGACAAATTACAATCTCTAGTTTTTCTTCTTCTTTATTTCTTTATTTCTCCCCAAAAGTTGTGCAGAGGTTAGCTCAGAAAGTGCTATGTCTATCAAGTTCAAACTTATACCATGTATGTATCGTGTCCCAAAGACGGCAATCGAACTAAAATCAAAGTGATCAGTCGACCGTGACGTCACTATGACGTCATTATATGAAAACACATTCTCAATCATATCTCATTAATGGAATGAAGTTTTTCAATGAAATTTACGTCACATATATTTCAAGTTATGCGCATTTTACTCATATTCTCAAAATTCACATTTTCTCTTGATACGTGCGCGTACGCGCGCGTTGAAATATTTGTATGCTCAAATCGAGCTCAAATTTTTTTTGCACACGTTTCAGACCATTTGGAGCATTTTTTGAAAAATTGAAAAAATCGGACGGACGCGTACGCGCGCGCGCATATATGCACGCACAGCTCATATTCAATAGAAATTTTCAGTTTTTTCACACGGATCGGATGTCCAAAATGTCAAGGAATATTTCTATCAAGTTTCAAGTCGATCCGACTCAATATGACGTCATACGGGCCCGTCAAATTCAAAATTCCGCGCGTGCGTCAATGGGGATACACAGTGCAACTATGCCAAAAAACCACCAATTTTAAATCGGATTTTACTCGTCAGGATGGACGGTGACCCCCCATTTTCTTGATATATTCTAAAACCTGATGAGTTGTACATGTCATTTCATGAGTTGGCGATACTGAAAAAATGATTAAAAGATATCAAATTTCTTAACAAAGTAAACAAAGTAAATTTTCAAAATGACGTCATCAAATTTCAAATTCACTCGAGCGTATCTCACTTAAATTTTGCCAATTTTCACCCAGATTTCAGTATGTTGTAGCTTATGAAATGTTCTTTCATTAATGTAAAAACAACATTTTGATTGGATAACGTCATCACCTCGTAAAAATGGATTGAATGTATCCTTGTAAAATTTGACCAGTTTACGTGTTATCTCTATGGGAGAGCAGTTTTTCTGGCAGTGAAAATTGACATGACTGTCTTTTTCGAGCACTAGCTCACTTATGCTTCGGTGAATTTTTCCCAGATTTTAGTATGTTGTAGCTGAGACTTTGAGCTATCGTGAGTGTGCCCTCCATTTTTTCATACGACGTCGGCATCACGTCGAAAAACTTGGTTGAAAATTGCATGTGGCTTCGATGCAGCGTCATTTTGCTTAATACACAGGGCCTATGGAGCATGAAATAGGTCATTGCATAGCGCATCCGACTCGTAATCCTAAGGTCCCTGGTTCGATGCTCTCCGCTGCCAGTTGTTTTTAAATTTTTTTTAAACACTATTTTTTCTTCTTTTTCTTTAGTTAGTCTTAATCTCCTTTCCTAACTTTATCTTTTTCTGATTTTTTTCATGCTTCTCCTTCAAATTTCTATAAAAATAACATAATTTTTTCTTTATTTTTCTTTCTTTCTACTACTTTCTGTGCAATAGATGAACAACAACAATGGCAATTAATCCCATATTTTGCACATGTTTTGTTCATGTCACGTACATTATTTCATAAAATAACAATTACTTGATCGGACACCATCTTGGGTAAATGTTTCATCCTGTATCTTGGTGAATACATGTCCTATCTCTCCCATATTTTGCACACGCAAAGACCATGTTACAAGAATCATTTTACAAAATAACCACTTTTTGCTCAGATGCCACCATGTCTGTGCAAAGTGCGGTCAAAGGTCATATATTCTTCTTTCTGTATCTTCATTATGACGTGTTATCTCTATGGGAGTGCAGTTTTTCTGCAAATGAAATTTGACATGACTATCTTTTTCGAGCAATAGCTCACTTATGCTTCGGTGAATTTCTCCCAGATCTTAATATTGTGTAGCTGAGACTTTAGGCTATCGTATTTTACCCTTCGTCTTTTTCATACGATGTCGGGATCACGTTAAAAAACGTGGTTGAATTTAAAACTTATCTTCAATGTATTGAGATGTTTCTTTTCTTTCTGCAACTTTCTTTGCAATAACTCAAGAAAAACAGCGTCTATCACCCTCAAATTTTGCACATGTTTAGTTCATGTCACGTACATTATTTCATAAAATAACAACTTCTTGATCAGACACCATCTTGGGTATGTAAATTAGGGTCAAAGGTCATAAATGTTTCATTCTGTATCTTAGTGAATACATGTCCTATCTCTTCCATATTTTGCACACGCAAAGACCAT
Source organism: Diadema setosum (assembly GCA_033980235.1). Taxonomy (NCBI): domain Eukaryota; kingdom Metazoa; phylum Echinodermata; class Echinoidea; order Diadematoida; family Diadematidae; genus Diadema; species Diadema setosum. The sequence continues at coordinate 23,058,647 of CM067074.1, forward strand.
GTTACAAGAATCATTTTACGAAATAACCACTTTTTGCTTAGATGCCATCCTGGCTGTGCAAAGTGGGGTCAATGGTCAAATATACTTAATTCTGTATCTTCGTTACAGTGTATACGGAATTTGGTACCAAAGATGGCAGGTCTGACTCGCTTTTCTAAATGAGATTCCAAATATCACACGGCGAATGTCCCTAAACACAGATGAAAGCTGTATGGTCATGCCTAAATTATGTATTTGTTGCTGTATCTTCGTTATCTAGTGTATACAGAATTTGGTACCAAGGATGACAGATATGACTCCCTTTTCTAAATGAGAATCCAAACATCACACGGCCAATGTCTCTAAACACAGATGAAACCTGTATGGTCATGCCTATTGCGATCAGACCTCGAATCATTGATTAAAAAAAATCGGATCACCTTAATTTGTCAGTGATGACAAATTACAATCTCTAGTTTTCATTACATGTGTAGACTGAATAGAAGTCATCCTCAGGCGCTATTTACACTAGTCTTGCGTCAAGTCACTAGTAGTAGAATAATAATGTTAAAGAGTTGGTACAGTTTCGATTGAGTTTCGTTTGTTGATGATGATTTTTATTTTGGAGAAATATCTTATGAAATATGAAAGAGCATATAAATTTTAGGAGGAATTAAAAGTTTATTTGATGAAAATTAGTCTGGAATAATGGCTTTAATGTACACACAGAGCAATGCTAAAAAGGCGGGACCCACCTTTTAATAGGATCTCTTTGAATACTAAACTTTTGGAACTCTCAGCCATTTCAAACCTGATTTTCATCGAAGAAACTTGGGGTTTATTCAAGAATATACGCTGTTGCGACACGGATTGTCGCCCCTACACGGATTGTCGCCTCCTGCTCGGGGCGACAATCCGTGACGGGCGTTGGCGGCACGGATTGTCGCCCCCTACACGGATTGTCGCCTGGCGACAATCCGTGTAGGGGGCTGGCGGCACGGATTGTCGTCCGCCCTCGAAGCACATTTTGCTGGGTAATATCGTTCTGGACATAATCATTGAAATACTAACACATAACTTACATGGCTACATCCATGCAAACATGTCATGTAAAAAGTCATGGTGAGGTTTCAAGGAAGTGTGTATGTGCGCGTGCACATGATAATTTAGTGTCCGTTTGTGCATGTGTGTGTGTGTGTGTGTGTGTGTGTGATGGAAGAATGTGTTTATTATGTCAGTTTTTTGCGTATGTGTTTTTTAGCTGCGCGTGGGGAGGGATAACTAGTAAGCTGTTGCTGGCATAAACGTTGATATTGATTTTATCAGCAGCTTTGAATTTGATGAGTTTGTTTGGCAGATTTGTATAATTATGAATTCGGAGTGGAGCTTGCGTGCGGGCAGATGCTGCTTTTCTGCATACGGTCCATTATGTCTTATTTATCAACATTGGGAAATCGTTTCATCAGGAAGGAATGTGGTATCGGTTCGGGTGTGCGTCGGTATGTGGGAAGGGGGTTACATTTCGTTATTGCAAAAGTTGGTTACTCTGAAGGCTCATTCGTCCGAAGGCTCATTCGTCCGAAGGCTCATTATTCCGAAGGTTCGTTATTCCGAATTTCATTTTTGGGTCAACGAATCTCTAGGTATAGGGAATTGTGTGTTTCGGATATCAAAATGAAGCCTCGGAAAAAACGAAACTTCGGAATAACGGAACCTTCGTGTGTGTGTGTGTGCGTGTGTGTGTGTGTGTGCGTGTGTGTGTATGTATTTGGGTTGGTGAATGTGGGTGTGGGATGATTTAGGTTTTGTTTAATCAGGGGTTGGTGGGTTGGGGATTGGATTTGAAGAAGGTTAGTTATAAATGGTATGACAGATGTTGGTAGGATTTAATATTTAGGATAGATGTAGGCCCTAGATTTGTTTCGGATGGGGCGGGGAGGGGGTGGTCGGGTTTTTTATGACTGATTTCATTCTAGATTCGTGTAATGTATTTGTGTTTTTTTTTTATGTATATGCCCTTGTAAGTAAGAAGGTGTTACATGATCCAAACCAATGTATTCAAGGAATATAGGTTTGGTAGGGCCCTACTTGTCATGTCAAAACTTTCTCGTGAAGAAATTGTTAGTAGGGTTGGTCTATAATCGAGTTATCTATGTTGAAGTGAGATTTTGTGGTATAAATTGACAAATGGATTTGTTTCTGTATCGAATTGCCATTTGTAACTTTTTTTCATGTTACACCCAGAATGAGTCGATTTATGAATGATTTGAATGAAATCAATGAATATCAAGGAAAAAAGTGTTGAGTTGGTTTATTTGCATTATGAGGATTTGTTTGAGTGTTTGTTGGTGTTTGTTTGTATTACGTATGTATTAGCGGTGTGCAATGGCAGTTCGTTTGTGCTAAAATCAACTAACGATTGACAAATTTTTTACGGCGTGTGGAAATTATTCGCTCATGCATAAAGCATGCCAAACCTATGCTGGGACAAAGAATAGTGGTATGGACGTTCTAGTTTATAAGACTGATGGAAGCAAATGACTGCAGTGAAAAATGAACAAAGACAAATAACATTTGGGGAGGGTACCTCCCTCGTATATATTTTCTCTCGGTCTCTCTCTCGCCTAGCCTGCCTCACCGCTGATATTGGTTCACACACCCATACTATTTAGAGCAACGCTGGTGTGAATTTTTTAAACACGTGCTCATACACTCTGAAGGCGTTTGTATTGCCACAGTAGCGCCGCTATATTCCACATACACACGTAAGCATACAGGCACACGTATACACACAGACAAACAAACCACTACCACTATGACCACCACGCATGCACAGTTTCTACATATTGTTATTATACTCCAAACACACACACACATACACACACTTACACACACACAGACACACACACACACAACAAATCATACAAATCACATATCATGCAGCTAACAATACACACACACACACACACACACACACGCACACACACCCACACACACACAAATACACACACATACGCATAACTTACCAGTCATACCCATCCCACCAAAGCTTAACACCGGAGGAACCACCCCGAGCCCGGGGCGACAATCTGTGACGGGGCGACAATCCGTGTCGCAACAATTTTTTTGCCAACACGGATTGTCGCCTTCGAGGTCAAAAACTGGGAACTGCACAAGCGTCACGGATTGTCGCCAGGCGACAATCCGTGTAGGGGGCGACAATCCGTGCCGCCAGCGCCCGTCACGGATTGTCGCCCCGAGCAGGAGGCGACAATCCGTGTCGCAACATACGCTTTAACATTTCACAGAATGGTTTCTAAGAATCCCACAAAAAGTTAAAAGATGAATCCTAATCTCAACCAATATCATACCTTCCCATTAACGACATTCAAACAGTAAAATACACAAAATATTTATCAACATTGCATGTAACAAAAGAGCGTTATGGAATGTACAATTCTCAAATAAGATTGTGTTCATGAAAAAGAAACATAGGGCTGCAAACGCACTGAATGCGAACTACATGAATCTACTATGTCTGATCTTACAAGTCTTAACCTACCTTGTGAAAAAATAGGTAAACACACTTCAAAAAATTGATGTGTTATCATTTAACTTATATAACAATTACGATCTCTTTTCTGAAGGTGTGACCATTGTTGCTTTTTTTTTCATAAACCATGACAACAAAATGTAAAGAGCGTAAAAGTGACAAACTAGGAAAAGGATTTGTCACAATTCGTATGCAGGTCATAGTCGGCTTTAATATAACGTGATGGCATCATCACATCTTATGACGTAGTATGTCGCCAATTACATTTGAAGAGCTTGCTTCCAAAAGGCGCTCAATCCATCATTTTCAACGGATTTAGAGCCTTTTGGAAGCAAGCTCTTCATTCCTTGAAGATGTGCTAAATCTTGAATTTCAATAGCTTACATTTGTATTTCTGATGGAGATGACGCTTTTCCGTTTCTTGACATTGTGAATCCATGAATTCTACTTTAGTAGCGTTGAATAATCACGTTTTATGCTTCGCTAATAACGTTTTTATCAATATGAAGCTAAAACCACCAGTGAAAAGTCACGGAAGCACTTAGTGGTTATTTTCTGATTCCCCAGCAAATGTTTGTCCGTGCGAATACATCTCTATTCATTAATACATTGTTCACAGTAAAGCTGTTTACGTATGTACATAATATTATATGCAAGAGATTATATCATTGTACATTTTAATAAATATAATCTATAAAGAGACTAATACGTATTCATTTTCTAAACATGGATGTATTTTTTGTACATAAAATATTATGTTTGTGTAAACATAAATGATTATAAAAAATAATTGTAAAAAAAAACAACCCCAAAACAGTCGATTTGATGACGTTGTTACGAGGCTCCTGAAGAGAAATTTTGTATGAATTCATATATGATTTGAAATGTTATAAGGACATTAAGGACATACACTTTCAAAAAGCTTGAGATAGGTTGACGACAATTGTCACTTTCTGGCGATTAAACGACCCTGTCGTGCGTGATGATATCGTGTAATGCACAATGTAGATACTCGATGGAGTTGTATCCAGGTTAATATTTATTTTTCTTTAGATTAGATCGGTTGGGTTGTTTGCTATTTGAATTATTTTTATTATTTTTTTTTTTTGGGGGGGGGGGTCGGTATAGCTCAATTTGTCATCACTTTTAACATTTATCTCCAATCTTTGAAAGTAACACGAGAACCTATTCTTTGTACACATTCAATCATTGCCATTAAGTTTGCATAACTTTTCGTATTAAACTCTGTAAAGATGAACGAAATGTTCTACATAAAAGAAAACTTTTTGTGGCATGGTTACATTCAAAGCAAATTTGATCGAAATGGTAAGAACACATTATATTTTTCAATTTTGAAAGAGATAGTAAAAGCTAAAAGAAAAATACCAGTATTTGCAATGAAGATGGTCAATTTGTTTTATCATCAAAAATATTTTGAATACTGTTAAAGATTATTGTAAATTGATACATACCTCTTGTGACCCCCCACCCCCCCCCCCCAAAAAAAAAAGACGAGTTTGAAAATTCGTTACTAAAATGATATCAATGCTGTCAAATTGTCTCAGGATGAAAAAGAAAATTATGAACATTTTGATCTCACCGAATGAATGTTTATATAATCTACAATTGATGGTTTTCCTGGTGAATTTCACATTTTTTTCCACAGATTATGGAAAGTGCTG